>LR750350.1:416446-589256 GCA_902729485.2 Mus minutoides | reverse complement strand
TTCAGTTCTCAATAACATAACCCTCAAGAAAATTTCACAAGGAGAACACATTACTTTCAAGAAAGCATATCTCTCGGGGTCCAAGAGATTGCTTGTTAAGATTCTTGGTTCCCGAGTGAAGTCTTCTACTTGACCAAGAATATTTTATTTTTATCTAAATCATCTGATCTCCCCCTGGCTTCAGGACCAGGATCACACCTGCCAACTCAGGTTCTGGTAACATTATTGTCTAGAAGTAGCTGGCAGGTCCTGCCGAGAGATGCTGTAGGCTTCCTCCAGCGACACAATCATCACAACTTAACTGCTTAGTGTAGTGTATTTATAGACAGTCTAGAGGAATATGCACCAAGCTGGAAAGGGGCTGCTTTGAGAGAGGGTTTGCAGGGAAGACAGCCTGGGGCATTCCCCCAATGCAGTCTATGCTTCCCTGAACCATGTAGGTCTTACTATAAGGTTGATGTGCACATTCACACAGTTTTTTATTAAATAACCAACACAAATTTATTGTCTTTGGGTTCCATAAGTTAGCCGTCCAGGACAGGTCTTTGTGGGCTTAAAAGCTGGTACTAGCTGAGCCAAGTTTCCTTTGGAAATGGGAGGAAAGAGTGTGTTACCTGTGGTGGCAGCCTTCCCTAGCTACAAGAAAGGGCAGCCTGAACTGGAGCATCTTCAGGTCTCTCACACAACGTTGAACTTTCTCTTCCCAACTATGTTGCCAGCTTTAAGATTGCCTTGCCCCACAATAATCTAAAGGACTCCCCAGGCCAACTGACTGGTCATTTTAATTTACCTTTACCATTTAGCCTATTCACAGGTCTGGGGACTAGAGTAGGAATGTATTTGGGGGCCTGGTACTCTTAACAGTGTCTTGAAAGTCACCATCATATTTAAGGCATTGCTGGTAACTCCAAACTAAATTATTCTATAGAAAGAATAACCATTAAGTTATGAAAATCTGATCCAAAGTATGAAATTCTGCACATTTTAAAATTTAAGACTTGCAAATATTTTAAAGGTTTAAATTGTGTGTGTGTGTGTGTGTGTGTGCTATATGCTTGCTGGTGCCTTTGGAAAACTTAGAACTAAATCCGGGCATCATCTCTCTGAGAGCAGGAGTTTCAGACAGTTGTGGGTCACCTGGTGTGGGTGCTGGGACAGGGACTAAGAACTTTCTGGAAGAACAGCAGAATGTTCTCAACTGCTAAGCCATCTCTCCAGCCCAGCATGTGCAACTTCTAAGAGAAAAATTAGTCAGAGATCCCACATTAAAAGTGATAAAATTTCAGAGTTAACATGGACATCAGAAACAGTCCAGTAAAATACCATGAGCTTTATTAACTCTTCTCAGAAATACACTAAAGTTAACTGCCAGCACAGGAAAAGAAAATTCACTTAAGTAGATTGGCTTGCTTGATGGCCAACTGCTTCTTACTTAATTACAAATATCAAAGGATGTCTCTTTGTGTCGATTTAAAAGGGGACTCGTTGTACTTGATACTTTGTGTTTGAGTTTGTCTGCAGCTAAACATTGTCGGAGGCTGTGCGAGGCAGCCTGCCTTGTACCTTTTGGCACACACACAGCTGAACATTTGAACAGAGCAGAGATCAATGGGAAGCCCATTATCCTTGGGTTTGGCAAAGTGTTTAAGCCTGTTTGGGTTTAAGTATTCAAGATGATGAAATGTTAGCCAGTCTGAGACGACTTCAGCCTTTTTTTTTTTTTCAGGTGCAATTTCGACAGCTGTATAAAGGATTTATGCAGGTTTGGATGAATTCAAACACAGGTGTAAAAGATAAAAGACAAGTGGAACGAATGCTCTATCGTCATCTTTTCATGCTTGGCTGTCTCGTTTTGTGTCTGTTGGTTCCAGTGCCCGTGAATGCAACATCTATCTTATGACTCATCCCCAAACACCACTTTATTTTAATTTATTGATGATAAAGAGTAACATTTTTAACAAAATTGTGCCTGGTTCTTTTCCCTCAGCTCAACTCTTTCCCTGACGTCTCATCCATCTTTTCTCCACCACCTTCAAGTAGATTCCTCCCCCCACCCTCAGTCTCTATGACCTATGGATGTATTTAACAGACCTTACAACCGTGCATCAAAATGATACAGCAAATAGTTTCTATAATCCTCGTGCCACATTATAACTCAAGGGCTTAGTAGTCACTGCCCAAGGTAATGCAAGGTCTGGAAAGAGGCAGAAAACCATTTGTTCTGTTCCATGTTTCTCTAAGCATAATGCTTTACTGACTGACGTTAGGAAAACGATAATCAGGTGCCTGAAATTTAAGCTTTAAAATTGTATACTCTAAGTTTTTTTTTAATGTTTAAAAGGGTCTTATCTGGACTAGTGAGGTGACTCCATAGATAGAGGTGTTATCATGCATCCCTGGGACCTACAGGGAATAAGAATGAACCTATTTCTGAAAACCGTACTCTGATCTCCACATTCATGTATCCCTGCACCACATACACACATAAACATACACACAATAGATAGAAAGATAGATAGATAGATAGATAGATAGATAGATAGATAGATACATTTAGAAGGATCTTACCTGAGTTTTATGCTATTCATAGTGTGTTAATACATGGACTCAGAATGAATCAATGGGACTAACCATCCATCCCAAGTTTTTCTAAAGCAAAGTTTCCACCCCAAAGACAACTATGGTCTCATCATTGCAGTAGACAAAAGTCATTCAACAAGTGTCGCAGCCATGCAAGACAGACACCCAGCACACAGGGAGCAGAGTCTCAATAGAAGGGCTATGATAATGTAATCACTGTGGCTGCCCAGATTTGTTCCAAATCTTAAACATGTCCCAATAGCCTCAAACTCTTCTGAGGTCTTCAGAAGTTCGTCGGGGTCTTGTCTCAGAAACAAGCAGTGACAGGGGACAGGGTACCTGTGTATCCACTTTTGGAAGTTGCGATTCTACACAGGAGTCAGGATCCTGGATTCTAACTGAAGTCACCACTCACACAATTCCAGAAAAATACCAGTTCCCAGGTCCCTCCTCCTTTTGTGCAGAAGTATGAATAATAAGTCCCATCCACTTTACTTCCAAAGCAACTGTGAGGATCAAATAACTGTTTGAAACACTTCTGGTAAAGGTTGAGCATCAGAGAAGACAACCCTGTCAGTGTTGTGTTATTAGCTAAAGGCACACAGGATGCAAGATTTTATTTTCTCATGAGTCATGGTGGAGATATCACTGCTTTAAAAAAGGGAGGGGGTCTAATTCCTAGGGAAGAGTCTAGGATATTAAAGAATAAATCATTCTTTCTAAATTTACTTACTGACTTTGCTTTATAACAGTCCAAATTTTGCTACAAATGGAATTCTCAGCTGGTAAACTTTAAAGACATTCCATAAGTATTCCTTTCCATCAGTTTGTAAAAACAAGAAAAATCCCAAAGTAAAGAAACCACAAGCATTACAGTAGCAATACAGATTGTTTAAAACTTTTCTAAGGTTTTGGAAGTTCTTAACTGCACATCTGTTTAAGCTTTCTCTCTAGTGAGATATTATAAGACATTCATCTTATCTAACTTCTGAACTGAGTTTTCTGCCTAATTGTACTAAATTTTGAATGGCCAATAGATGGATCAATTTTAAACTCTTCTATAACATCACAGATTTCTGAAGACAGAACATTTACAACAACTGATTCATGATTTTGTAGATATTTTCCCAATTAGAGCTGAAAAGGATGTCTTTGCCTCAACTCCCAGGTGAGAAAACTGAAATATAGTCTATACAAAGAACTCAGCAAGGTGTTGCAAGATCTAGAGCCCACCAACTTCTGCTCATCACAGAGACCCCCCAGGCTGCCCTAGCAGCATGCTCCAGCCATGGTCCACTTTCCCATCATATGCAGCCAACAATGAGTGGAGCTGTATTATAGAAGAATCAACAAAGACTGGAGATACGGCTCAGTGATAACATTTACTGTGCAAATATGAAGACCAGAGTTTAGATTTCCAGCATCCACATAAAACCCAGATAGGCACAGAGAGCTGATTGCAATGCCATTGGGGAGGTAAAGATAGGAGATTCTCTGGAGCAAGCTAGCTAATTAGACTAGCTCTGGGTTCAAGTGAGAGACCCCGCCTCAATATGTAAGGTGGAGAGTGACTCCGAAAGATGCCTGACTCTCGTCAACCTCTGACTATCATATACACACATGCCTTTGTTCCTACACACATATGCACATGCATCCATATGTATGTATACCACTCATGCGTATGCACAAGTAGAAAAAAGAAACAAACAGACAGCTGGGTACTCCATTGAAGAATATTCTAGAATCTGAGCCTGTATCTCACACCCACTGAAGCTACTGCCTTATATAACAGTCATCTTAGAATATTGAGTCTCACACTTGGTTCTCACTCCGGGCCCGACTAGCTTAAAGTCATCTTCCAGACAGGCCTTTGTAGATACTCAGATTAAATGGCTCTCAAACTCTCCAATTTTGCAATTGTTTCTTTATATGGTTCTGCCTTCTGACTCCAAAACATAAACTCTATGAAAATAGGGAGCTGCTGTATGGCTTATTCGTCAGTACATAGAATACTCCCTGATTCTGAGAACATATTCAGTAAATCTATGTAAACAAAAGTCAAATGCAGAATCTTGACTGTCATCCCTGCCTCTGTGCTGGCAATTATTTCTCATGGATTTTTAGCACCATGTATTTAAGCCCTCAGAAGAGTCACCCTACTTCTTGTGTTAGCAAGGGTGACCACTTGCTTTCTTCTGGACTCTAGAGGAAAGTCCTTGTTTGTTCTTGGATATAGGTTATTTCTTCCAATTGAGAATTGTTCAAATTGTATTAATTTTTCCTGTTTTGGAGAAATCAAAATGTTTCTGGCACTCAAGGAAGAGAGGCTTTTCCCACCCTCTTCCTCCGAAGCTGGAATGTGCCCAGCCCCTCCGATGTCTGCTTGCCCAAAAGTCCTTCTTCAAAGTGTTCTTTAAAAGCTTTCAAGAACACACTAGCACTTTTTAATGTAAAAGCTATTTTTAAAATAATACTCAACTGATGGTGGGATTGGGGTTAGGGTTGGGGGGTGAGGATGCAGTAGGGGTACGGTGTGAGCGGGAACAGTGAAGCAAATAGAAAAGACTGAAACCTCTTGCCTGCCTGGCTTGTCCAGATGCGGTTAAAACAGTCACTGTTTATCCCCTTTATAAGGGACTAATTTGTTCAATGGACCCCACATGCTAAGTATTCCTCACAAGGAACTGAGAGTTTTCTGTAACAACGTAACAATGAACTTCATCCTGTTGATATCATCATTGCTGTTCTTAGCAGAGGAGAAATCACTGGGGAAAAGGAAAGGACCTCGCTGTCCCTTACTGAGTGAATTAGCTTCTAGAACCAGGATGCTGGTTGCTGACTTCACGTGATGTAAAACCTGAGGCCACTGAAGCTGGGAGAGAGGATGACTTTCCACAAGCACCTTTTCTTTTGAAGTGGCCCCAAACCTTAAAGCCTGCATTTCATTTGGAAAAAAAAAATCTTCTGCTAAAACCGCTTCCCATATGCAGCCCATCTGGAGGACTATAATCTAGTCTCGCCTGCAGCAAACCGGCAGTAACGACGCTAGCCTTTCATCTCAGATCCCCAAGCAATAGACAAACATTAATTAATGCCCCCAACACACCTGGGATGGAGGGAAGTATTATTATCTGTGGCTCACAGATGAGGAAATCCAGACACCAAGAGGTTAAATGGCTTGCCTTAGGCCACAGCACTAGCTAACAACTGCAAGACTTTCCACTGACAGTGGGCCCTCTGAGCCAGCTAGAGCTCTTAGAAACTTTTGAGACCATCCTCTATGAAATGAACCATTACCGAGCAGACTGCAGTCAACTTATTTTCCTCTCTCATTGTTTGGATCTCAAGACACAACATAAATGAGCTCAGTGCCCCAATCTTAAAGAAACACACAAGACAGGCTCGGGAGGTAAGTTGGTTTCCTTGTAAGCAGGAAGACCTGACTGCACACCCTAGCTCCCACATAAAAATGTGTCTGTAAAGCCAATGCTTCAGGAATAGAGACAAGTGGGTCCTAGCAACCAACCCACTGGCTAACCATTACCTTAGCCAAATCGACATGTTCTATATTCCATGAAAAACCCTGCCTGAAAAATAAGGTATAGCCTCCCCAGCCCCAAGTCTGGCGGGCATTTTCTGAGAAGCTGCAGGCCCCTCCAGCCAGGGAGGCAGGAAGCCTAACTGCAGATCTTCTCCTCCTTCTCCTCTTCCAAATCCAATCCCCCCCAGTCTCACCTCCATCTAGGTAGCAGGCTATCTGCTACAGCCTCCTCCTTCCCATCTCCAGTGGAGCACTGAGATTTTCTCCTCTAACCGTCCTCCCCAGACATCCTGTTATTCCAGTGCTTACCTCCAGCAGGCTTTCTCTGGGAGCACACCAGCCAAGCCTGACAGAGAAGCAAGTAGGCCAGCAAAGCAGGTAGGAGAGCTTTAGATCCTCATCTCCTTCCTCTCCTCTAAATCCTGTGCCCCAGCCTCATTCACTGCTCTGTAGCAGACTACGTCTTATGGCTTCTCCTCATTCTCTGTCCCCATTCCCAGGGGACTAAGCAAGCCCTGTAGAACACCCTGATTTACTCTCTCCTGGGGACATTCTCAGGCCAACCCTCCTAGCCCATCCCATCCCTAAGTGTCAGCTCCCAATACCTAGGAATACATATTGCATGGTACCTCCAGTAGCTACATCTGTCAGGATCCCAGAAAAATTCCATACCAAGCAACACAGCCACAACTCTCTTCTAAGAACCAGAAAGGGCAAAAGAAACCAAGGAACAAAACACCCACCCAACAAAGGCCAGATGTTAGCATCTAGACTTACAACCTTCCCAAGCCAAGATGCCTAGATGCCAGTGTGAAAAAAAACAGTAACATCCGAGACAAAATATCTCCACTAGGCCCTAGCAGTCCTGTCACAGTAGGACCTGAGAATCCCAACAGAGCTAAAACCCAAGAAAAAGGTCTTAAATTAGCCTTTATGGTGATGATAGAAGGTCCTCAAAAAGGGAATGAAGAAATCTGTGAAAATGCAAACAGTGAAAGGAAGTAAATAAAACAGTTCAAGACCTGAAAGTAGAAATGGATGAAAAAAAAAACAGAAAGAAACTTGGAAAGGAAAAGTATAAGAACTCGAAGAGGAACCTCAGAGACAAGCCTAACCAACAGAACACAAGAGATGAAAAGGAGAATCTCAGGCACTGGTAGAAGAATCAGATACCTCTGTCAAAGAAAATGTTAAATCTAAAAAAATTCTGATGCAAAATATCGAGGAAATCTGAGACACTGTGAAAAGACCAAATCTATAAGTTAATAAAAATACAAGAAGGAGAAGAAATGTAGGTCAAAGGTACAGAAAATATTTTCAACATCATAAAAGAAAATTTCCCTAACCTAAAGAAGGAGATGCAAGAACTGTATAGAACACCAAATAGATCAGACCAGAAAAGAAATTCCTCTCAGCAAATATTCACCAAAGCACTAAATATACAGAGCAACAACAAAATAAGCAAACAACAACAATAACAACAACAACAGCAAAAGACTATTAAAAACTGTAAGAGAAAACGACCAAGTAACATACAAAGGCAGATCTATTAGAATAATACCTGACTTCTCAATGGAGACTAAAATCCAGAAGCATCTGGGCAGATGTTCTACAGACTCCAAAAGACCCATGCTTCCAGCTCTGACTTCTATACCCAGTGATACTTTCCATCTCTGGAGAAAATATAATATTCCATCATAAAAACCAAAAGCAAATCCTGTCCTACAAAAGACACCATTAAAAGGAAAACTCCAGTGAAAAGAGATTAACCACACCAAGAAAACACAAGGAATAAATAATCCCAGACTAGCAAATCAACACACACACAACACCATCACAACAACAAAACAACAAGAATCAACAAACACTGCTCACTGATAACCTTCAACACCAATGGTCTCAATTCCCCAATAGACACAGATTAACAGAATGGATGCCAAAAACAGAATCCATCCTTCTGCCGCATCCAAGAAACATGCCTTAACATCAAGGATAAATATCAATGAAGTGTAAAAAAGAATAGAATAGAATAGAATAGAAGACTGGAGAGATGGCTCAGTGTTTAAGAACACTGACTGCTCCTCCAGAGGTCCTGAATTCAATTCCCAGAAACCACATAGTGACTCACAACCATCTATAATGCCCCCTTCTGGTGTGTCTGAAGACAGCTACAGTGTACTCATATAAAAAAATAAATAAGTCTTTAAAAATAAAATAAAATAGAAAAAATATTTTCCAAGCAAATGGACCTAAGAAGCAATCTGATATGTCCATTTAAATAGCTGACAAAATTGGCTTCAAACTAAAACTAATCAGAAGAGAGACTGACTAGAGGCTAGGGACACTATATTTTCATCAAAGGAAAAATCCACCAATAGTACATTTTAATTTTTAACATCTATGTGCCAAACAAAGGTGTGTCCAAATTCACAAATTAAACTCCGTTGCAGCTTAAATCACTTATTGGCCTTCATACACTGAGACTGGGAGACCTCAATATGCCAATCTCACCAATAAAGAGGTCATCCAGACAAAATCTAAACCAAGAAGTGCTGGTGCTAACTGTCGTTATAAACCAAATCGACATACTTGGACACAAATACAGGAAAACTGAAATGGCTCCTGTCTGACCATCATGGATTAAAACTGTATAACAACAACAGAAATCCTGTGAACACCTAGAAACTGAAACTCACTGCTAAGTAAGATATAGATAGATAGATAGATAGATAGATAGATAGATAGATAGATAGATATCAAGACAGAAATGAAAGGGCATCTAGAATTGAAAGGAAATGAATACACAGCATGCCCAAACTTAGGGTACACAATGAAGGTGTTTCTAAGAGGTAAGTTCATAGCACTAAGTGCCTACTTTAAAAACCTGGGAAGATTATATACTGTAACTTAGCAACACACCCAAGAACTCTAGATCAAAAAAAAGAGTATCACATCGGAAAGGAGTGGATGGTAGGAAATAATCAAACTCAGGGCTGAAATCAATAAATTAGAAATAAACAAACAAAAGCAATACAAAAACCAATGAAACAGAGCTGGTTCTATGAGAGAACCAGTAAGATTAACAAACCCTTAAGGCAGAGAATATCCAAATTAATAAAATTTAAAAGGAAATGGAGGGCATAGAAATAGATAATTTTCTCAATATATGCCACTTACCAGAGTTAAATCAAGATCATATAAGTAATTTAAACAGACCTACCAAAAGCAATTTACAGATTCAATGCAATCCCCATCAAAATTCCAACACACTAGATCTTGAAAAGATAATCTCCAGGTTCATATGGATACACACACACACACACACACACACACACACACACACACATACACATTAGCTAAAACAGCAGTCATGAATAACAAAAGAGCTGCTGGAGTTATCACTGTCCTTGATTTCAAGTTATACTACAAAGCTATGGTAATAAAAACAGAATGGCACTGCCACAATGGAATCTAAATGAAAACCTAGACATAAATCCACACATCTTTGAACACTTATTTTTTTATGATGAAGCCAGAAAGACACACTGGAAAGGAGAGGGGGGGAGAGAGAGAGGGTAGAGAGAGAGAGAGAGCATCTTCAGTAACTGGTGCTGGTCAAATTGTACAGCTGTATGTAGAAAAATCCAAGAGATTCATAGTGCACAAAACTGAACTCCACATTGACCAAACACCTCAATACAAGACCAGATACTCTGAACCTGGTAGAAGAAAAACTGTGGAGTAACCTTGACGTCGGCACAGGAAAGACTTTCTGAACAGAATACTATTAGCACAGGCTCTAAGAGCAACAATTAATAAATAAATAGGACCTCATAAAACTGAAACGCTTCTGCATGGCAAAGTACTCTGTCATTCAAGAGGCAATCAACAGAATGGGAAAGGATTTTTACTAACTTCACATTCAACAGGGAGGCAATACACAGAGTATACGAGTAACTCAAAAGACTAGATATCAAGAAAACAACCCAAATAAAAATATGGTACAGGTATAAAGAGAGAGTTCTCAAAAGTGGAAACTCAAACAGTTGAGAAACACTTTTTAAAACATTCAGTATCTTTAGTCATCAGGGAAATGCATAAAAACTACTTTGAGATTTCATTTTATACCTGTCAGGATGGCTAAGGTCAATTTTAAAAGTGACATCTCATGCTGATGAGAACGTGGAGGAAGGGGAACACGCATCCTGGCTAGGGGGAGTGCAGACTTATACAGCCACTGTGGAATTCAGTGTAGTGCTTCCACAGGAACCTGAGAATCTATCAACCTGAAGACCCAACGATATCCCTCTTGGTTATTTGCTCAAAGGATGCTTCATCCTACCACAGAGACATGTTCATCCATGTTCAATGATGCTCTGTCCATAATAGGCAGAAATTAGAAACAGCCTAGATGTCCCTTAACAGAAGGATAGATAAAGAAAATGTGCTACGTTTACACAATGAAGTATTACTCAGCCATTTAAAAAAAAATGAAATCATGAAATTCTCGGGTAAATGGTTGGATCTTGAAGAAAACATCCTGAATGAGCTAACCCAAACCCAGAAAGAAGACAAATACAGTGTGTATTTGCTCATATGTGGATATTAGCTGTTAAGTCAATGACAACCAAACTATAACCCACAGAGCCACAGAGATTACATATAGAATAAGGGGCTAGGAGGAGCACAGATAGATCTTCCAAGGAAAGGGAAATAAAATAAGTAGTTATTTATGGGTGGAGTACTGGAACAGAAGGATCGATGTGATAGAACATGAAGATGGAGAAGAGGGGGGAATTCAGGGAGAGAGATAAAATTAAGAGCCATTTGAAGCTTACAGAGATAGAGATAGAGATAGAGATAGAGATAGAGATAGAGATAGAGATAGAGATAGAGACAGAGATAGAGATATATAGAAAGAGCTGGGCATCTCTTGTCAACAAATGAAGCTTCCAGTACCAGAATTGGGTTACATCTAATTGCATGGAAACCCCAAACAGCCCAGGGCATTTCCAATGCTAAGTTACTCTCCACAAACTGACAGCAAGGACCCATTGCTGAAGACGACACCTATACAATTCACTGAACATTGAGAAGTCAAGCTGGTGTCCACATAAAGTCTTCACTCCTACATGTAAGTGTCTTTGGTACAGGAAGATACTCTGCACAGTACCAAAGGCAAAACGTAAATACCAACCCAACCACAAACCCTTTAATCTACAACACTGCTCTGCCTGCAAGATATGCTAGGGCAATGGTGGCACAAAGTTTGTGGGAGTAACCAACCAATATCTGATTTGACTGAATGCCTAGTCCAGGAGATAGAATCCATACCTGACACAGCTTGTGTGAGTAAGAGCCTGAGACTAGATAGCCTGGGGACCTAGGGTAAACCTAAATACTACTAAAAAGATTCAGGTAGCAATAAAATGACTCCTAAAGACATTGCTATACTTACAGAGAGAAGCTTCCTCCTGTAGTAGACGGGAACAAAGAGAGATCTACAGCCAGACATTACACAGAAAATGAGAAACCTTGGAACACTGGCCCATAAATTTGATGGGATATTTACATCATATCCCTCCCCTCTGGGTTCAAGGAACCCTAAGGAAGAGAAGGTAAAAAAAAAAAGTGTAAGAACTGGAGGGGCCCGGGGGGGACACCAAGAAAGCAAGGCCCTCTAAATCAACGTGATCAACACACTTATGAACTCAGAGAGACGGAGGCAGCATGCACAGAGCCTGCATTGGTCTGAACCAGTTGGGGTCCTAGAGCTGAAGGAAGTGGACACGTGTCCCTCTCTCTAACCCAAAAGCTATCTCTAATTGGTAACCACTTGGAAATGAAGATAAACTTTTCTCTGAGTCTTACTGGGGAAATACACTCCTCTTAAGGACAGGCTGCATGCCCCGCAGTAGATGTCAGCAGACAATAATCTCTGGTTGCCTCATAGAATCATATCAGGGCTCTTCCTTTTTAAAAATTTCTACCTTATTATTTTCATTAATATACTTTCTCTTTTCTATCTTTACTAATTTGCAGGCCCTTCACATACGTATTATGGCTTCCAGTTTGACATTTTTATGGGACTCCTGAGTGTGTGAGCGAATTGGTCTATTTCCTGTGACTGCTTTCAGGCTCTTCTCCTTCTATTATTTTTTTAATCCAAGTTCAATGTGTTAGTGTTTGTTTTATCATATTTTATTTTATTATTATCCCATAGAAGCCTGTTTGTTTTCTATGAGACAGAAAAAAATGGATCTGGATGGGAAGGCGGTAGGGAGGAATTGGGGGGGGGCTGTAATTAGAACAGAGTGTGTGAGGAAAAAAATTTTAAAGAAAAAATTAAACAGAAAAAAAAAGTAAGGTATAGGTGCTGGAGAGATGGTTAGGAGCACTGGCTGCTTTTTCTGAGGACCCAGGATTAATACCCAGAACCCATATGGTAGGTTTCACACTATCTGTGACTCCATCCCAAGAGATCTGATGTCCTCTTCTGGTCCCCAGCAGCACTCTGCACACATGTTACATAGACATACGTGCAGACAAACCGTCTGTGCACATAAGATAAAAAGTCACTTGACATCAATCTCTGGCCTCCACACAAATGCACACCTATGCCCAAACACACACACACACACTCACACAAAGACAGACAGACAGACACACACACACACACACACACACACACACAGACACAGACAGATGAAAAGATAGAGACAGACACACACACAGAGTCAGAGAAAAAGAAAGACAGGGAGAGAGAGAGAGAGAGAGAGAAAGAGACAGAGACAGAGAGACAGAGACAGAGACAGAGACAGAGAGAGACAGTCACAGAACTTGGATTATTTTCCTTCCATGTCTTTCTGGCCATCATCCAGTACAAATGAAAATAATCAGTTTACTTCATCCAAACTTCAGGCAATTTGAATTCTGAGCCCCTGCTATGTGTTTGGCGCCAACACTTTGATACTAACTTCCACCTTCTCTCCAGAGAAACAATGTGTGACTTCAGGAAAATAGCCATGGCAAGGCATGGGCCACAATGAATCTAATTAAGGGTGGCTTTCCTCTTGCAGAAAGGTTGACATGACACCTCAAAGATGAGCAATCACATGATCACTGCAGCCTGCCTACCATTGCCACAAAGCCTGGCAATTCACCAGCTCTCACAAATCCATCAAGAATCTATGACAGGTACCAAGTCTTAGTACTAATCAACATGTCCAATTCATTGAGCTTATACTCCAGCATTTACATAGAGTACCACATTGAATATTTGTTACCATCTCAAAGGAGGCCTTACTATTTTTCTCTTTGATAAATGAAGAAATGTTCCTCTTTCTCCATATCCTTGCCAGCTTCTGCTGTCACCTGAGGTTTTATCTTAGCCATTCTGACTGGTGTGAAGTGGAAATGCAGGGTTGTTTTGATTTGCATTTCCCTTATGACTAAGGATGTAAATCAAAACATTTCTTTAGGTGCTTCTCGGCCATTTGGTATTCCTCAGTTGAGAATTCTCTGTTTACCTCTGTTCCCCATTTTATAATGGGGTTATTTGGTTCTCTGGAGTCTAACTTCTTGAGTTCTTTGTATATAATTGGATATTAGCCCTCTATTGGATGTAGAGTTGGTAAAGATAATTTTCCAATCTTAGTTGCTGTTTTGTCCTATTTTTGGTGGGATTACAAGCTGGTACAACCCCTCTGGAAATCAGTTTGGTGGTTCCTCAGAAAATTGGACATAGTGTTACCTGAGGACCCAGCTATACCAGTCCTGAGCATGTACCCAAAAGATGCTCCAACATATAACAAGGACACATGGTCCACTATGTTCATAGCAGAAGCTGGAAACAAGCCAGATGTCCCTCAACAGAGGAATAGATACAGAAAATATGATACATTTACACAATAGAGTACTACTCAGCTATTACAATGAATTCATGAAATTCTTAGGCAAATGGATGGAACTAGAAAATATCATCCTGAGTGAGGTAACCCATTCACAAAAGAACACACATGGTATACACTTATCTGTAAGTAGATATTAGCCCAGAAGTTTGGAATACTCAAGCTACAATTCACAGACCACCTGAAGCTCAAAAGGAAGGAAGGCCAAAGTATGGGTGCTTCGGTCCTTCTTAGAAAGGGGAACAAAATACCCACAGGAGGAAATACAGAGACAAAGTGTGGAGCAGAGACTCAAGGAAAGGCCATCCAGAGAATTCCCCATCTGGGGATCCATCCCATATACAGTCACCAAACCCAGACACTATTGTGGATGGCAAGAAGTGCTTGCTGATAGGAGCCTGATATAGCTATCTCCTGAGAGGTTCTGCCAGAGCCTGACAAATACAGAGGTGGATGCTTGCAGCCAACCATCGGACTGAGCACAGGGTTCCCAATGGAGGAGTTAGAGAAAGAACTGAAAGAGTTGAAGGCGTTTGCAACCCCATAGGAGGAACAACAATATCAACCAACCAGACCCCCCAGAGCTCCCAGGTACTAAACCACCAACCAAAGAGTACACATGGAGGGATCCATTCCTGAAGCTGCATATGTTGCAGAGGATGGCCTTGTTGGACATCAATGGGAAGAGAGGCCCTTGGTCCTGTGAAGGCTTGATGCCCCAGTGTAGGGGAATGCCAGGGCAGGGAAGCAAGAGTGGGTGGATGGGGGAAAACCCTCATAGAAACAGGGGGAGGGGAATGGAACAGGGGATTTTCAGAGGGGAAACCAGGAAAGGAGATAACATTTGAAATGTAAATAAAGAAAATATCTAATAAAAAATTCAAAAAATAAATGAAGAAATGAGACTTGTCATGCCTGAAAGTTGTAGAGCCAATATTGAAAACCAGATCTGATCATGAAGCCTATACTCTTGATTTATTTTACTTCTCTACAGTAGCTAAAGGTTTCTTTATCAACTCTCTCTCCTTCATTTGCTAGCTCTTGCCTCCCTTGGCACCTTTAATGAAGGTAGCACACATCCCCCGCATGAGAACGAAGCTAGTCACTCCCTCTGGCTTCCTAAGGAGTCTGCAACACAGCCACATTTTGAAGAGTTAGACCACTCGTTACGAAGCTTTGAGAATATCATTGTTGATTCTGTTGTGTTAAAAAAAAGCTTCCTGCTTGAAGTAGAGCTTCTAATGTAAGAAGCATTTTGAGCTGGCCTGGTAGCACATGCCTTTAGTCTAAACACTCAGGAGGCAGACACAAGCAGATCTCTGAATCTGGGGCCAGCCTGATCTACAAAGGGAGTCCAGAGGGCTCTGTTACATAGAGAAACCTTGTCAAAGAAGAAAAAGAGGAAGAGGAGGGGGGGAAGGGGAAGAAGAGGAAGAAGAGGAGGAGAAGGGGGAGGAAGAGGAGGAGGAGAAGGGGGAAGAAGAAGAGGAGGAGGAGAAGGAAGAAGAGGAGGAGGAGGGGAAGGGGGAAGAAGAGGAGGAAGAGGGGAAGGGGAGGAGGAGGAAGAGGAGGAAGAGGAGGAAGAGGAGGAGGATGCAGCGGAGGAGAAGGCGGCACCAGCATTTTGACCATTTTTGAACCTAGACCCTATATGTGCCTTAATCTCCTGATTTTCATCTAATTCAAAGCTTGCACGTATATCAAAACTGGTTCATTTCTCTACTCAATCATTTAAAATTAGACACACACACACACACACACACACAAATCAAACAATGGAAATGGCTCATTGTTTGATTGGGATGAAAGGCCAGTGGTGACGTGGACTTTAGTTGTGATATCATCAGGACTCTGGCTCTGACTTCACTGAGTTACTGTCCTTCAAAGGCCAGGTTCTTTCTGAGGTTGCATGTGCTCCTGCTGAGAGATGACTGCAATCCCAGTTCCGGCATCTGGGATGCAATGAGAGCACAGAGTGGAAAGAAAGGGAAGAAGTGAGAAAGACAGAGACGAGAGATCTGCCGACACAACACATGAGAATGAGCAGCTCTGTGCTCCTCAGAGCCTGGGATCCAAACGGAAAGCTCTGGAATTGACACTGAAGCAAGAAAACTGAATAGTGTCAGCCTGGCTTCCCTGGCCAACCACTGCAAAGGGCGTGCAACTATCTGACTGCCCTCTAGCCATCCTGTCTGTATTCCTGCAACAATACTGCTGTACAGGTCCTTTTCTGAGTACCAAAGGGGGGTGTTAAAAGAAAAGGGAGAAATGCTCGGTAAGCAAATAGTGAAACCCTTTACAGTCTCCCCCACTGGCTACCCAACATCTCACATATCCACCTTCCCAACGACACGGACATAGATCATCCTGACAAACTGAGATGTCAAAAATATGTGTATTCCATATGAATTTTATAGAAACATGTGCTTAATCAATATACTGTTCTAATAAGCTTAGTCCAATGCTTTGGCAGTGAAATACTCTCCTTGATCAATTATTAGCCTCAGCTTCTCTTTCACATAGGAAATGATGGATTTAAGAGGACCAAGGAAACCAGACTTCTGTACCACTAGCAAGGCAGGTCCACTTCTGAAGCTGAAGTAAAAGACAGTCTTGCTCAGACTTCACAGCAACTACAGCAACTGCACTCACAGTGAAGGAGGGGATGATTTAGAGGTCAACAGTTCTCAGCCTGTGGGTTGAGACCCTTTGGGGTCAAATGACCCTTTCACTGGGGTTACCTAAGACTATCAGAACTGAGACACCCATCCTCTACCGGTCTCCAGGCGGGTCCGCCCACATGCAGATACATCTGCGTATGCATACTCAGAACTGTATTAATGGGTCTCAGCATAAGGGAGATTGAGAAGTATTACTATAGATCCTTTCAGAGTGGAGGGCCAGAAAGACTGGGTGCTAGTGGGAATTGCTAGCTGTCTAGCATACCATTTCTCCCCTGCTTCTTCCTTAAAACAAGCCCAGATTTTGGTCAGCCAAGTCTACCTGGATTAAAGAACTCCTTGCCTCTCTTCTAGCTAAGTGTGACTATGAACCTAAACCGTGGCCAGGGAGATTTTCACAGAACTGCTCTGTGATTTACTCCAAGAACGTTTCTTCGAAGATCACCTGCACCTTCCCGCCACCTCTTCTCTGGTTCTACCATCTAACTCTCTGTACCATCTACAATCAGACCACCTAGAACATCTAAGTAAAAAGATCAGCTGCCAAAAAATTCAGTGCCACTCATATTAACTGCGACAAAGAAAATACCTGCCTAACAACCTTAGTGGAATTGAGATATATTTACTGTGTGTTCATGGTTGTCATGAGATGATTGCTTATTTTGAGTATAATGTTCTACAAGCTACACTTAGCTAGAATTAAATGCAACTGTCGATGATAAAACAGAAATGAAGCTGGGCTTCAACGCCAAAACTTTCCTGTTGTAAGAAAGTTGCTAAAGCCACAAGTGCTGGCCAAGTAGTCTAAATAATTCATCACAAACCCTAGCTTCTGCCCACTTCCTACACAGTCAGCCCTAGAAAGACTTTAGATCTTGGTTCAAGATCTCCAGCCCTCTGGAAGGGGGAGGGGGAGCAAGATGAGAAAACTATTTTCTTTGAGAGGTTCCCTCAAGGTACAGACCTCGTGCCTGCTCCCACCCTACTGTCCACAGGCAAACATATGGCTGCTCCTAGCTGTAAGGGGAGCTGAAGAACATGGTCTTTGTTGTGATAGCTGTAAAATGAGGTGGGGGGCTTTGCTGTGAGAGGAAAACAGTTTGCCTATGAGAACATTTTTAGAGCCTCAGCCACACTAATGATGTTGAAAGATGGTAAAATGGATAGAAGGAATCAATTTCCCTGGGTGCAGGTGATGCTGTTTTTAAAATGAAGGAGAAAAAAAAAATACCGAGCAAATGAAAATCGGACTTTTTGGTGACGTTCAAAGGACTCTCTGTCTTCACGGCCACAACACTCGGCCCTCCCTATGGCTCGAGGTTCTCTTCATTCTCTCATGGGGCTAGAAGAGCCATCACCTGCTGACTCACCTCAACCAACAAGTCTTTACAAAATGTGTGTGTGCCTGGGGCTGACAGGAACATCTGTCTCAGCCCAATTTCAGTTAGTCACGTCCAATTTTTGATGCAGAGACTGAAAGATTTGGGGGGTAGTGTGGGGGGGGTCACGGGGCAAAACCAAGAAGAAGTAATTTCACTGAGTTTGAATTGGGGAGACAGCAGACAAGGGCATCCTGGGTTACTTCCTAGAGTGTGACTGGTGCAGTTAAGAGCAGAATTAGCCTGGGGAGAGGGGAGAGGGCCACGGAAGACAATGGGGAAGCAAAGTGGGAGGCGCAAAAACTCGGGTGGGAGCTGATACACCATCCGAAATTAATTTCATCATCTTGAACTTTTTTTCTGGAGTCAGCTATGAATAATGTATGTGATTAATAAGCAAAATATGCAAAGATAGAGCATTTTCTTTAAAGTAGAAGGGGCAGGTAGGGGCTCCAGAGCAACGTGCTTATAATCTGACAGGGTATTGTTTGCATTCAACAAAAGCAAAAGAAATCCTCTTCTTTGAGCTGGAGAGTGTCTCTGTTACTGTTTGTGAAGTTTTGAGCTCTCACCTAACAACATAACCAAGGTGGCTTTATATCGGTCACTTCCTCCCCACCTTCCTCATATGACATCTCTAAGATAGACACTTCTCCCTCACGTTCACATAGAAGAAAGCTATGAGGTTCAGAAGTCTTAGGCGAGTGACTTGACTCCTAGTAGTGGCAGCTGAGACAGACTCCAAGCCTAAGAAGCCAGGCTCCAGATTCTCCCTTTCATTCCCTTACCATGACACCATGTGGAGTAGGTATTGGGAGGCGTGGCAATGATTTACATAAAGACCAAAGCAGGTGCCTCCTGATCCTTGCCCTTTGGACTCTCTTCTCAATCGGCCATCATTGAGAAGAAAGGCCCCTTGGTATTGCAAACTTTATATGCCCCAGTACAGGGGAACGCCAGGGCCAAGAAGTGGGAGTGGGTGGGTAGGGGATCAGGGCGGGGGGAGGGTATAGGGAACTGTCGGGATAGCATTTGAAATGTAAATAAAGAAAATATCTAATTTAAAAAAAAAACTGAATAAAATCAGTTTTCACTGCTTCCGGGGGTCCGCTGTGGAGCTGCTCTGCAAATTCCTCCTCCTAAACGCACCTCCTCCGGACAGCAGGTGAGGCGTCAATGGTGCCACCTAGTGGTGAGAAAAGGAACTCACTCACCCGACTCCGTTTCTCCACCTTTCCTGCTTCAGGGGCTATTTGGCAGACCTGTTCACCCCTTTGAGTCCTGAGTCATTTAACTCCGCCCTAATCGTTTGGCGTGATCACAAGCTCTCATCTTCCTTGGTTCCCGCTATTCCTCTCTTCTCCCCTTTAAGGAGAGAAGGAAGGAAAGGAGAGGGAGAGGAGAGGAGAGGAGAGGAGAGGAGAGGAGAGGAGAGGAGAGGAGAGGAGAGGAAGAGGTCCCTTCCCTTCCGCCTTTATTTTTACTAATCAAAAAAGTTAACCTGTCATCTGGGGAACATCAGATTCTGGAGTCAAACACAACTGCATCTAAATTCCAGATCCATCACATTGCAAGGCTGTAAGCAAATGGCACAACCTCTCTAAAGAGAAGTTCTCAAACTTAAAGGGGGGGGGGGAGTTGCCTGCATCTCAGAGTTTAAAGAATTCGGTGAATTAAAATAATCACATAAAGCATTTCATAAATAAGAATATAAGGACTGTCACTTATCCACAAATGCATAAAATTCTGCTGTCTGAGGGAAAAGGAAAGCCAGGCTTGCGGGTTAAATTGGTTCATCTAAAGGACCAGTATGTGTAATAACTAAACCCTGCAAGGCCCCAGCAAATCCACTCAAGTATTCATCTAACGAATGGACTTCTTACTGTAAATGCATGATAGTTGCTCTTTACAACAGACAAAATGGGCTAGCCTTGGCATGTGATCCTCACTGACAGGCACTGCTCCCATATAAGTGTCTGCTAAACTCCAAAGAGCCATAGAGCAGGAACCTCGAGTTCTGCTTCTAAATCTTTGAAAAGTAGAACACATTTGATGTTGTCCTAATGAAATTTAGGACCTCTAAATGGGTCTGCTCACAAAACAGAGCGGCACACGGGACAGAAACGTTCAAATTCAGCCTGGCCCTAAGGACTGCTTCAAGCAGAAGTGTATGTGTGTCATATCATAGCACCCACTGCAGAGTCTGCCACGGGAGCCCAAGACAGAGCAGTGGTCCATACACATGAAATCAGAAACTAAAAGAGGACCATCTTTTCAGCAAATGGTGCTGGGCCAGGGGGCTGTCCGTGTGAAATGAACTCACTTTGCCCTCCTCCCAGCACTATAAAAAGGAATTCAACTTAGATTGTGCGTTTAAAATCTTAGAAACTAAATCGATAAGCTTCTGGAACAAAACATAGAACAAGATCATGCCAAAGTTTCTCACACATCTCCAAACTCCTGAGACACAAAAGGTAGACTTGGTGAACTCGACTTCATCAATAATTGAAAACTATTCATCAAAAACATTTGCAAAAAAAATAAATAAATAAAGCCATAGGCTTGGTTAAAATTATTTTAAAGGCACATGTCTGGTATATATTTTCAATCAAGTACATATAAAGAAAATCACATTTAAATAATAACGAAATTTAGTTAATTTAAACCAACAAAAGGGTCAACGGGATGGTTCAGTAGATAAAGGTGCTTGCAGTCAAACCTGGCAATCTGAGTCAGCCCCAGAGACCATACAGTGCAAAGAAAGAAGCAGCTTCCACGGTTTAGCCTCTAACCTCCACATACATACATAGCAAACATGACCCCATACACACACATACACATAAATAAATACAATTCTGAATTTTTAGCTATGCAAGAGATTTGAACACCCTTCTAAGCATAATGTACAATTGTGAGAAATAACTATATTCTATACACTATTAGGTCCCCAAAACCACCATCTACAACTAGATGAGTATACCTTTAGTTACATGATACCTTTAGTTACTATAACCCTAGTTATACTTTTAGTTAGTGTAACTTTGGTTATGCACATCTGGTACATGCTTTGGAGGAGCAGAACTGATCCTCTAGAACGCAGTGAGGTGTCACTACATATCTCCGGAACTGGGGGATAGAGGTAGAATTACAGTGAAGGGATGACATAGATTCTATAGGATTAGAACTTTTCCACTTTGCCCCCCAGAGCTGGACATGGTTCAGCCTCTTTGGAAGGCAGTTTGGGAAACTCTTTAGAAGTTTGTCCTGTTCCTACCATGTGAGCGAGCAATGCCCATCTAGGTACAAACAAACAAAAACACATGTTCACATAAAAACCCAAACTAGTGCCATTTAACTGGTGACTGGAAACCAAGCTGGTGAGAGGAAAACTGAAGAGGCATGCCGCAAGCCACCCTAAAACATGGCTGCCGGAGACCAGAATATGTCAGCCGAAGTAATGCATGTGGGGGTATATTCATTACTTTGGTCCAGTTCTCTTAAGAAACTATTGACACAGGGTTAGCTTCTAGTTCCATGCTTGTTATAGAAGAACTATACTTCTCTACAGGGAGTCTCCACATCGGGAAATAAAGGAAGACGGCCCAGTCAGTAAATTATTTGCTCCAAATTCTTCCTCTATATAAACCTAAGCTTGTGTGAGAATCTCAAAGATGAACTCAGTGCTCCCTGCGTTGTTCTCCAGCAGTATTACATTAATTAAATTAATTAATTAAATGTCTCCTTTCTACTCTTCCCTGTTGCGCATCCCTTCCATGGACATATTGGGACCAGTGGCTAAACCCAGCCATGTTACAACTTCTGGAGCCATGGTTCTTACACCAAAACTCTGGTGGCAGCAGTGGACACTCTTAGGAGTTGTCCTTCTGAGGGTCATTGTCCTGCCTTTGCCCGACATCCTAAATTTTAAAGAAAAGTTGCCCCAGAATGATTAAAACATTAATAAATATTCTTTTAGACTTATAAAGCCAAGAGTGTCTGGTCACCTTGAATTATATTACAGAATTAATATTTTTCTTGAGAGAAGACAGGAGGTAGCCCTAGGAAGCTGATATTGCCACCTTGAATGATGGAGACCTGTTCTGCATGTAGAATTCCACCTGGTGTCCCATCGTACTTTTTTTTTTTAAAGATTTTTATTTATTTTATGTATGTGAATACACCGTCACTGTACTCAGACACAACAGAAGAGGGCATCAGATCCCATTGCTGTGGTTGTGAGCCACCATGTGGTTGCTGGGAATTGAACTCAAGACCTCTGGGAGAGCAGTGAGAGCTCTTAACCACTGAGCCATCTCTCCAGCCCCCTCCCATTGTACTTTCTTTCTCTCTCTCCAAAAGTCCTTTCCTCTACATGAGTTCCCCGAGAAAGTGCTTTTGGGGGACACTAACACCTCTCTTAATTCTTAGTGGACCAGCCCTTGAAAAACCTAGCATCCTCCCCACCAACTATTGGCTCTCTAAGATTAGCTTTCAAGCATCGAACAGATGGATTTGGGTTCAATAACACTTGCTTTCTTCGAAGCAATTAAGAATAGAAAAGCAAATGAAAAGCTCAGTAACTCCTTTAGAGGGTAAAGGCTCCTTCACTTCCAATGCAGAAAAACTGTGAGAGCCAGAGGGGATGGATGACACCAATGAATCAGTTTTTTCCAGACACAACAGGCAGTTGCACATTAGAATTCGTTGATAGCATGCACACAACCTGAACATCGAAAACCAGACAAAAGCACAGCATAGGGATGGGGAAGATAGGCATAAAATCGTACCACCAACTGAGGACTGTTGGCACTTGATAGCTGCTGGGAGATGGAAAGTCAGTTCTTCCATTATGTGACCCTTGGCAGGTCTACCATGTGCCACAGCTGGCCCCACTGCCAGGACTAGTTAGACAGTACAAACTGGACTTGATTCTATGGGGAAGAAAACTCAAAGTTTAGTGGGAGGAAAAATGGAGAAGATGGTTGTGAGAGAGAGGAATTGGGGCGAATATCTTCAAAACACAGTGCGTGAAATTCTAGAATCATTAATAAAAAATACTATGTTTAAACATAGCCGAGAAAAATTTAAATCTACACCCTAAGCTTTGTACCACCACTAGCTAGCTTAAAGCCCTCCTGATTCTCAACCAGGACCTCATGCTAGTATCCTCTGGGAGAAAGTGCAGAACAAGATGGAGACTCAGCAGCCAGAGAAAGCCTAAGCACACTCCATTCTCGCCCATGCTCATTGAAACAACCCAAGGTTATTTTTTCCCATCTGGATTAAAGTTAGCCAACTAATGTTTTTCAACTAGAAATATGAAATTCACAGCATATAAAACTTCATGGCAGGTGAGACTTCCTTTCAGCATGTCTCAGGGTAGATGATAGATTCTCACTGTCCTGCAAGCCCCATTATATTTCTGAAACATTCTAGAAATAACAGTGTTGATAAATTATCCTGATGTTCTTATATCCACTCCCCAACAATATTTTCAGTGAAACTCAGGAATGGAGGTGGAGGAAGGAGATAAACCCCTAATTCTAAATTCCAAATGTGCCAAGAATCTGCTGTGGTTTATTCAGGGCAAGATATTGCCTTAAGAATCCATGTAAGGTGACCTTGAAGCCAAATGGACTGTGAAGCAGAGATGTCATGTCTCAGAGAGTCTATGAATGAGGAGCTTCTCTCAGCACATTCAACATAGTTTTTTTGTGTGTGTGTGAAGACAAATTGGGCTGTAGATATAATATATGCAAAATAATTTAGGCAAATAGAAAGAGAAAAATCAAGAATGTATAATCTCAATATACCATGATAACTAGCTAATTGTATAGATTATCTTCCAGGCTCTTCCCTGTGTATTTGTGAGTGATGTATGTAAATTTTTCTTAAAATCAAAAGCAATATGTAATCCTACTTTGTATGTACACTGTTTACTTAACAATAAAATCACAGAAAAATTTTTTCATGCTAATAACGACTGACACAGAGAACTATTATTGAGCATACCCCTGTTGATGGGTAGTTTTGTGGATTTTACAAAGTATTATTTGACAGTGGCTAATGTAATACAATGTGTGATGATTGTTTCCTTACTATAAATACCTGGGAGTGAAGTAGTTAAATAAAAGGGTGTGCACCTTTCTAAAGGTTTTGTTGTCTTTGTGAAAAATCACGTTGCTCACCTGCCTTAGCAGTGGAGACTCCTGGTTTCTCTACTGCTCTTCTGTCAAGAAGAGATTTCTTGCCAGGTGGTGGTGGCGGCGGCGGCAGCGCACGCCTTTAATCCAAGCACTTAGGAGGCAGAGGCAGGCGGATTTCTGAGTTCGAGGCCAGCCTGGTCTACAGAGTTCCAGGACAGCCAGGGCAAACCCTGTCTCAAAAAAACCAAAAAAAAAAAAAAAAAAAAAAAAAAAAAAAAAAAAAAAAAAAAAAAAAAAAAAAAAAAAAAAAAAAGAATATATTTCTCTCCAGAAAACCAGAAGGCAAGAAGGAGAGTCTGTGTTCTCTATTTAGGTTACACATCCAAAAGGCAATAAAGGGGAAAACAACAAGCCATGAATTACACGATATGCCTAACACACACAGCTGATACAAAGGTAGCAATCTTAGTATATAAGAAATTTCGATACACAGAGAAACCCTGTCTTAAAAACCTCACAAAAATAAAAGGAAGGAAGGAAGGAAGGAAGGAAGGAAGGAAGGAAGGAAGGAAGGAAGGAAGGAAGAAAGAAAGAAAGAAAGAAAGAAAGAAAGAAAGAAAGAAATTTCTATGAGTCAATAAGAAAAAGATCTTACAAGATATAAATAAATAAATGAGCCAAGTATGTAAACTAGAGGCAACTCAAATAGCCTGTGACCATCAACAGTAAATAAATAAGGACTGCGGGGAGAGGTGGGAGTAGATACAGAAATGAAGGCAGGAAAGTCAAAGGAGGAGAGGAGGTAGGATGGATGGGGAGGGCAGAGGGAGGGGGAGGAAAGAGAGTGAAGGAGGGAAGGGAGGAGGAGGAAGGGGAAGAGAGAGTGAAGGAAGGAGAGAGGAGAGGAGAGAGGGAGGGAGACAGAGTGAAGGAGGGATGGAAGGAGGGAAGAGTACATGAAAGAGAAAGGGAGGAAGAAAGAGGAAATAATGGAAACACCAGAAGGAAAGAAGTCTCTGCCAGGGTCAGCGGAAGCCTCTGCAGTTGAGAATCAGGGATTCCAGGCCATCAGTACTTTCTAAAGGCCTTTCTCCCTTCTACCTACAAATCTCTAGCTTTCTAGGAATCTCACCAGAAACACTATTACAGTAAAATGTATATGTGCTTTTAACACCTTATGAAACCCTAGTGGTTACAATCCCATCCAAGGTACCTCCAGAGCCACCCTCTAATCTCACTTAGCAAAATTAGAAAAACAATGGAGATGTTTCTTAGCACTGAAATGCCATCTGGCTAGTACTTAACTATCACTCTCCCTGAGAATCCCAGAACCACACTTGGGTACCTCTAATTCTTTCCCTATGCATCCATCTTTCTCTTAACTTAAAATCTACATTTGGGATGACTTTTAACATACTGTGACTCTTCTTTGAGATGTTCACAATGATGCGTTTCCTTCTCTTCCACTGCTTTTTTTTCCCCCAGATTTTTAGCAACTTTCAATTCCATTTCATACCAGTGCCAGAATTCTTTTCTACATCAAAGACAAAGATTCCAGATTTTTGCTCTGTCTTGTTTTGGTTTTGCTTTTGTTTCGTTTTTTTGTTTTCTTGTTTTGTTTTGAGACAAGGCCATATATCCAAGATGCTCTCAAACTCATTCTGTGGCAGAGAATTATCTTTAGCTTCTTCTCCTCCTCTTGCCCCATCTCCCCATTTCTGGTGTAAGAACATCTGCCCCCACATCTAGTTTATGCATGTCTGGGGTTCAAGCTCAGGCATTTGTGTTCAGTAGGAAAGCACTCTGCTGACTGAGCCACAACCTTATCCCCACGAGTACAGTTTTCCTGAGCTGAGATCCCTAAAACATCAAGGAAGCTCCCCCTCCTCCATCTGCTATGGGCAACAGTGTGCAACTGTCCTCCTATTCTTGCTACTCCGGACAGGCAGGGCTGTGGGAGAGGAAGAACAGAAAGAATAAAAGAGAAATGGAGAAACAGGGACAGTGAGAATGAGGAAGGAGAAGAACAAAAAAGAACTAGGAAAACAGAAAAAAGAGGAATGGAAGAGAGGTGCCAATCTCATTAGGAGCCAAGCAGAGGGGGGTACGAACAGTAATGAAACACTGTTGGACCTCACTGCATTTGCAAGCATTTTAAAGTTACCCAATAATGATCAACCACTTGGGAAAACTGTGACATAATCAGATTGTGATGTCCAGTGTTAATTGTCAGCTAGATCGACTCTAGAAGCACCTGAGAGATGGGCCTCTGGGCATGCCTAGGGGATTGATCTCACTTTCATTCATTAATGTGGGAGAGCCTGTCCACTGAGGGTGGCACCATTCCCTGAGTGGATCCTGGACAGTGGAAGTGGAGACAGGGAGACAAGCAACAGGTGTTCATCTGTTATACTCTGATCTTTACTAAGGATTTAATAAGACTAGTCTTTCAGGCTCCTCCACTATGACTCCCACAATGATAAACTGTACCTTAAAGTAAGAGCTGAAAAAATTCCTTTCCCCAGTAAATTGCTTTTTCTGAGTATTTTATCATAGCAACAGGAAAAGAAACTAACACATAGGTTAAAAATACAACACATATTTCCATGTCTCAATAAAAAATAACACCAAGAGTGAACGTGTATCCCAGAGGACAGGAATATTCATACTATCAATACTCAAAAGGCAGAATGTCCATCAACAATACTTAAAAGTCTATAAATTAAAAAACTAGTTAACTATACAGCTGTGAAAAATTAATGACCCATGGCTATCTACATCAATATAAATAAATCTCAAACCAAAGGTAAACAGAATAAACAGGTCTCAGAAGAATTCGGGATTATTTCATTGATCTTGAGTTCACGCATATGCATAAGTAAATGATCCATTGTTGAGGTATCCATAAATTGATGAGAAATGTGGAAGAGAAACAAGGTAACAACACAGTTAATGATAGTGTCTACTTCTAGGTGGAGAAGATGACCTTAGGGGCACACAATAAACTTCTAAATTACTGGTAATATTCCCTGTCATAATCTAGGTGGTAAATGTGCCTACATGAAATTTTAAACAGTTATGTGCATGATACCATCTACAATTAAGAACACAAGGCTGGTCTCTTATGCTCTTGCCTCTCTTTTGCCTCTCGTCCCCATCCCCTTCCTCCCTCTCTCCACATGGCCATGGCCCACCTCTGCTTCTCTACTCTCTCCTTCTCTCTGCCTTTCTCTGCCTCTACTACTCTCTTAACTCCCTTCCCATGCCCTAAATAAACTCTATTCTATACAAACAAAAAACAAAAAAACAAAAAAACTTAATAGTAGATGCTTGATTTTGTGGACTTTTTCCTAAGTTATTAAACCTAAGTTATCAGGCTTGCCAATAAGCCTCTCTACCCACTGAGCCATCTCACTGGCTCTGAACTTCGTAGAAATCAAAACCAATACAACCAGACTCCAAACTCAGCTGTTCAACTCAAGATGGGAGATTCTGCATATGTAAAATGTCCTGGTTATTTAAATGACGTATCTTTCTCTGCTAAGAGGACTTTGCTTACAGAGAGAAAGCATGAAGCTTGCATCTGCCAAGCAGAGCTCTCTGCAGGTCTCATTATTCCCGTGGATGATTTTACAACAATTTTACAACCCTTGAGAGGACAACATTTCCTAGCACCTGGGACACTGGTGCAGGTATAGAATGCAGTTTGGTGGAAGCTAACATATGGGAGATGCTAAACTACTAACCCAGCTGCCTGATGCCCAGATCTGTGGCCAGGGTCCTAAAAACTCCACCAAACAGCAGGTGTGCGTGTGGCTGTGTTGGGACGGGTGGGGACACACTACCCTTTTCATACACAACAAATTGTAAATGCATAGCTGAGGAAAGAAAAGTGGAATACATCAGCAACTGAGAAAGATTACCTTGGTGGGAGTTTCAAGTATATTCACCTGTTAACACTAAGCACATACAGGCTAATCCTTCCACCTCAGCTACTCCTCACATTGCTTGAATCCTACCTCTGTGCTCTAAACATGTAGCTTTTAAGCCCAACTCCTTGACTAGCACTCACCTCACCTCACTGTGTGTTTTTCAGTCTATCTCATAAAATTCCTATAGTCAGGGACTGTGTCACTCTTTATATTGACCCCTGCCAACTTGCAGAGGGCTTCCTTTCTGCTGGGTTAATTGAATCTCATTTCTCAGCCTCTCAAAATAGTCTCTTGATCCTCTGTCTCCCAGAGTTGCTGAATTTTGCCTCTATGGCATCAGCTTCCTCTTCCAGCATCAGAATTCATCTTTCTAACCTGAAACCTGTCCCTCCTGTACATCCTCATTTACTAGGTGTCTGATACAGGACTGCTGGCCAATCAGACTATTCCACCGCCCAGGTGCAAGGCTTGATGCAGGCTTAAGACATCATCCAAAACCAGGCTGGCTGTGTCCTTCCCCAAGAGTCTTTGTCACAGCATCCAGAAGGTACTTTCTTGGATACATCCTGGAGTTTTAGTGCATGTACAAAAGGAGTCTCTATTCCAGTTGCCTTCCTGTTCAATTCCTGACGTCAAACTAGCCAGGACATACACAGCAGGTTTGACTCTGGCAATGGAGCTGAGCTCTCAGATACAGCCATACCTGAGGCAGACCCTGCTCAGGGATCACTTAGTTGTAAGAGTCAAAAGAGCCCCTTTGACTCCCAAGGAAGCCCCTTTGTATGGTGGCATCGAAGGCCACCAAGACAGTGCAGCATAGGGAAGATCTGTGGGCTGCAGCATGCAAGCCACAGAGAGACACGGGATAAACCAAGCTTGTTGCTGAGAAATTCTGCAGCAGTCTGGGTGGTCAGAAGCCAAGGCAGGTGCACACCAGTTGTGTGTATTCAGCGGGAGAGGCAGAGTGGAAGTACCACCACTCCCAACCCATCCCAGACATGAGAAACTGAAGTCGAAAACATAAGCCTCCCCAAAACCTCCATGTTTTCTGATGAGAAGAGTCAAAAAACTCCACCTAAAGAATGAAAATGTCAAGTGCCTCTGAAGCAAGTGCACACCAGGTAGAAGGAAAGGTGAGGAGCTGTTAGTGTTGGCTGTGACTTTGCATTAATGTGAATCAGACAGCTCCACCTTGGGACAGCCCATCCCTCCTATGGAGAAAGCCTAATGCTGTACACAAGATGTCTGTGAGTTCCTAGGATCCTGTGCTCTTATGATAATGCTCAATGCCCTCTCACGTGGGACCACCTTCGCATCTTCCAATCTAGATAGAAAATTCAACCAGTTTTCTAGTTTAAAACAATACCCAAGAAAACACAGTAACACAGCAGACTCACATGTGTGAAGATCGTAACTGTAAAGAAACAATGTTTAGAATCCTTCCTTCCTCCCTTCACCACACTGTTATCTCCTCCCTCCACCCTCTGCTTCCCCATATCCTCGACATTAGGGCCCCTATGAGTCAGGTTCAGACACCGTCAGCTATTTTGCTTACCTATCAACTTCTAATCCACAATTCTGGGTTTAATCCCTAAAATTCTATTAAATTAATCTTCCTTAAGAAAGCAATCAGAGGCAAGTTTGCTTTAGGTATTAGAATAATAGGTTATATCACTAAAGATGTTAAGAAGCAGAGGAACTACACACAATTGCAGGTCCCTCTAATACCAGGACCTTAGAGGCTGGTGCTGTAGGGTTGCCATAAGGTTAAAGTCATCCTAGTCTACATGGAGAGTGCAAGAACACCTAGGTGTATAGTGAGCCATGACAAAAAGCAAAGACAGCAAAGATGTCTCCAGATGTGGGCATCTTCCCTGTGTCTCTGACTAATGGCAGGTTTGCAATGGAAGCTGGAGACTCAAGAGACATTCAGGGCCTTCAACTCTGGTGTCTCAAGTATGTGAAGTGTGCACAGAGAAGACCAACAGAGGATGAGGATAGACCCAGAGATGTCAAGAGCTCCTGCTCCCCCTAAGAGCTTGTGATGACCATGCTTGGTTGTCAACTTCAACTACAATCCAAAAATGAAGGGCACACATGTGACTCAGATCTTGAGGCTGGAAGACACAAGCTTTTGATCCAGATCTTGAGGCTAGAAGACATCCTCCTTTAATCCAGATCTTGAGGCACGCCTTCAATCTGGGCCATACCTTCTGCTGGAGGCCTACATAAGGACAATAGAAGAAGGAAAAGTTGGTTATTCTTTTTTTGCCTGACTATAATTACTTGGCATCACATCTATTGGAGGTTACTTCTTCAGGATTTCAGCTTATACAGAAGACCAGCTGAAACACCCAGCCTCATGGGACTGAGTATGCACTAGATTCTTGAACATCTCATTCATAGCTGACCACTGTTGGGTTAGTTAGACTGCAACCTGTAAGTCATCTCAAAAAACTCCCTTCATATATATATATATATATATATATATATATATATATATATATATATATATATATATATCACACACACACACACACACATATATATATATATATCACATATATTATAAGTTCTGTGGCTCTCAAGAACCCTGTACGGCTGCTCCCACTTCTCATAAACTGTCACCTGCAGCTACAGGATAAACAACCTTTTCTGCTTTAATCTTCATCTTTATCATTTCCTTTCCTTTTTCTCTTTGTGTCTGGCCCATCAGCAATCAACAACTGAACACAAAGTCAACACAGGGAGAAGCAACAGACCTTCAGTTGATGAAGAATGACACAGAAATAAAACTACTGCCAACCCCTCCTCATCCACCTTTGGAACAAATTCCATAGCAACGGCAGCACTGAAAATAGTTTCGACTGTCTGTCAGAAAATATTCTGATTATCAGCACACAGTGTATATATAATCCTTTTTCCATCTTGCCTCTCCTTGGAGCACCTTCCGTCATTCAAGATAGCAAGAGAGTTTAAAAATAGGCATGTTAGGCTTTGACTCGAGATGATTGTCTTCCATGGTTTATGTTGACTGGTGAGGGTGAGCTGAGGAGCCCACTATGTGCGTTCATGAGCGTTTGCTCTTTGTGATTTAGACCACATGCTGAGGTAGTTAGTGGATTATGTTTATCAAGAATTCTCCAGTGTGAAAAACTATTAGACCTGAGAACACAGATTTATACAAGATATATATACACACATACACAAATACACACATACACACACACACATATACACACATGAATACAAAAATATACACACATGCATATACATACATATACACATATACATATACATGTAGACACATGTACACATGTACACACATATATGCACATGTACACATGCATATACAAATACACACGTACACACACACACACACATATACACATACATTCACACATGTTGATCTTCCAGCAACTGAACTACCATATTGATAAATATGGACTGTTTTGTTCATTCAGTTCTGAATCTCCTTAAAACATTACTTGGTGGGAAGATAGAATTTGTAGTCATGAAATGTGTTAATCCTTTAACAAATACTAATTTATTTGATGATTATGGAAAACATAAAATAAAAGAAGACAAGAAAAGACAAGATTTGGTAGAGTTATCATGTAAGTTTTCACAGCTTAGAAAATATTCAAGGGAGATAATGTCACATCATACTTCAAACCTAGTGCACCTCAAAGGTGTTCTTGTGGCTGACTCTGCTAATTCCCAGAGACACACAGCCCTCCAGAATGAATTCAGAGCAGCAAAGCAAACTCGCAAATCATATTTAATTAACATGTGCTTTATCTCAAAAGTCTGGGTTGGTAGGTTCTCATCCCTTTTTGTCAATTCTGATCAAGTATATTTAAGTTCAAGAATATTGTTCGGAAGATTCTGAGCTACTTCTGAAAGCAGAGCCCCGATTGTCTGCAATGGGAGGGAGGGGAGAGAGGAGTGCTTTTCCATGTGTCCTCACAGGTGTGGGAACCCCCGGCCCCATGCCTGGTACTGCAAGAACCTTCCTCACATTTACTTTTCATGAGGTCATGATTCCTTTCCAGAATTTAAAGTCATTACACCTGCATTACAGATCAACTACAGCACTAACGTCTTGAATCAAGTGACTAGATTTTCTAGCTCCCTCCATCCCTTCCTTTTCTCCCCTTTCCACCAATATCCTCTATTTCTTTCCTAAGAATACAGCTACTCGATAGCTGTAAGAATTCACTTTCAAGGTCAGCATTGCCTTTTTCAACACCAAAGTAGAGAAAAGTAACAGCCATGGTTCATAGATTCGCATTGCTGTTATTATTTGGGGAGTTTTAGCATATATTAATTATACATAATGGTGGGTTTCACTATTTACATTTTTAGACATGTATAGCATTTACTTTGATCCTATTACCCCTCATAACCCTTTCTCCCACCACCCCCGCTGGTCCCCTTTCCTTCTCTGGTTTTCTCTTCACTCCTTATTCTTTCCTTCTGTATCCCACTCAATTTAATTAAGTTCGGTTACATAAGCAGAGATGAGGAGGTTATTGACAGAAGCATGGACTCCTTAGCAGTAGCCACATCAATACAGAAAATATCTCTTCCTCTCCCAACATCCGTTAACTTTTCATATTCTTGAAAAGTTCCATGGAGCTGTGGTGGTTTTAATATGCTTGGCTCAGGGAGTGGCACTATTAGGAGGTATGGGTTTGTTGGAGGAACTGTGTCACTGTGAGGGTGGGCTTTGAGACCCTCCTCCTAGCCTTGTGGAAGCCAGTCTTCTCCTGGCTTCCTGTGGATTAAGATGTAGAACTCTCAGCTCCTCCTGCACATGCCTGCCTGAATGCTGCCATGGTCCTGCCTTGATGATAATAGACTGAACTTCTGAACTTGTAAGCCAGCCCCAATTAAATGTTGTCCTTTATAAGAATTGTTTTGGTCATGGTCTCTCTTCACAGCAATGGAAACCTTAACTAAGACAGAGCCTTGTGATTTTCTCCCCTAAGGTACTGTCTCAACTTCCCCGGTTGTAGGACTTCCGGAACACGACAATTAGTGTCAATGACTTTCAAGTGCCTACGTTGTCGGTCCAGTACGGACCTTCTGTCGTACACTTTTGTACCATGTGGAAGGAGGGGAAGAATGCAATAAGGGTATGTAAGCAAGTGTTTCAGGGGACTCGGAACCCCTTCTACCATACTATTCCTACTTAGGGTTCAGCTTTCAACAGCAACCCAGCCCTTTAACCAGAAACAGCTTCCCACTTCCAAACTAAGCCTCTCTTACATAGCTGACAGAGGCGCTGATCTATGGACATAAACATGGACATTAGTTTCTACACCAGGACCACTGGCCTCCCAGCCACAGGCTTTGATCAGGTTTACAACAGTAGACACGAAGAGGCCTGAGAACTACTCAGAAAGCAGCTGGCTGTCCCCATAACAGACTTACCACTACTGCACCCATGGCCACATCTTATCTGGCCAGTCAGCAGTATAACACAGAAGTTGAGGGCATTGCAGGTCTATTCTGGGTAATGTTAACCAACTCACCCAGAAATCATGTTTCTCTACTTGAATCAAGTGATCGCTTTCTTCAGTGAGAGACCAACTCCCAGTGCCCTGAGAGTCTTAATGACTGTCTGCATTCAAGTTTCACCCTGACTTTTGGGCCTTCAGAGAATGAACTGGTGTGTGTAAAGTATGTGGACATCACCTACCTTTCATACTTTAAAAAAAAAAAAGTGCCATTAGATCTACTATTCCATATCATTTCATCCTCCCCCACCCCCCACCATGAAATTCAATTTTTAATCCTTCAATGGTCTTTCAAACTTTAATTATGTCTTTGGAAGTAAAGAACGTGTGCTATAAAACTACTTGCACTTATCCAGAGAGACAGATGTGGGCATGTAGAATCTGTAGAATCTGTAGGACATTGTTAGCAGACACACCGAGGCTGAAAAAGTCTGAGAGAGGCACTGCAGAGTAAACTCTCCAGGGTGGGCTGCAGAGAATTCAGAGACATCGTAAGTGGAAAAGCAATCTTAGTATTAATGAGACATAAAGCTGTGGGGTTTTTTTGCTTCTGTCCTTTCTGCTTAAACCTAACCCTTGCGTCTTGATTTGCATTGCAGTCTCAGAGTAGCGGTTGCTGATTTCTCAAATGAGCCTTTGTGACTTTGAAATCTAAAATCGACCTACCATTTTCAATGTGAGACTCCCTTTCTGCCTTAAATTGAATAACAGATATAGATGTGTCCTTAGCTCATTAGGATAGCATACTGTGTTAGAGGGTGATAGGTAGATAGATAGATAGATAGATAGATAGATAGATAGATAGATAGATAGATAGATTTTTAACTTAATTCTCCCATGACTTAGCTAATTAACTTACAAATATGCCGATGAGAAAGCATGTGCTGGTATCAATTAGTCCTTAAATGAAATTTTAAATTAAAGTTAATTTGCTTTCATTGAAATTAGGCTCTAGTCAATCAGCAAAATAACTAATAAAACTGACTGTAACCACACCATCTAATCAGCCAGTCTGAAGCAGACTGGTCTACTCTGAGGAGAAGAGGGGCGTTTCCCCACCTGCGCAGTAGCAGCCGCTCACTGTTAGTTTTTTCATAAGGCTCCTAGAAAGAGTGAAACATACCACTTGCTACATACTCCTGCTGTTCCTACAGCATCTATTTCCCATACAAAATATAGCAGATAGTTTATAGTTTTCTTGTGCTGTGTTCTTGTTTTATACACTGGCGTGATAGACATACTATTATATTCTTTTCTTCTGTTCTCCTTAAACTGAAGTTCTGCATTCACTGGTCAAGTTAACCAAATTCTAACAGAAACTTCCTCTTACCACCATATCACTCTACACATTGCTGTTAGTCCACAATTATATTTAAAAGCATAAAAACCATTTTAAATAATGGGACTTGGGTAATAAAGCATAAAATAAGACAAAGAAGCAGATGTTTAATGTATGATGATGGTCCTCAAAGACATCACAGGAAAACCATTCAGTACTAAACACAGCATTATTTTTGTATTCTCTTCTGGGCTTTTATACCCAGTAAGATTCTTGCAACAAGAGGAAAATAGCACTGTGTAGCATGAAAATAAAAAGCTTGTCCCAAATGAAATTTACCTTTCTCAATGGGTCTGAGTTTTCCAAGTCAAACCAACTGAAATAGAAAGGCTTTAAATGACTTTAATTAAATAGCAATAATCTGAACCAGCCTTAGTTTTTTAATTAGTGCAGTCCCAATGAGAAGAGAGCACAACTCACAACTCTTCCCATTTAACATGTGTGAAGAAGGGGACTGATGCGGGCAGTACCGCTCTGCCCAGGCATAACGATGCTACGAAACATACATGATATCTGAATTTAAATGATGTTCTAAGATGGGAATTCCTAACCTGGGCAATGCAGGGATCTGGGCCTATCACTTTAGCTGGTGAACCTGCAGCATTCAGTTTCTTACTATGACATCTGTCACCATGCCCACTAAAGATGAACAGGAGAATACATGTGGTCACCAGATTCATATTTGTTTCTGAAAGAAAGCCGCATCCTTTAATTACCCCTTACCGTCTTATTGCTCCAATTATTACTATAACTTTGAAATACTTCTTATTTGACACAGGCTTTTTAATCAAGAACAAACAAGACCACACACCCCCTGGTTGATATATTAAAAACACATGTGTATTATGATAACTACCCTCATGGAAAAAAATGTCCAGTGAAAAGCCAAAGCCAAACAAGCTGATGGAAACAAACATAATTTTAGTCCATTTGTTGCCTTCTTCAAGGCTGTCTGGCTTCAGGCTCAGGCTATCAGCCCCTCAATATGCTAGCTATGAAGAACCTTGATAACGTACCCGCCTCCACCCAGGGGGCCTCAGTTTGGTCTAGAAAGGTCAGGGTACAGTTCTGATTTCAACTTTGCCAACTTTAAAAAAAAATGAGAATAACCGAACTAAAAAGAAAGATTTACCTAAGACATACAAAAAAAATTTTTTTTTCAACAAGCTGGTCTTCACAGGATATTAGCAACAATTTTCAATTTTCTACCTAAAGTTTTCTAAGATTAATCAGACAGTATTGAAAAATTGTTGCCTAAAAGAACAAAGAAACAACTCAATACTAGATACTAACCAGAAAATGTGAGCACATGACATTGAATAATTAGTATGTAAAATGAGTAAAACACAGGGAAAATTGACATTCACTGAGGAAAATTCACAGGCACGTTGTCATACAAAAGCCTATTGGAGCAGGTTCAACAGCCCCAAATAACAACATTGTAAACCCTTTACAACAAGATACAACAGGAAAGAAAACAATCAAAGGAAAACAAAACTAACAGAAGCCAGCAGCCATAATAAAACAGGACTAGAGAGCGAAGAAGGGAGAAGGAAGGGACCATCTAGCCAGGTCCTGTTTTACTTTGTGACCCTCGAAAGGCAGAAGGGTCTTCAGTGGAACTTTGGTTGAAGTACTTTAGTTTTTACTTCAGATGCTGGTGAACATTGAAGAAACCCTCAGACTTCCCAACCAACAAACAGAAAAAAGACAAGGCCGTGGTTATTATTTGTGACAAAACATGGGAGAGGCAGTTAGGAGGGGGAGGAGCTGTGGTAGGAGGGGGGAGGAGCTGTGTTAGGAGAGGGAGGAGCTATGTTAGGAGGGGAAGGAGCTGTGTTAGGAGGGGGAGGGGCTGTGTTAGGAGGGGGAGGAACTGTGTGAGGAGGGAAGAGCTGTGTTAGGAGGGGAGAGCTGTGTTAGGAGGGGGAGGGGATGTGTTAGGAGAAGCGGTGTAAGTAGGTGACCCAGATGACAGTTATGGGAGTTGATTGGCTGTGAGAGAGGTATGAGGGCAAAGATCTTCATAGAGGCAGGATCCGTGAAGTTATGGAAATAAATGAGAACTGCAAATGGCCTGCTCACAATAAACATTTGGTAGAATAAGCTAAACGAAAAAGAATGCAGAAAATAACTAAGGGGCAAAAGCCAAACCTTAGGCATAGCCTTCAGTTATAAAGAGGCGTCCACCAGGGGGAAGAAGAAGAACCCGGTCAAGGATCCAGAGTGAAAGAACGGTTAAGAAACTTGTCCTCTGTGTCACATAGAAGAAAGGAACAGAGGCACTTGGGCTGTATCTTTTGGGGGATGTGGTTCATAATGCCCTTTGTTAGGAGAAAGAACAGGATTCTTACAACTTTCCCAAAGCACTCTATGGTAACGTTATGGAGTTCGAGACCACCAGACTGAATAAGATTACAATTTGCCAAATTCATTTAAACTGCAAGCGGTGCCACAGTCTTTGAGCCATGACAGAGGCATTGCCATGCAAAGGCCTGGGGGCGGGGGGGGGGGGGGGGGGGGGCGGTGGTGAGGGAAGAATTTTTTAAAGTGGAGAAAAAACACAAGAAGACCTTGAATATCTGCACGAGCAAACCAAGAGCTGTTCTGCTCTGACAAAATTAGGTGGTCAAGGAGACCTCAAAATAGTCCTTGGATGTTCGCATAAGCAGGTTACAGAAGTCTAAAAGCAGTTACTTGTATCATAACAAGTAGAAGGTCACAGCTGTACATTTTGGGGTTGGGTCATTGAGTCAGGGTTATTGGAAATTTATCTTGCAGGGACTGGAGTCAGAGACAGACCCCCCTACTGAGTACCAAGATAGATGCCTAGCATAAAATGGAGTTTCTTTAGCCATTACAGCCACAACATTTTAAATGAGGGAAGGGTGGAAAAATAGAGGAATTCTCCAGAAATGGCTGGGAGAGGTAGAGTGTTGGTGAACTTACCAAGATTATTCTGGTATGAACATTGATTACTTTCCTTCAGCTTTCTCAAGAGAAACCACGGAGCGGAGAGAGGGGTGAAGCGAGCTTAGAGAACAGCTCAGTCAATGAAGCAACTGAGTTTGATCCCCAAAACCCACACTTAAAAGCCAGACTTAGTGGTGTGTGTGTTAGTAACTCCAGTGCTGGGGAGGCGGAGATAGTCAGTCTTGGAGTTTTCTACCTGGCCAATTTGGCAGTCTGGAACTGTTTGGCAAGTCCCAGGTCAGTGAGAGATCCTTTTGTAAACTAAAGGTGGAAAGCCCAGTACAGAACAACCCCCCAAGACTGTCTTCTGGCGCGCGCGCGCGCGCGCGCACACACACACACACACACACACACACACACACACACACACACGGGAAAAGGAAGCACAGTTTTGGATTCTGGATGCAGAGAAAACAAAATCTTTCTCTGTGTGTTAAGAAAGAATTACAGGAAAAACTGTTGCAAACTACCAGAAGTGCTAACATGCATCCTTCCATCTTGACCTCTCCACCCTGTTTCCATTACCGCCCTGCATGTGTGGAAGATCAGCGAGCGGTTTCCATCAGCCTCACAAAGACCTTGTTACCTGCTAAAGGTTTAGAGCGACTGTTCTGGGAGATCAATACTTCGAGCCAGCCGCTGGGGTGGGGAGAGTGTTTGGGTGGCAGGTTGGGATGATATGCACACACCCTTTGTCATCTGAATACAGGCATTGCTCTCCTCCCGAGCTCTCTCTGTGCTTTAAAGCTCACCCTGCACTGCTCCCGTGTCTACTCTCAGTCTCCTTAGCTCCACAGGTACCCTGTCTCACAAGGCTCCATATCCAAAGCCTTTCTCTTTTTATTTACACACTCTGGCTGACTGGCCAGCACTCCAACTCCATCCAGTTTCCAAAGGATGATCATAAAGTCTGGAAGTAAAGGTGGATCCATCCGAGATGATTTATTGATACTGTGTTATAGTATATGACAAAACAGTATACGTGTTTTCAGAATTTATAGCCGTTTAGTATGTATTTATGGCTTCCTAGTCATTCTCAAGCCAAGAAGTCTAGGGAACATCTCCACTTGGCATCCTTCAGACTCTTCTCACATATCATGTCCAAATCAAATCCCTTTGTCAAGTCCTCTTGTGTTTCCTGACTTAGGGATGAGTATCCTAATTCCTAGTCAACTTCCAAAAACACTGGACATTCCACCATGGCTCTCGGTTGTCCCCGGGGCCTTCCTCTTTGTCACTGATCCCTATTTTCAATTGGTCACCAACCCTGTCCACTTTACTCTACAGACTCTTCCCGTGACAATTCCCACGTAGCCTGTATCTACAGTCTTAGCCTGAGAACCTCCCATGGCTTGGCTTGCCTCAGCTATCACATCAGGGCTTCTCCACTAGCTTTCCCACCTCCAGCCTCAGTTCCTTCTCACCCCACCCCTGAAGAGTGCACACCTGCCTATGATGAGCCATTACCTCAAATCGTCCAGCCACCAGTTATTGAACAGCAGAGCCCCAGCCACACAGCCTGACTACAAACCCTTGGTCCCCCACTCCTATTTGGTTCGGAAGCCATGCTCACCTAGTTGGTTCCTCAAATGCATCTCGATCCCCAGCTTCTATTTCTGCCTCATGGCTCAGCTCAAGACGCCTGGTACTAAAGCCTTCTCTCACTACCACCATCCTCCCAACTGCTCTTCTTTCTTCTGTGCTCTGAGAACAGATTATATAATGTAATATCTTCAAAACTCTTCCTCTTTGTAGTCATAACACCTAGCATATAGCAATTATAAGTCTAATGGAAGAACTGGAGTAGGAGATTCCAGTTCGCTTAGAACTGTTTATATTTTGTGTTAGAGAAGGTCTGGTGTGATCAGAAATTACTTTGGACCAAGATTCGTGGTGGAAGAGTTAAGAGAGGTCGAACCATAGTGACTACATCAGGACAGTACCTTAAATGCAGCCACCAATAGTGCAGAGAAAGGTCCCCTTCAGAGGGTAAGGGGACATCTAGACTAGCTGCCTATTCAAGACACTCAAATGAATAACAGACAATTCATTACTTTAACAAAAAGATACAGGAGGAGAAGGGCTATCAGCAAAACCTAGTAACAACCATATTCTTCATGGTCCTAAAATTGGGACAGAAGAAAACTTATAACAAAGAAGGCTTTGGGTAGAAGATAGTGTCCAGTCCTGTGGAGAAATTAAGAAATTGCCAGTAGAGCTGTGGCTCTTAGCAGATTATCAAGACTCAAATTTGGGCACAAAGATGTAATGTAGACTTCATCTCATTGTCCAGATGCAGAAGACCATAGTATCAGGAACATCATGGAACTGGCAGAAAAGCCAAAGTCAGTGCCAGTCATAGTGACTTGAGGCTGGTTTGGGAGTCTTGAGCCAGAGTCCCAGGGTAAAAAGTGTTCTTCCAGAGTCTAAAAATGAAGTCAAGTTCTCTGCACACAAGTCAGTCAGACTCTGGCAGTATCATTCTGTAATGTTTTTGTTTTATTGTAGATGTTTTACTTAGTTCCTTGTAATTGCATTTCTTTATTTATGTGTATATGTACAGATGTGCACATGAGCATACCATGGGGTGTGCACGTAAGAAGACAATTTATAAGAATCCGTTCTCTCTGTGTGCCATGTGGGTGTCAGAGATGGATCTTAGGATATCAGGCTTTGCAGCAAGGGCCTTACCCATTGAGCTGTCACAGCAGGCGCCTTACCCATTGAGCCATCGCAGCAGGCGCCTTACCCATTGAGCCATCGCAGCAGGCGCCTTACCCATTGAGCCATCGCAGCAGGCGCCTTACCCATTGAGCCATTTTGCCTACCCAGAGTATTTATGAGTTACTTTTCCTGTTGAATTGAATATACATAGACATACACATACATAAACATACAGCTACATATAGATATATTTAAAAAGCAGCTCAAGGAAAGAAGTTCACAAGTCCAAGGTATTATCCATCGTAGCAGGAAAGTAAAGGCTTGTAGCAACACTGCATCTGCAATCGGGGAGAACAATGAACAATCATACTCAGCCTGCTTGCCAGGGTTTTTGAAGACAAAAAAAAAAAAAAAACACATTCTGGCATCTCACTTAGCATCTTCAGGGGGTGCTTCACTGAAGCAAGCAGTTTAACAGAAGACAAGTTAGCTAGGGCATCTTGACCTCAAGTTCTTAGAATAGAGTGGGATAATGTTTCTACCAGATTCTCCTAATAATCCTAAAGAGATCAAATTCTATCAAACCTGAAATAGCCTTATCAAGAACACAAGACAGAAGACCTTCTACTCCTTCTTGCTCTGTCTCAACAGAACCCATGTTTTGTTTTGTTTTGTTTTGTTTTTTGGCTTGTTTGTTTTTGTTTTTGTTTTTGTTTTTGTTTTAAAAAAAAAAGAGAGAGAGACATGGTCACATGTGACTAATACCCTAACAATGGGGAAGGGGTGGGCCTGAAGCTCACTGGTCAGCCAGTTTAGTCAAATCTATGAGCTTCAAGGGTCAGTGAAAGATCCTGATAGAAAATGAAAGAAGGAAAATTATGGGAAAAGACCTCCCCATTGTCTATCTCCAAGCTCTGTAAGCAACTGAGCACATGTGCACATGCACACAAAAACATACCTACACTGACAAGTACATGCAACACATACAAACACAAACCGAAAAGAGAAAAATAAAACCCTCATGAGTGGGGATATGCACCCATACAGGCTAAAGTCAGTACTTTACATTTTATGCACTGAAAACCTCTTATAACAACAGAACAAGTAGCTCTATCTTTATAAAGCTTACAAATTCTTTGAGCTGAGACTGCAATTTAGAAGATAAGGGAATAGGGGGGTTGGCTGGAGAGATGGCTCAGCGGTTAAGAGCACTGACCACTCTTCCAGAGGTCCTGACTTCAATTCCCAGCAACCACATAGTGGCTCACAACCATGGTGACTGTAATGGGATCCGATGCCCTCTTCTGGTGGGTCTGAAGAGAGTTAAGTGTGTTCACATAAAATAAATGAATGAATCAATCTAAAGAAAGAGAGAGAGAGAGAGAGAGAGAGAGAGAGAGAGAGAGAGAGAGGAAGGAAGGAAGGAAGGAAGAAAGAAAGAAAGAAAGAAAGAAAGAAAGAAAGAAAGAAAGAAAGAAAGAAAGAAAAAAGAAAGAAAAAAAGAAAGAAAGAAATTTTAAAAACTATCCTGTGGGTCTCGAGGGGAAAAGAACTTGGTATAGGAAATTGGTTACTTGGATGACAGAGAACCAGACAACCTGCGAAGGCTTCCCCCAGACAAGCAGGAGGAAGACAACCCAACTCTTTACCCTGGAGAACCCACAGGAGGACCTGGCTTCACAGAGCCACCCCTGTGGTACTGGGTGAGAAATTAGGGTTCCAGCAGATGCTGGAACCCCCACTACAAAAAAGGGGGGCTGTCCCCTGTCTCCATGAAAGGTTCCCTTCTGGGCAGAAAGGAAGCCATTAAGTGAAACCAGGAAGTGGCCTTTCCCCATCTCTGCCCATCACTGATTTTTATCTGTAGCCTGATTGCCCATTTCCTCTCTGGCCATCTCCAGATAAGTCTAGCAACACCTGTGGGAGCCACAGTTCATTTCCTTTGGCATAGGAATAATGACAGAAGACTAAATGATTAGAAGACAAAGTGACCAGAGCCAGATAGCTGCTGAGCTCCAGGAGGACATCCAAAGTTAACACGATGCCTGCCTGTTAAATCTCCAGCCAAGTGCTGATTTGTTTAGCTAATCTTTCTCTTCACTCTCTGACATTCAATGGGCTCTTCTGGGAATATTTTAAATCTGCACAACCAGTTTTCTTCTTCAAGTCCAAAAAAGTACAATCTTGAAAGAGACTTGGAGAATCTTACCGGGGAGGGGGACATACCACTAGGCCCCCTCCTCATTCTTGGCATGTCTTCCTTATGAGCCAGCAACATACCAGAGAGGTCTCTGCCTTCACTGAACTGCAACAAGCAAACTGGGATGTCACTTTCAAGGTCACCCTGACACGTGGATACCTTCCAGCATTTCAAAAGGCTGGCTCAGTGAGCATTGCCTTGTTATGGCATCAGCTGTCACTGTGCCAAGTGACAAGAACCGAGCCTCCTTTAAGCCAAGCCCAAGCACAGAAATAGAACCAAAATTGTCCTTTTACTTCTCTCTGTTCCAGTCATGACCACGTGAACACACAGGTCTTCCGCCTTCCTCCCTCTTCCCTCATTTGCCTAATTCATCATTCATTCATTTACTCAATAAACACTGACTATCTAGGATGTGCTGAGCACTAAGGATACGACAGAGACTAAAAGCCAGCTCTGTTTCAGCTCTCAGAACTTACACCTTAGTGTAGAGAAGCCCACTAACAATCATTTAAACACACCATTTGTCCAATATGGTACTTGATACAGGCCATTATTAAATAATGAAGTCGCTGTGTGTTTCCCCAAGGTTGGAGCTTTGATGGATTTAAAGCAGAGAATCTTATGGGGGGAGGTACTGCTGGGTCCCCTCCCCATCCTTTGCATGTCTTCCTTATGAGCCAGCAGCATACCAGAGAGGTCTCTGCCTTCACTGAACTGCAACAAGCAAAAGCAGCTGTTGTGAAGGTGAGCTTTGCAGCCAGGATCTAAGTGAGCGTGTGAGCCCTCCAGATACCTTAGGCATGGGGAGTGCACAAGCATAAGATACAAATGACCCAGGAACAATGGGACAGAAGGAATAACTGAGTGCAAAGGTCCTGGGGCAGAGTCTAGGAACAGTAAGAAGCCTATCATAGCCGGGGTGTGAGCTAGCAGGAGAGGAACAGTGCAAGCTGGAGACAGGCTCAGAGATAAGGAGCTGAGAGTGTGTGGGAGCTTGGGCATTGATTTGGAGTGAGAAGCAAAGCAAGCAGATGAGAACAAGCACATGGGTAACATACTGTTCTCACCTGTTGGAAACCGAATGGGATTTAGGGAAAATGAAGGGGGAGGGGCAGGAAAACCAATTCCAACAATGCAGGCAGGAGTCCACCAGGGCAGTGGGAAACTGGAATTTCAATACTTTGGAGGTTTAGTAGGATTCCTCCTTGACTCTGGCACTGAAAAGTTATGATCTTTATAGTTGAGGGTCCACTGGAATGATGAGGAGCTGAGTTACCAAGGCTTTGGTTAATGGCTTTTGTTGATTTCCCAAGGATTCTATATGGTAGGACTAAATATAGTCAAAAAGAAAACAAATGATGGGTCCTAATCATGGTAGGGAGGTTCGTATCAATGCATTGTGCTCCTGAAAGCAGTCCCTACATCAAGACTTATATGTGGCATCTGAGCACAAGGCTCTACAGGGCACCAATCCTCTAACGGGAAGTGGCAGCTCAGAGAGGTTTTAAAACATAGTTCAAGCCACAAGACTCCTCCTTGGTCAGGATGGGATTTCAATACAGCTTCACTCACTCACTAATGGATGCTTATTGGATGTCAAATACAACTGTGCAAAACAGAGTAGCTGCCTATGATAAATGTAGCTGACTTTTTATTCCACAAATATTTATGAGCATCTACTAAACATTGGCTAGAGAGATGGTTGAGCAGTAAGAACATTTGCTGCTCTTGCAGGGGACCTGGCCTTCGTTTTCAGCACCCATGTTGATCTGCTCCCAGTCATCTACAACCCCAGATCCAGGGTATCTGATGCCCTCTTCTGGCCTCCATGGACACTTGTACTTCTCTCTCTCTCTCTCTCTCTCTCTCTCTCTCTCTCTCTCTCTCTCTTCTCTCTCTCTCTCCTCTCTCTCTCTCTCTCTCTCTCTCTCTCTCTCTCTCTCTCACACACACACACACATTAAACAAATGCTGGCATAAAAAGTAACCAAAAATGTAAAACTCCTCAAGCAGAAATAAACACAACAACAAAGGAAAAAAGCTAAGCTGTAGAGTGTCACATTATTATTATTGTTGTTGTTGTTGTTATTATTAGATATTTTCTTTACTTACATTTCAAATGTTTTCCCCTTTCCAGGTCTCCCCTTCGGAACCCCTCTAACCAGTGCCCCCTCCCTGCATCTATGAGGNTCTCTCTCTCTTCTCTCTCTCTCTCTCTTCTCTCTCTCTCTCTCTCTCTCTCTCTCTCTCTCTCTCACACACACACACACACACACACACATTAAACAAATGCTGGCATAAAAAGTAACCAAAAATGTAAAACTCCTCAAGCAGAAATAAACACAACAACAAAGGAAAAAAGCTAAGCTGTAGAGTGTCACATTATTATTATTGTTGTTGTTGTTGTTGTTATTAGATATTTTCTTTACTTACATTTCAAATGTTTTCCCCTTTCCAGGTCTCCCCTTCGGAACCCCTCTAACCAGTGCCCCCTCCCTGCATCTATGAGGTTGTCCCCCCCACCCCCACCCCCCACCCCACCCCCCGCTCAACCAACCACCCATTCCAGTCTTCCTGCCACCCCGCTCCCCGCATTCCCCTACACTGGGGTATCTAACACGCTCAGGCCCAAGAGCCTCTCCTCCCACTGATGCCAACAAGGCCTACCTCTGCCACATAGGCGGCCAGAGCCATGGGTCCCTCATGTGTACTCTTTCGTTGGTGGTCCAGTCCCCAGAAGCTCCGGGGGCATCTGGCCGGTTGACACTGTTGCTCCCTCCATGGGGCTGCAAAACCCCCTCAGCTCCTTCAGTCCCTTCTCCAACTCCTCCATCAGGGACCCCACGCTCAGTCCAATGGTTGGCTGCGAGCATCCACCTCTGTATTTGTCAGGCTCTGTCCTGTGATTCCAGCCTTAGGAGACTGGGTCAGGACACTTGTGAGTTTGAGGCTAGCCTGAGCTACAAAGTAAGACAAAAAAAGACAAAGTAAGACAAAGAAAAAATTCAAAACAATAATACACATTTAGAAGAAAAGAAAACCAAGATACTAAGTTTTGGAGGTTGGGTAAGTGGTTAGTGTATAGTCTTGATCTCAGAGGAGAGAGATATAGTGAAACCAAAATTGAATCCACATATACATGATACTTACCCTCTGAGTTTACAAAAAAACACTTGTGGAAGGAAAAGAGCAAGTAAGCATGACCCTCGCTGTGGGGGAGGGGAGACAGGCACCCTGTCTGACAGGAAACGGGCTATCCTGAACTCCAGGCCTAAGTCGGAAACTTGGGAGTTTAAGTACAGAATTTTTTTTTAATGGGCTCTCCCAGTAATTCTAATGTACTGTGTAAAAGTCTAATACTTTCTGCTGTGCCTCAGGGTCGTAGTCTAATGAACTATTTTTAATTGCTTGAACTACTAATTTTAGGTAATTAGTAGAGTTTATGAGATGACAATTTTGAATGAAGAGCCAGAAACAAAGCAAGAGTCGGGAAACTTTGGCCAGTGCTACATTTGGCACTCTTTAAAAAAAATAATAATAATTTGACATTTGCTAAATCGTAGACTGGGTGTTTCAATCGCAAAGAAACAGCATGTTCTAATTCCCATTTTTATATGATTTTAGGAACATTCCTGGGGATTTTTAATTTTTACAAGTTCTTCGATAGTTTCATACAATGTGTTTGATTATACTCATCCCTTTCCCCAGTTTCTCCCGGATCACCACTTCCCTATCCACCCAACTTTGTGGGGATTTGGGGGGAGGGCTGTTTTGTTTTGTTTTGTTTTGTTTTGTTTCTTTTTGCAAAACTATCAAGACCAACTTATGCTGCCCAAAAGTGGAGTTGTAATCTTCCACTAGAGCATGATCAACTAACCAGGGACTCCACTCCTAGAAAAAAAATGTCACATCTGCCAGCTGCTAATAATTGCCGGTAGCTTCAAGACTATGGGTTTGATTTTGTGACTAACTCATATCTCCACACTGGGATTTGGACTGGCATGGGCTTGCACAGGTTTTTTTTCTTACATACTATGGCAACTGCTGCTTTGAATTCACATAACCAGCTGTCCTGATGTTTCTAGAAGACACAATTGCCTTATAGTTATCTTCACACTAAGGCTCCTTCTTATACTCTTTCCAGCCCTCTTCCACAATGATCTCTGAACCTTTGAAAAAGAAATGGCTGCAGCATGTATGTTCTATTCAGGGCTGAGGATTCTGTGATGTCTTATTCTCTGCACCCAGCTCAGTTGTATTACATTTGAAACTTCTCAGATGAGGGTTGAGAGATGCATCGATCTATGAATAGGATTTGGTTTAAGATTATGTCCACTAAACAGAATAATAGAAGTAGGTTCTTTACCATCCCCTATATCTCATGTAACCATGGGCTCTTAGTCTAACAATGGAGCCAAATATGGATTTCAACTTGTGCAATGGAACTTAAATCCAATCAGAAAGTGGTTGGTTACTTCTGTGATGTTTGGGCCACTACTGTACCAGTGAGCATGTCTTGTCAAGCTGGTCGTTACTGTAGCTTTCAGGATTCACAAGTGGGATACTTGATGGTTAATTTTTTCCTCCAGTGGCATGCATAGCACTAATGCTATGAAAGCTAGACATTAGGAATGAAGTTTCTAGGTCACCACTAGCTTGATTTTTCTATGTTCTATAACTCGATATTAGGTCTATCTCTGCCAATAGGGCCTTAGCATCAAGGTCCAGAGGGTAACTGATAGCAACAACAATAGCCTGTAATGTTTGGAGTTATATGAGACCTACCTGGTCTCCAAAAGAGTATTCAACTCTACACATTTGTAAGCTTCTGGTGTCTAGAACAGGCCCTGCTGCCCCTATTTTAACATGTGTGTGTGTGTGTGTGTGTATGCGTGCGAGTGTTTAGAAGCCTCTACAGCAGGTTTACAAATGACTTTTCCTAAAGGTTTTAGTGTTCTTCATCCTCCCATCCTCTGTGCTGCCTTCTGCTCCTCTCTCCCAATTTAAACCTTCCTGTAGTGTTTCTAGTTTATTTGTAATTCTAGTCAAAGAAGAGTGATGTTTTAAAAATATTTTTGGCTGAGTTTTATTTACACAGTGCAGCATCACATGAGCAAGTGCAACAGCTAGAGCTGCTTTCTGGGTGCCTCCGATCCAAGGGAAGATGGCCAATGGCCAAAGCTGGCTGTGAGAAAGAGTTATCTAGGGAGGTGCTAACAGTTGCCGTTCTTAAAGGAACTCTGATGACCCTAAAGGAACCACATGTCACTGGGTTGAACAATACCGTGGTTATGATGTGGAAATCAACAAAAGGGACTTTAAAAGCCACAGATTAACAAAACCAAAAACAAACAAACAAAATGGTCCCAGAGAATCACTGCAGCTGGCTGTGCACTCCTGTCAAGTGTGTACTGCTTCGCACAGCAAAGGCCAATGATTCAGGGACTGGAAATCTCACCTACATCAGCCAAGGAAAGAAGAACTGAGTCAGAGCTGCATAAGTGCAGTGTCTAGTAAAATGCTGGTATAGGTGCCTGTTGCCTTTGACATACTGACAACACGGTGAATGGAAGGGTCAGGAATGGTAGTCAGACCATAATCAAACTGTAATGGCAAGCGGACCAATGCCTAAACCTGCCTTCACAGCTTCCACTGAAAAAATACAGTAAGCTCCTGAGTTTGTTAAGCAAAAGAAAATTGGCCAGGAAGGAATTTGGAAAGAAGGCATGAGCCATTAATCAAGGGCAGTCCCAGACCAGTTCCCACTGAAAGAATGGAAATTATGGTCAAGGAATGAGGACTCAATCCTAGTAACTGGAATTTCCAGATGCACGGGAAGTATGCACTTCAAAGGGCTTCACAAACAGTAACTTTCAGCAAAGGCTGCAGGAGCTATGGGTTGTGCTTGCTGGCAGATCCCTGCATCCTACCATCTCTACAGCGTGAGACTTGGTACAGCAGGTCTAAGCAAGGCCACTTACCAGGAGCTACATCAGAGGACAATGTGTTCTAAAACCAAGCAGCATGTGTGCTCTCGCTGTACTGAAAGTATCTTTGCAGAGACCTCTTCCCTCAGTACCGCCGGGTTGATTAAGGGAGTGCCACACCAATACCTCATATATGCTTCTCATCAAACCATAATTGCAGGGGGACTCACTGCCTGTTACATGAACCTGTCATCAAGACTGAAGCTGAAAATGTTGAGTTATACAACAGTAAGATGGACCTGTGCATTCAAGCAAGGAAATTCAACCTCAGACCAACTCAGTTAAGGCTCCTCCCCACGTTTCACCAGGCTGGTGTTGACTTTCTGTCTGGCAGTGTGTAAAGGGCACTCTGTGTTTCTGCACATCGACTCTTAAATACAATACCTTCTGAAGCTATGGTCATCAATATCATTATTATTTTATAGACTAAGAAACTTGTGTTCAATAAAGGGCAGTCACTTGTCCAAGGCCATGTGATTAAGTATAGAAGAAGAATTTGAACTCAGGCTACTCAACTCCAAAATCTTCAACTGCTCTAAGTGGTTAGACTTTCTGTAGCTACCTGCCCAGTCTCTAATATGAAGACTGACAAAGATGGCATGATATAAAACAGCAACATTTTCCTTCTGCTTAAAGATGACCTTCTTGCAATGAAATTCTACGAGAAGACGTCTTCTTATCATTCTTCATGATCCCATCCACATGTAAAATGAATTTTGGCTACTTTCGGCCCCCTTATCTTCTCACACTACCCCCTTTTTCCTGCTGAAACCCAGGGTTCTTCTCAACTGCCTTTGTATACACAGCATGAGAATTTAATGTAGCTAAAGTGGAAAATGTAGACTGTTTATAAAGATGTGACCCTCACAGGGGCCAGTTAAGACTCTTAGCACATTCTGTACCAAAAATGAAATCCATCCATCTTCCTTCCAGAGCCAGCTGGATGGTGGGCTTGGACTCCAGCTGTTCCCATCACAAGGCACAGATAGAAGAGCATCAGCTCTGACTTGGAGAATGGTCCTACATGAGAGGACAATGAAACACCAAAAGAATAAAGGGAAACAGGGTAGACACCACATTCCCTACAGGAGGCAAAGACACTTCAGGATCTTTCTAACCCAGAGAATGGTCTTTACTACTCTATTCCTGTATTCTAGGGAAGGGTCAAGGGAGTCCACTCCATTACCCAAAGCCAACCTTGCTCCAGCTTCCAGGAACACAGGGCAGAGCTGTGGCAGATTTCTATGTCAGCAGGAAGCCAGCTTACCACCCACACACTATTATTGGAGCAGGTTAGAACTTGGAGTCTGGCTGGCACAGCTGCCAGACACACCTTGCCAGTGACTGCAGGTGCTGGGCTGCTGCTCTGGCACTCTTAACGGTACAAGAGAGTGCAATATATATATATATACCAGGAACATATTTTCAATTTAAGGCAGCAAATGTAGCAATGTGTCTTGCTGTGGTGCTATATGGGAGAGTCAAGATACAATACATTAGGAGCTTCCTTTAAGCACAGAAAATATTGGATTTTAAGGACGGGTTTTCTCCTACTTATTCTTGGCTAATAGAACCCCTGTCAGAAATGATCCTGCACATCTGAAATCCAGCAATGTTAGAGCTAGAGGCAGGAAGATAGAGAGTTCCAGGCCAGCCTGAGCTACATAGCAACTCAAGGGCACCTTGGGCTACATGAAGCCCTGCCTCAAGAAACACAGAGAGAGAAAAAGGGTGAGATCTTCCATCCAAAAGAGACACTCCACACTCTCAGACACCAAAGAAGTATAGAATCAACAGAAGTGTTTTCAATGAGTGTAAAGATTATAAAAGATCATAGAAGTAATTGAAAAGCTTTTCGCTATTAGGCGGTAGAAAAGATGAAATCTGTAAATACCCAGATGAGAAGCATCTGCCCCTGTCAGGGACTGCACAGCATTTCACTGAGCCCTGTATGCACGGGGATAAGGGAGAGATTCGATGACAGGAATCTATGTAGAATATACTTTGAGTCTTTTAATCTCCCTGGAATGAGGAAACCTTATTGGAAAACAACTATTTTAAAAGAACATGATTTATAAACACTGGCTCCCAGTGGAGAAGAAAGAGATGGAAAAACGTCTTCCAGCTCAGAAAACAGAAAAAGAAGATGGGGGCCAAGTTGCAAGTAAGAAAAAGTCCTTGAACCAAAACCTCAACTGTTGGCAATTACTTCCCAGGAGTCATCTATTTGGACAGGAAGGCTTCTGCCACCGTCTCCTGAAATGTCAGATGGGGGTCCCACTTTGAGCTTGAGGTTCTCCACACACAGAGGAGCCATCAGTACTTCTAGCCCCAGGACTGCCGATGCCCAGAGACAGCATTGCCTTCCAGAGGAAGATGTGTAAGACTCTAAGGCAGAATCAACCATGCTTTCTCGGGGAGATAAATACCAAAGAGGTTATTCACCAAGCTGCCCACAACCCATGCAGAATGCTAAGCAGCTGATCAGCTAATAAGGACCAAACAACACTATACATTAAATTATTCAATTCCCCAGCCTGTTGCTAAGCACATAGATAGCATTAAAGAATAAGGACATCTGTCCTATGCCCTCAAGATGTTTATTATCCAATGGGGAATCTTAAGAAATATACATAAATTAGGTTAAGGGGATATCTCTCTTGGTAAACGGCTTGCCACCCAGCATAAAGACTATTACATAAGTTCTATCACAGGACCCACATAAAAAAACAAACAAACAAATAAACAAACAGATACGTGCAGACACACATACATAGAAAAGAAACAGTACAAGCCATGTTAGTGGGACTGCTAACCACTGATCTCATACAGACGTTCGAAGTCCCATTAGCAGGTCTACTGACCTCTGCCCTCACATGGCCATTCTTCCACTTAAGGTTCATGCTCAGCTGTGCTAAGATGAAGTTTCAAGCCTGGTGAGCAGGGTGGATTTGGTGATTTGTCCTGTGCACCACCTATTATTTAGAAACCAGAGAGGACTTGGTGCAGAAAATTTGTTTAAAAGAAAAATCTATGGACTCACCGGCTTTAGAAGCTGTCCTGGGTGACAAGTGTCACCCTGCATTTTAATGAGTTCTTACATCAATCACTGAGTTCTAAATATATTAGGAAGCTTTGTTATCTTCTTTAAATCCTTCATCTCTTGTCTACATAGTAACAAAATTACATTTCAGTTGTACCTTTAAAAAAAAAATCAAGGTAAGGTAATTTCACCCAAGGTTTCCTAGCTCCTCGTGTGAAGGAAAGCTAGCTCTTCTCTTTAGCAATGCACCATGAACTTGCCAGCATCTAAGCTGGGAGGTGCATGATGTTTGTAATCAGACTTCAAAGGTCAAGGGAGGTGAGGACCTAAAGTTACTATTACATCTAAAATTATTTTACAGCCTTCCAAAGAACATGGGGAAATGAGTGCAATTCTCAAAATGATACGGTGCCAAAAACACAATTCTAAGTCCTTGGAAGTGCAAGGTAATGTAAGGGGGGCCAGACCGTTTTTCACCTCACAGCCAACTCAAGACAAGAGAGAGCAGTCTGGGCACTGCCATACAGTCCCCGTGTGTGGTCTGCAGTTGAGTGTAGGTATTCATCATTTTATCCCACAAATAAACACCTTCTCTGCATTTTTAGTACCCCTTCAAATCTCAACCATGTGGATTTTGCTTCTTTTATTTTTTTAAACCCTACTTGTTCTTAAATTTTTTATTCTCTTGGTTGATAGTTACCTAATGAATTTCTCTACCATATCATACAATATTTGGGCTGTTAGGATTATAATAATTTCTTCTTTCTCTGAACAATGGTCCAGTTGGGAAAATTAATAAATACCCAACCAACCACAATATGGCTATGTTCCTAAGACGGCCCAGCCAAGTTCTCTAAACCAAGTCTCTGATCTAGGACCTATTATCTAGGCCCTAGGCATTTAGCAAGCCTTGAAGGTGTTTTCATGTTCACCAAAATGAGCACAGAAGTTTGTATACAGGGGGATCCTAATATAAAGAGATCTATGGGAAGGATAATTTTTCAACACAGAGGGCATGGAATATTAGGAGGAGAAATTTTTCTGCAGCATGATGTCTAAATTGAGGTCTCAAGTATGGAAAGGAATTACCCCAATTTGAGGAGTGAAAAGGTGGACATTAGGTCCAAAAAGAAATACCCCATAACTAAGCAGCCCTTTAAAACCTTCAAGCTATTAGAAGTGGCTCAGTGGTAGAGCGATTGCCTAGCACACACAAGACCCAGGGTTCAATCTCCAGTACTACAGAACTTTAAAAAATAATAATAATGATTAAAGGAAGAAAAAATAAGAAATGAGAAAAAAGAGGGAAGAAAAGAAAGAAAAATTTAAAATAAAATATACTCTATCGTGGAGAGAATCACTTGGTGTGGGTGGGACTTGGAGTATGGAGGAGTGACCAGGAGAGAGACAAGCAGTCAGGAGACTGAGGGAAGACTCAAGACATGATGGATTTTTGGTGCATGCCTTGATGGCATTGACTCCTGATGGATTTCTTAGATGGCTCCCTCTCCCAGTCACTGTCACTCTGGCCACCTTTGAGAGAACTTACAAGGTTCTAGAAACATACTTTAGGTAGAGAGTATTTTCCCATCATTGCTCCTAAGTGCTTCTTCTCTTTCCACTTTTGCAGACTATCTTGTCTTCTGATATGTCTACCTCCTGATTTTTATAGTTAGGCATTATCACAGTGATTAGCCACCTTGTCATAATGCCCTAGATCATCTTCTGACTATTCCATCAAAGTGGGATTATCTGTGAAGTGACTGAGGTAACGCCATCTTGTCCAGCCTCCGCTATAATCTGCTTAGACAGTTCTCAGCCCTCTACCCACCACAATAGCTATGTCTGCATTGGCAATGCAGACAACCAAAATTTGCAAGATTGTTCTGACCTTCATGTAGCATTGATGTGATTGTATTTTTCCCTTTTAGACATTGTACCCTGAGCTTTGACACCAAAAGACTTTGAGGCATGAGCCTGCTCTTAGAGGTCTCTGACCAAAATTAAAGGACTCATACTCTTAATTGCCTTAATTAGCCTGGTGGTTTGTGTCTTTCTCTCATGTATTTATTATAATCCAGTTTACTATCTTAATTAAGAAATGTCCACTGAAGTCATCATCCTCTGCCACATCTGCTGCCATCTTGTTTCTGACCCCTCAGAGCCTAGGATCTTTCTCAACCCTTCAAGCACAGAATGGCACCTGGCATACCTCTTGCTGGGGACATTGACTCTTGAGTACTAACTATTTTTAATCAAAGAAATACTGGGCATCAGCAGCAGGACATGGGAGAGACTGTATGAGAATGACGTTTCTTTGTGACCTTCCAACTTCACAGGTTGAATAAATGTTGTTCCATGAAACACTATCTAGTACAGTGACAATGGATGACAGCATCCACATCCACAATAGTAGTTATCTGAGTATGTTAGAGCAGTTTATCCCTGAGAATTTATGTGTATGTATCAATGTGTGTTTGATGTGCATACATGTATGTAAGCATGTTCACAATGTTTGTTGATACATATACGTGTGTTACAAGTTGGTTTTGTTGATTTTTTTTCTATTTTTCTGTTTTATTTCCCCTCAATCCTTTTTGATTTCCTTTCATCTCTTTGGTTTAGGTTTAGATTCGTCTGCTTTTTAGCCTCCAAACAGTGAAGTTAGGTATTGGCTTGAGAACTTTCTTTTTTTAATAAGCATCATACATATACATTTTTCCTAAGTGCTAGATGCATCTTAGAAATATATTATGCTATGTTTTTATTTCATTCATCTCAAAACACTGTCTAATCCCCACACTGAGATTTGGGGTTAGTCCATCAATTACTTGGGAGAGTGTTGTTTGATTTCCATGTCTTGGTGAATTTTCCAAGTACTTGTCTATTGTATAGCAATTTCTTCTACATTGAAGCAGTCCCTTCCTGGAGAGAAATTCATCAGTAAGACTCAAAAAGTAAATGGAACTTCTGAGACTCAATAAGAAAAACAACTTACAAGTCTCAGGACATTCCTAAAGCTTACAAGATTCACAAGGTCCCCTCCTAAAGGTTACACTAGCACTAACAATTGCTAAGGGAAGAGGAGAAGTGATCCTCCCTCCAGTCAAGCATGTCACCCATACCTTGTGAGCAAGCTCAGTAAACTCATCCCTTTATTAAGCTGGACATTGGTAAAACTGTGACTTTGGTCTGTTGCTGATGATGTATGGTGAACAGATTTGTTTATGACTCCCAGGGAATCACACAGCAACTTCTTTATTGATTCCAAATTTAATTCCATTAGACACCTTCCATTATAAGTACTTTTAAGTATCCAACCAAAGCAACTCCTGATCTTGGGACAATAGCTCAGTGGTAGACAGTTGGCCTGACTTCTGTGAGGCCTTGGTTTGATCCCAAGTACCACAAACTGCTCTTTTTGCAATTAGAATCTAAAAGTAAAAGCCAAAACTGAAAAGCCTGAATTCAAATAAACTTTAAAAACTAAATTAAGGAATGAGCTCTAGAAAGAAGAAAGGGGTTTTGCCAATACCCTACACCCCCAACCTATGGGATTCTTCCATTTCTTATTTGATAGTTACAAAGCACCTTCAAATTTACACGGGGAACACCTAGTTTTTATAACTTACAAATATACAATAACAGAGAAAATCCAATATTTTTAGATCAAGAAATGGTAGAGAGAGTGAAGACTAAAACAGCTGGTTGATCCAACCTAGTTTCGTGTGATTTTAAATAACAAGACCTGCCCACTTCCTTTTGCAGCTTTATGGAAATTGTGTAAGAAATATTTTCCTGACATTCGGGCTGAGCTTTCCTTTCCTCAATTTCATCATGTCAGGAATAACTGTGCCTCTCCACACCACCCCAAACATTTCCTGCAGCACCTGCAGATGTCTGTTTATCCCCCCTTCTCATTCTTCATCCAAGTAAAACATATTTAGGCCTCTTAATCTATCCCCTTAAGCTATTTATTATACTTCTGAATATATTCCCTCTCTCTCTCTCTAAGTCACTCAGATGCCAGCACCCAACAGGCTCACCCTTGATGTCATATACGTGGTTTCTACACTTATGCCTCCTGGCACTTTATTCGGAGTGTGAAGCCCAAATAATACTTAACTTTTTAAAATCATAGACACTCACTTTCCATCACCAACCACAGGTGGCTTCAAGTCTTGCTGTTTTCCAAGTACTGAACCTTGGGCCCGTTGGGTGTCTGTCATTTGGATTATATTCTCTCAGAAGTCAGAAATAAGCAAGTTCATTCCCTGGCACCCTCGGCATTCCTAGCAGCTCATCTGGTGTGGTGCAACTATTCGCAGCTCAGGAATGCCAAGTTTACAAGTGCACAGGCTCCTTCAGAGTCCTGCTGGAGTGTTCTGGATATTTCTGAAAGGTTAACTAACCTACACCCACACAGATCCTTCAATGGCTGAGCAGATTCCCAAACACAAGCATAACTGCTATTTTATATGCCCTTTAAACTCCACCTAAAAGTTTAAGATGCTCTTTAACTGTTTTTGTATATCTTAGTATTAGTTAGCATACAAAGCATTGGTCTCATTAGGGCATTTTCAAATAAGATTTATTTTTGCTGATTCTCCTCCCCATTTCTTCTCCCCTATCCCACTGTCCCCCCAATACCTTCCACACATATCCCAGCAGACTCTCTTCTCCTTTTCAGTCACACAGACCCTATTGTTCTTCCCCTAGTTCCTCAACACTACTTCCGTCCCTGTGTCCTCTCTCCAGCTTCATATCCTACATCTATACTCACACCCAGTTGGATGCACTTATATAAGCTGAGATCGACATATGAGAAAGAATATGTGATTTTTGTCTTTGCAAGTCTTAATTACCTTGATTAATATGCTTTGCAGTTTTTTTTCTATTTTCCTGAAAATGTCAATAACATTTCTTTACAGTTGATTAAACAAGATTGTGTATTTATTCAGTTTCGTTACACATTCATCTTCAGTCCTTTAGCTAGATGCCCAGAAGTGGTATACCTGAGTCACATAGTGGTTCTAGCTTTTATAGTTTGAGGAACTCTTCACAATGACTTTCATAGTGGCTAGTTTCTGCTGTCAGTAGCAGTGAATAAGTGTTCCTCTTTCTCAACATATCTGCCAACATCTGGTTTTGTCTATTTTCTTAATGACAGTCTTTAGGATGATAGTCTCTAAAATTCTCAGTAGTTTTTAGATCCCTTCTTAGAAGTTCTTGGACCCTCTCAAGACTACACATAACTGAGAATTTTAAACTGGCTGACCTCAGTAACTCAGTCTATGAAAGACAGCTGAAATATCATTCAGCTGAATTCCACTAGTTGAAAATGTAATGTTACCTGGACTGAAATTTATCTTTGTCCTGAGGATGGAGATTCCCTAAGCAAATAAGTACTATGTAAGCAGGGTAGTACAGTTTCATATGGCCTAAAAAAATAATTTTGCCTAAGAATAGTATTGCACGATGTATTTGAATATATACTCTATGAAAAATGTCTTATGTATTCATTAAAACAGACTTGGTAACATATCTACTTAAAGAATGTGCTAAGAATTAATCTAATTTCTATAGAGACTAGAGAAGATTGCATTGATTTTCAATGGAAATGCGGATTTGACTTCATTTTTCTAAAGCATTGGGAAAATGATATGTGTGTCATTCATCTCATATCTAACCACAGAGGAAAAGCCAAGATCCTAGAATAGATTCATTTCCTATCGTAACGGTTTGAATGTGTCTCCCAATGTTAATGTTTTGGAAAATCAATCCCAACTGAAATCACAATAGAAGACAGAGCCTAATAATGATGACTGGGTTATAAGGCCACTGATCTCAGGGATAGACATATGCCATCATTACAAAGAATAGCTTATTACAAAAGCAAAACCTGACCTCTGTTGTTCTCTTGCCTGTTTTGTGTAGACTCTTGTCTGTCTACCTTCTGCAATGGAACAACAGCAGAAAAGCCCTTAATAGATGTGGAGTCTTGATATTGGGTTTTACAAGGGCTTCTATGCTGTGGTAAACAGTGTGATCAAAAGGAACTTGTGAAGGAAAGGATTTATTTCAACTTACAACTCTCAAGTCACACCCCATCACAGAGTGAGGTCAGGGAAGGAACTCAAGGCAGGAACCTAAAGGCAGAGACCGAATTGGAGACCATCAAGGCATGAAGCTCGCTGGCTTGCATCCCAGGGTGTATTGACTACTCCTGGTTGTCAATTTGATTATATCTGGAATGAACTACCATCCAGAATTGGAAGGCTCAACTGTGATACAGATTTTGAGGCTAGTTTCTGACCTGGATCTTGGCGTGGCTGAGTTCAAGGTCAGCCTGGGACAAAGCAAGTCCCAGATCCAGGCATAGTGGTACATACCTTTAATCTGGGCTATACTTTCTGCTGGAGACCTACATAAGGACATTGAAAGAAGGAAGATTTGCATTTACTTGCCAGCCCATCTGTTGGAACCTCCTTCTACAGAAGACCAGCTGAAACAACTAGCCTCATGGGATGGAGCAACTAGTAGATTATTGGACTTCTCATTCACAGCTGATCATTGTTGGGGTAGTTGGACTACAGACTGTAAGTCCTCACAATAAATTCCCTCGATATAAAGAGATACTCCGTAAGTTCTGTGACTCTAGAGAACCCTGACTAATATACATGGCCTGTTCAGTCTGCTTTCTTAGAGCACCCAGACACCAGAGATGGCACTATTCACAGTGGGCTGGACCTTCCTAATCAATCATCAATAAGAAAATATCCCATAGACTTACCTACAAGCCAATCTGGTAGGGGAACTTTCTCAGTTGAGGGTTCTCTTCGCAGATGCCCCTAGTCTGTGTGAAAAAATAAAACAGGACAGCAGGACACCTTCCTAGCCTCTAGTTCTATAGAAAAGAAGAAAAATCAGTCCTCTGTTATTTAAATATTACTTAGTCTTAGATAATCCATGGTGGAAGAAAATGCAATGTAAATAAATCAACAGATAAAAATTAAATATTTTTCAGCCAACAGTTCCAGAAAGTTCAAGCATTCTTGGTGACTATTTGAAATTAGTGAACATTTTCCTTTTACTTTAGATTATACTATGAGGGCATCCCACGAGGGTCTGGATCCCAACAGATATCACAAGGCAGGATGCAGGATAACATGGGTCCAGACACTGGTTGGGATAGACCCAGAATCAACAGTGCATGACAAAAAGGAAGAAGAGTCAGCAACAGGATACTGGTGCTAATGAGGATAGGACAAGAGCATGTTTGGGTCAAATAGTCAAACAAACAGAAACATTCTCCATTCTGTACTCAGTCTTTCTATTTAGCGGGTCCCAGAACAAAGAGCAAGGGAGAGTTAGGGACTTGCATAAGAAGACTAGATTCAAGCCAAGACTAAAATGGACTTATCCCATCCCCAGTACTGTGCCCTTCAGCTGTGTTCCAGCATTTATACCACCAGTAGAGCAGATAATCTCCCAAATAGACCCAAAGATGTGTCACTGACGCAGATCCGTAAAGTTATGTAGGAAAAACTTGTTCATATCTAATTCAGAAAAGCCTAAATTTCATGCTTTACATAATATTATCTGATTCTTCCTCATGCCAGGTGTCAGCCTTAATTTCCCTTTATGATCTCCTCCAGGAATTTTACTCTAAAACAGTCATTAGGCTACCACACCGCTAAAATATGTAAAGGAACTTAACTCTCTTGATTCAGATGGTAAGTAAGCAAGCAGGCTCACAAAGCCAAGCCAAGTGTTTATGTAAGTGGACAGGTACACAATGCTGCCAGGGAGCAGGGCTGCTCTGCCACATCTTGGGAAACCCAGAGAACCCAGGAAAAGAACAAATACTGTTGTTCCCTGGCCAGACTCTTATTTACATTCTCTATCCGTACAAAATGGTAAGGAGTGGCTTCCAAGAGAGAACAGCAGACCTAACTATAAAAATCTCTTACAACTATGAGAAATGTGTTATTCTTCGCTTTTTCCTAAACTCTAAAGTTTCTCATATTTCCTAGAGCCATGACAAGATGTGGGCACTCAAATTGGTATTAAGGATCAATAACTCAAGTTAGATGCCAATGTAGTGAACTCTAAACAAAAATTGGAAGATACTTTTCAATACCTCCACCCCTACCACCACCACCACCACCTCCTCCAACAGCTTTCTCCTTTTTCCAGACTTCTATAACTGCCCAAAGGATCTATCTCATGTCTCTCTGGAAGGATGGTAAAACCATGTCACGTGTTCCGTTACTCTGGCCTCTTTCACCCATGAGCAACATTGCTAACTATGATTCTCTCCCCCACAAGGGATGCTAAGCAGCACACAGTAAAACCCATCTTCCAACCTTTCCTGAAAGTATTGTCACAATTCAAAATCTAAAAATTGGCCAAAGGGAGGAAAAGAATTTTTAATCTTAAAAGGCTCCAATGGCCCAATGGACCTAGACAATAACCCACAAGACTAACATTTCCCCTCAAATAATAGTATTTCATGAAGATTATTATAATTTATGTTTAAAGATGCCTCTGAGAAGTCTTACAGCATAAAAGTCCAACATTTTTTTAAAGTCCATGGGGGTGGGCACATATGCTTCAGTGTGCACACAGAGATCAAAAAACAACTTTGTGGAAGTCCGTTCTCTCCTTCCACTGAGTACAACCTGGGGCAGGAGGGGATGTGCCATCTTCAAGTCATCAGTCTTGACAATAGGCACATTTTATCCATTGAGCTATCTTATAGGCCCAAGGTTCTTCTTCCTTAGCAATCACCCCCAAGTCATCTAGATACCTTGATAAAGCACAGAGTCCTCGGAGTTTCTCATTTGATAGGGCTCGGGTTGAGCACAGGAATTTAATGAATAAGTAATGTTGACCCTTCAGGTCTAAGCACTACACTTTGAAATCCACTGCAGTAAGCCACATACTGAAAATTTAATCTCACCTTTGCGTCTGCTCATTGAATGCTCTCCCCTAAGACCTCCAAGTTCTAAAAGAGTACATTCTATACATCTCTCTTTTCCTGGAACAACAATAGTACTCAACACTTGTCTTCTTTCTCTCTCCTCTAACTGTGAAATGCAACTTAAGGGATAAGAGTTTATTTGACACACAATTTCAGATTATGATCAGTCATTGTGGGGAAATCAAGGAGGCAGGAATTTGAAAAACAAGTCACATCACATCCATAGTCAAGAGGAGAGAGCAATGAGTTCTTATACTCATGCTAGATTTCAACCCCTACTTTTATACACATCTCCTTTGTGGGGAATAATGCCACCCATAGTGGGTGAATCTTCATACTTTAACTAAATAATAAAGATAATCCTCCACAGATGCCCTTCAGCCAACCTGCTCTAAGTAATCATTCTCTGTAATCATAACAGCCTTCAGCTTTGCTACTCATTCCTATCCTAACTACCTTAATATTAAAACACACCGAATAGATTCCTGAGCCCAGTGCGGGTAATTATCCCATCTCTTTGTGTCCATAGAAACACGGGATTTGTCCATAGCTCTTCTCTCATTCTGAGTATACTTTATTTCTATGAACCTAAAATATAAAATTCCAAATTCATTTATCTTAGTTCTTCAACTCCTACATTATTTCTCCTTTTTTTCATCTTCATATTCTACCACACTTGCAGTGTGTGATACTTGCTACCAAATCTTCCATTCATCATGATCTTCAAGATAGTAGACCCAATGGATGCAGAAAATGTGGTACATTTACACAATGGAGTACTATTCTGCTATTTAAAGAAATGAATTTATGAAATTCTTGGGCGAATGGATGTATCTGGAGAATATCATCTTTAGTGAGGTAACCCAATCACAAAAGAAGTCATTGGCTATGCACTCACTGATAAGTGGATATTAGACCAAAAACAGAATACCCAAGATACAATTTGCAAAACACAAGAAAATCAAGAAGGAAGACCAGTGTGTGGATACTTTATTCCTCCTTTGAATAGGAAACAAAATACCCATGAAAGGAGTTACAGAGACAAAGTTTGGAGCTAAGACAAAAGGATGGACCATCCAGAGACTACCCCACCAGGGGGTCCATCCCATAATCAGTCACCAAACTCAGATACTATTGCATAGGACAGCAAATACAGAAGTGGATGCTCACAGTCATCTATATGATGGAACACAGGGCCCACAATGGAGAAGCTAGAGATAGAACCCCAGGAGCTGAAGTGGTTTGCAATCCTATAAAAGGAACAACAATATGAACTAACCAGAACCCCCAGAGCTCGTGTCTCTAGCTGCATATGTAGCAGAAGATGGCCTAGTCAGCCATCATTGGGAAGAGAGGCCCCTTGGTATTGCAAACTTTATATGCCCCAATACAGGGGAACGCCAGGGCCAAGAAGTGGGAGTGGGTGGGCAGGGGAGCAGGGCGGGGGGGGAAGGGGAGAGGGAACTTTCGGGATAGCATTTGAAATGTAAATTAAGAAAATATCTAATAAAAAACTGAAAAAAAAGACAGTAGACCCCGCTTTGCCCATCTTGACTCACCTCATTCTCCCAAATGAACTATATACTAGTAGTTGTGCTTCTTACAGTTTTTGCTTTCAAACTTCTGAGTTCCATCCACAAGCTTTTGCATGGAAAAGTCTCCCTGTATCCCCCTACTTAAGTCCTTTACAGTCATCAAAGTCCAACTGCATCTGTGAATGAGGTCTTCCCACATTATTCCAATTAGATAAGAACCCCTCCCCTCTCTCCTTAGCTTTTCTGTTAATGACTCTGTATAACTCCCATACTGATATCCTTTTCCCCAAATACAAAGATAAGTTCCCTTAATGGCAAGACATATTTTGATGATGACATGGTCTCCTATTTATCAAAACAATCACTGCTGAAGATATTATATAAGTATTATTCAGAATGTATGTCTTCCAGAACAACTCATCATTTACTGGAGAATATTAACATGTTTTGCTTGGTTTAAGAGTTATCAAGAAATTTCACACATGCATCTTTGATAGTTCATAATGTGTTGTGTCAACTTGACTCAATCTACAGTCATTGGAGAAGAGGAAACCTCAATCAAAAACCAGAAGTCCTTACCAGCTTGACTTCTGAACAAGAAAATGGGTCATTTTCTTGATGGATGTTGACATAAGGGTTGTAAGCTTTTCAAGTTGCTTTGGTCATGGAACTTTATCACAGTGATAGAAAACCGCAACTGAAACAAAAATTGGTACCACCAACGAGGTATTGCTATGATAGGCCTGAACCATGCTGTTTTGAAAGAGGATTAAAGATGTTTGGGGTGTGCGCAGACTGTGGAGGGCAAGCAGCGGACTGCAGAAGTGACACAGCTTCTGGAACAGGCAAAGGCGCAGGGCTTCTGGGACAGACCCTCGTTTCTGGCAGTAGAAATCTGGGCACCTTCCCTGCCAGAGGAGAGGTGGCTGCCCGGGAGGGCTGTGACCCCCACCCCCCACCCCGCCCAGCAGGCTGTGCAGGGGAGCACTCAGACTGCTGAGGCAACCCATCTTCTGGTACAGGCCCCCTTCTGGGCCTTCATCTTCAACCAGGAGGCAAGTCTGAACTCCAGACCTCTGTGCACCTTCCCTGGAAGAGGAGAGCTTGCCTGAAGAGAGTACTCTGACCACTGAGACTCAGAAGAGAGCTGGACTCCCAGGACAGCTGACAGAGGCTAACAGAATCACAGGAGGAACAGGCTCCAGCCAGAGACAACTATAACAACTAACTCCAGGGATCACCAAATGAGGAAAGGCAAACGTAAGAATCTCACCAACAGAAAGCAAGACTGCTCACCATCATCAGAACCCAGCACTCCCACCTCAGCCAATTGTGGATAAACCAGCACACCCGAAAAGCAAGATTTGGTTTCAAAATCATATTTCATGATGCTGGTAGAAGACCTTAAGAAGAACTTTAATCACTCTCTTAAAAAAAATACAAGAGAACAGTGCTAAAGAGGTAGAAGTCCTTAAAATATCATAGGAAACCACTGCTAAACAGGTGATGAAATTGAAGAAAACTATTCAAGACCTAAAAAGGGATGTAGAAACAATAAAGAAAACCCAAAGTGAGACAACTCTGGAGATAGAAACCCTAGGAAAGAAATCAAAAACCATAGATGCGAGCATCAGCAACAGAATACAAGAGATCTAAGAGAGAAACTCAGGTTCAGAAGATTCCATAGAGAACATGGGCACAACAATCAAACAAAATGCAAAATGTAAAAAGATTCTGACTCAAAACATCCAGGAAATCCAGGACACAATGAGAAGACCAAACCTATGGATAATAAGGGTAGATGAGAATGAAGATTCTCAACTTAAAGGGCCAGCAAATATCTTCAACAAAATTATAGAAGAAAACTTCCCAAACCTAAAGAGAGAGATGCCCATGAACATACAAGAAGCCTACAGAACTGCAAATATACTGGACCAGAAAAGAAATTCCTCCCAACACATAATAATCAGAACAACAAATGCACTAAATAAAAAAAGAATATTAAAAGCAGTAAGGGAAAAAGGTCAAGTAACATATAAAGGCAGGCCTATTAGAATTACACCAGACTTCTCACCAAAGACTATGAGAGCCAGAAGATCCTGGGCCTATTAGAATTACACCAGACTTCTCACCAAAGACTATGAGAGCCAGAAGATCCTGGACAGATGTTATACAGACCCTAAGAGAACACAAATGCCAGCCCAGGCTGCAATACCCAGCAAAACTCTCAATTACCATAGATGGAGAAACCAAAGTATTACGTGACAAAACCAAGTTCACACAATACCTTTCCATGAATCCAACCCCTCAAAGGATAATAACAGGAAAACACCAACACAAGGACGGAAACTACACCCTAGAAAAAGCAAGAAAGTAATCCTTCAACAAACCTAAAAGAAGAGAGCTGCAAGAACAGAATCCCAAATTTAACAACAAAAATAACAGGAAGCAACAATTACTTTAATTTCTCTTAACATCAATGGACTCAATTCCCCAATAAAAAGACATAGACTAATAGACTGGCTAAACAAACAGGACCCAACATTTTGCTGCTTAAAGGAAACCCACCTCAGGAAAAAAGACAGACACTACCTCAGAGTGAAAGGCTGAAAAACAATTTTCCAAGCAAACGGTCCTAAGAAACAAGCTGGAATAGCCATTCTAATATCAAATAAAATTGACTTTCAACCTAAAGTTATCAAAAAAGTCAAGGAGGGGCACTTCATACTCATCAAAGGTAAAATCTACCAAGATGAACACTCAATTCTGAATATCTATGCTCCAAATGCAAGAGCAGCTACATTCATTAAAGAAACTTTAGTAAATCTCAAAGCACACATTGCACCTCACACAATAATAGTGGGAGACTTCAACACCCCACTCTCATTAATGGACAGATCCTGGAAACAGAAACTAAATGGAGACACAGTGAAACTAACAGAAGCTATGAAACAAATGGATTTTATAGATATCTACAGAACATTTTATCCTAAAACAAAAGGATATACCTTCTTCTCAGCACCACATGGTACCTCCTCCAAAATTGACCAAATAGGCCTCAACAGATACAAAAATATTAAAATTATCCCATGCATCCTATCAGATCACCACACACTAAGGCATTGATAATAAAAAGCCAGCATTCATGTGGAAACTGAACAACACTCTACTCAATGATACCTTGGTCAAGGAAGAAATAAAGAAATTAAAGACTTTCTAGAGTTTAATGAAAATGAAGCCACAACATACCCAAACTTATGGGACACTATGAAGGCATTCCTAAGAGGAAAACTTATAGCCCTGAGTGCTTCCAAAAAGAAACTAGAAAGAGCATACACTAACAGCCTGACAGCACACCTAGAAGGTCTAGAACTAAAGGAAGCAAATTCACCCAAGAGGAGTAGACGGCAGGAAATAATCAAACTCAGAGCTGAAATCAACCAAGTGGAAACAAACAAACAAATAAAAAAACCAAAAAAACTATTCAAAGAATGAACCAAACCAGGAGCTGGTTCTTTGAGAAAATCAACAAGATAGATAAACCCTTAGCCAGACTAACTAGAGGGCACAGGGACAGTATTCTAATTAACAAAATCAGAAATGAAAAAGGAGACATAACAAGGGAACCTGAGGAAATCCAAAACATCATCGGATCCTACTACAAAAGGCTATACTCAACAAAACTGAAAAACCTGGATGAAATGGACAACTTCCTAGACAGATACCAGGTACCAAAGTTAGATCAGGATCAGATTAATGATCTACACAGTCCCATTTCCTCTAAAGAAATAGAAAGAGTCATCAATAGTCTCCCACCCAAAAAAAAACCCAAGACCAGATGGGTTTAGTGCAGAGTTCTATCAGACCTTCAAAGAAGACCTAATTCTAAGTCTCCTCAAACTATTCCACAAAATAGAAACAGAAGGTACTCTATCCAATTCATTCTATGAAGCCACAACTACTCTGATACCTAAACCACACAAAGATCCAACAAAGACAGAGAACTTCAGACCAATTTCTCTCATGAATATCGATGCAAAAATACTCAATAAAATCCTCGCAAACTGAATCCAAGAACACATCAAAACGATCATCCATCATGACCAAGTAGGCTTCATCCCAGGGATGCAGGGATGCTTTAATATACGAAAATCCATCAATGTAAGTCACTATATAAACAAACTCAAAGACAGAAAACACATGATCACTTAGATGCTGAGAAAGCATTTGACAAAATTCAACACCCATTCATGATAAAAGTCTTGGAAAGATCAGGAATTCAAGGCCCATACCAAAACATAATAAAAGCAATCTAGAGCAAACCAGTAGCCAACATCAAACTAAATGGAGAGAAACTCAAAACAATCCCACTAAAATCAGGGACTAGACAAGGCTGCCCACTTTCTCCCTACCTATTCAATATAGTACTTGAAGTCCTAGCCAGAGCAATTCAACAACAAAAGAAGATCAAGGGGATTCAAATTGGAAAGGAAGAAGTTAAAATATCACTATTTGCAGATGATATGATAGTATATATAAGTGACCCTAAAAATTCCACCAGAGAACTTCTAAACCTGATAAACAGCTTCAGTGCAGTAGCTGGATATAAAATTAACTCACACAAATCAATGGCCTTTCTCTACACAAAGGATAAATGGGCTGAGAAAGGAATTAAGGAAACAACACTCTTCACAATAGTCACAAACAATATAAAATACCTTGGTGTGAATCTAACTAAGGAAGTGAAAGATCTGTATGATAAGAATTTCAAGTCTCTGAAGAAAGAAATTGAAGAAGATCTCAGGAGATGCAAAGATCTCCCATGCTCATGGATTGGCAGGATTAATATAGTCAAAATGGTTATCCTGCCAAAAGCAATCTACAGATTCAATGCAATTCCCATCAAAATACCAACTCAATTCTTCACTGAGTTAGAAAGGGCAATTTGCAAATTCATCTGGAATAACAAAAAACCTAGGGTAGCAAAACTATTCTCAACAATATAAGAACTTCTGGTAGAATCACCATGCCTGACGTCAAGCTGTACTACAGAGCAATTGTGATTAAAAAAAAAAAAAAACTGCATGGTACTGATACAGCAACAGACAGGTAGACCAATGGAATAGGTTTGAAGACCCAGAAATGAACCCACACACCTATGGTCACTTGATCTTTGACAAAGAAGCTAAAACTATCCAGTGGAAAAAAAGACAGCATTTTCAACAAATGGTGCTGGCACAACTGGCAATTATCTTGCAGAAGAATGTGAATTGATCCATTCTTATCTCCTTGTACAAAGCTCAAGTCTAATTGGATTAAAGACCTCCACATAAAACCAGAGACACTGAAATTTATAGAGGAGAAAGTGGGAAAAACCCTTGAAGATATGAGCACAGGGGAAATTTTCCTAAACAGAACAGCAATGGCTTGTGCTGTAAGATCAAGAATTGACAAATGGGACCTTATAGAATTGCAAAGCTTCTGTAAGGCACAAGACACTGTCAATAAGACAAAAAGGCCACCAACAGATTAAGAATGGATTTTTACCAATCCTAAATATGATAGGGGACTAATATCCAATATATACAAAGAGCTCAAGAAGCTGGACTCCAGAAATTCAAATAACCACATTAAAAATGGGGTACAGAGCTAAACAAAGAATTCTCAAGTGAGGAATACCGAAGTGCAGAGAAGCAGCTGAAAAAATGTTCAAAATCCTTAATCATCAGGGAAATGCAAATCAAAACAACCTTGAGATTCCACCTCACTCCAGTCAGAATGGCTAAGATCAAAAACTCAGATGACAGCAGATGCTGGCGAGGATGTGGAAAAAGAGGAACACTCCTCCATTGCTGGTGGGATTGCAAGCTGGTACAACCACTCTGGAAATCAGTCTGGAGGTTCCTCAGACAATTGGACATAGTACTACCAAAAGATCCAGCAATACCTCTTCTGGGCATATACCCAGAAGATGTTCCAACTGGTAATAAGAACACATGCTCCACTATGTTCATAGCAGACTTATTTATAATAGCCAGAAGCTGGAAAGGACCCAGACGTCCCTCAACAGAGGAATGGATACAGAAAATGTGGTACATTTACACAATGGAGTACTACTCAGCTATTAAAAACAATGAATTTATGAAATTCTTAGGCAAATGGATGTATCTGGAGGATATCATCCTTCGTGAGGTAACCCAATCACAAAAGAAGTCACTTGATATGCATTTACTGATCAATGGATATTAGTCCAGAAACTTAGAATACCCAAGATACAATTTGCAAAACACAAGAAAATCAAAAAGAACGAAGACCAAAGTATGGATACTTCATTCCTTCTTAGAATAGAGAACAAAACACCCATGAAAGGAGTTACAGAGACAAAGATTAGAGCTAAGATGAAAGGATGGACCATCCAGAGACTACCCTACCCGGGGATCCATCCCATAATCAGCCACCAAACCCAGACACTATTGCATATGCCAGCAAGATTTTGCTGAAAGGACCCTGATACAGCTATCAGATAGCCTCACTCTATGATAGTTATATCACAGAGTGAGGCTATGCCAGTGCCTGACAAATACAGAAGGGGATGCTCATAGTCATCTATAGGATGGAACACAGGGCCTCCAATGATGGAGATAGAGAAATTACCCAAGGGTAATTACCTAAACAACCCTTTAGGTGGAACAACAATATGAACTAACCAGTACCCCCCAGAGCTCATGTCTTTAGATGCATATGTAGCAGAAGATGGCCTAGTGGGCCATCACTGGGAAGAGAGGCCCATTGGTCTTACAAACTTTATATGCCCCAGCACAGGGGAATTCCAGGGCCAAAAAATGGGAGTGGGCGTGTAGGGGAGCAAGGCGGGGGAGGGTATAGGGAACTTTCGGGATAGCATTTGAAATGTATATAAAGAAAATACCTAATTTTAAAAAAAGATGTTTGGAACTTTGAGTTACAAAAGCCATCAATTGTTCAGAGTTTAATGGGATGTTATAGAAATGTGGATGAATGCTAAAAGCAGTATAGATGATGGAGGACTGACTGAGCTTTCAGAGGGAAGCAAATACTCTATTAAGACCATTTATGTGGTGGTTTGCACTAAGAATTTGTGGTTCTGGTCAGCTGGACATGAATAATTCTTGTGGTTAACAAAGGACCAGAACTACCATCATGAAACCTAACTTTTCTGGGACAATCAACCTTGACATCTGGGGCTGAAGAATAAGCTGTGATGAAGAAGGGGCCAACATCATCCAGACAGAATCATCTGGGAAGTGTTTCTTCAGAGTCAGTACATGGAGGCTGGGTGGAAGAGGCAGTCCATGTTGTACCTGCTCATGCTGACAGATGGGTTTTCATAGAAGAGGTTTATAGTCAAGTGTTTCAGGTGGTCCTGGTTTTAAAGGCTTGAAGGGGTCATAGAAAGGAGCTGAGGCTTCGCACTGTGAGAGACCAGAAGAGGCCATTAGTGAATGTAAAGCTTATGTTGCAGTAGAAGCCTCCGGATCGAAGACAGTATTTGAGGCTTAGCGCTATCCAGCAGGGCCAGAGTCCCTGAAGAAAGGCCAGCAGAGACTGTTGGTGAGGATACAGAGCAGTTGCAGAGGAGAATCCAGAATTTTGGAACTACCAATACCATGGGACTACCACCAAGGATAGCAACAGCCATGGAGTGGAGCCGGTCTGAGTTGATGAAACAGGTTGTGTGTGCTGTGGATGGCAGAGCTGGAGAGGTGAAAGCGTCTACGCCCATTGGAGATAAGAGGACGGTAAGTGGGTCCCAGGCCTCAGTCACTGTACTTTTACACTGCTGGCCTTTGGGTTCGCTCTGATTTGATTATTATTGTGCCCTGCTTCTTCCCCCATGAAGTAAGAAAGGATGGGGCCTATTCTGTTTTTGTTTTGTTTTGTTTTGTTTTGTCTTGTTTTGTTTAATTTTACAAGAGCCCACAGTTAAGAACTCTAAGACTTTAGAAACACTTTGAAATTTTATAGAGATTTTGGAACTTTAAAGAAGCTTGGGATATTTTAAAGAGGTTTTGGATATTTTAGGGAAACTTAAAAAAATTGGGTGTTTTCAACTATTTGAATTTTTAAAGAGTTGTGGAGTTTTGATAGTGGAATATTTTACACTGTGATATTAATATTAACATGCCATCTTGGGCACAAATGAGAAAGGGAAGGCTGTGGTTAGATAGGGATGTGTTTGGGTGTCAGTTTGAAAAATGTCAATCGTTCTGGCTAGTTTCATGCCCGCTTCACACAAGCTAGAGTAATTTAGGAAAAGGAGCCCTCAACTGAGAAAATGTGGGGCATTCTCTTCTTTTTTATTGAAAATGATTTTTTCATATAATATATTCTGATCACAGTTTTTTCCTCCTTCATCTCCTGTCAGAATCTCTCACCCATCCTACACCATCTTCTTTTCCTTCGTCTCTTTAGGAAGCAAATGGGCATAAAGGTTAAAGTTAAAATTAAAGTTTAAAAAAAAAAAGACTAAATAAATGGGTCATTGGGACAAAGAAAGAACACAAGAGACACATACACAGAGAAAGAAACACGCACCATTTTCTTAGTTGATGCTCTGCTGTGAGGGTTCCCAGATCTCTATGGGCAATGTCCCCCTACGCTGGGCATCTGGACGCTGTAAGTAGACAATCTGAGCAAGCCAGTAAGCAGTGTTCCTCCATAGCCTCTGCTCCAGCTTCTGCTTCCATGTTCCTCCCTTGAGCTTCTGCCATGATGTCCCTCTGTGACAGAGTGTGGCCTGAGGTATGAAAGGTGAAATAAACCCTTTCCTCCCCAAGTTGCTTTTTGTCATGGTGTTTTATCACAGGAATAGAAACCTTAATGAGACAATAATATCCCAGTATCTTTTCCCTTAATGATAGCTGTTTCTAATACTCTGAAAAGAAAACAACTTCGAGGGGTCAAGAAAGTACAGTTTTTGAGATTTGATCTGCATATTTGGGATCCAAGCCAGTTCTCTCCCCAACAGAGGAATCTATCAGCAGCCTTGATCCTGCCAATACATAAGGCTTGACATTGGATCTACTGATGCTAATATGTTAATAAAGGAAGTCACCTACAGACCCTATGAGATAACTGTCTTCTCCTGGACAGACCATCCTGGAAGTACCAGTTCTTGATGACTTCTTTACCCTCCCAGGCTCCTGGTTTTTATCTCCTGCTTCCATCTCTGAGCCACTTTCTTGACAGGGTACCTATATCTGACTACTTCTTCACCATGTATCTCTCTAAAGGGACTAAACCTTGTCACTACTCTTCCAGGTCTCCAGACAGGTCCTCTTTGATGATGGTATGATATTCTAATCATAAATGTTGCTGTTTCATGAAATCTTTGTCACTAACCTCCATTTGCCAAAGTATTTGCAACATTTCTCAGCACTCATTGGATGTGATGAGTTAAAGATACACCATTGTGGAAGTCTATACACCCTCCAAGATCTGTTGCTGTATGGGATTCAGGAAATCCTTTCTAGCCTTGCTTCTACCTTTCTTGTACTCTTCCAATGGCTTCTACAAGTTTTAGACTCATTATTACTAACCCATTATCTCTCGTCTAGTCTAGCACAGCACACTAATCAAACCACAGTCCATGGAGCTCTCCTCCAGAATTTTCACCTGTTCAGACAGACTCTTATCCTAGTCTAGCATCCTGCCAATTGTCTCCAGAATAACTGGAAAGAGAGAGAGGAAAACACAGAGACAGAGAAATACAGAGAGACACACAGAGAGGTAAAGAAACAAAGAGATAAGAACTGAATGGTCCATGGAACTTCCACAGTTTATCTAGCCAATCTACCTAACTCTGCACTTACTCTGTATATCCAAAGTTTCTACTCCCACCACCTTCAGAAAACAAATTATTTAACATACCACCACCTCCAGATAAAAAATTCTTTCATTCAAGGCTCTCACTAAATTAGCAGGCTAGCTTTAATGCTGACATTAAACTAAGTGACTAGAGTAGGATTCTATTTAGATATTCCCAAGACTTTGACTGTTATTCATGAGCATGCAGATAATTCTTCACATTGTCCTTTTCAACCCCTGCCACTTCCATGTAAGTCATCCATGACTTCTGGTCATCCTACATACTTTGTACTGACAAATGTTTAATTTGCAAATGGAGATGTGGGATGACTTAATAGGTAATTTTTCATTCTGATAGTAGTATTTTTGTTAAGTGTTTTGTCTGGCTAAGTTAGAAACCAAAGTTAAATCCACAGGGTATAAAAAGGCTTCTTTTTTTTTTTTCAAAAAAGAAAAAGAGAGAGAGAAAGAGAAAGAAATTCTCGTCTACATCATTCTTCTACAATGCATCTGAATAATAGCTGGGCTATAAATAGAAGATGCAAAAGTGACTAATTCTGTTTTGATTCCATCTCTTCGATGACATAGGAAATCCCTCTGTCCAAACATATTAAGCTAAATCCCAACAGCTGGACTTGAAGAACTTTATCTGGGACATCAACATCAAGCAGCTAAGAGTGCCAACCTTGAAGATGTACAAATAACTCCCAAAGGAACTCAGTTTTCTAACTATCAACTCAGGGGACCTGGGAATTTTTTTTTAAAGTTGAAATATAACCTTGCTTTAAGAGAATATTCCCTTGCAGTCATCTACCCATAAAATGTAAGGGAAGCTGACTCCCAATTCCAATTCCATTATCCTGGGGAAATCTCCTTGCCTTTTGAGACCGAGAAAATATCAGCATCACTTACTGCAAGATCCTTTCTTATAGGAACTTAGTGATCCTTCAGGAACGTGTCAGCTAAGCTAAGCCCTCAGCCATATAGAGAGAGTGTCTACTGGGAAAGGATGAATGAAAGGCTGGATTGGATTTTCCATGAAGCCAACAATTAAAGTTGTTTTCTTTGGTATATCCCTTTCTGTCAGTTGTTTTTGTGTTCTCCATGAGAAGAAATGAGTTGAGAAGGTTGATTCAGTCATTTCCAAATCTCACTTCCAGTTTCCATCTTATTAAAGACATGACTTAACTTTAATGTGTGTAACATAAACAGAATCATAAAAGGGAAAAAATTAGAAACAGTCTGGATGAATTGGTGTCCAGGGCAGGCAAAAGCCACAGCTGATCTGCTCTTGGCACTGCTGCTCTTTTCTATTGTTTACTTCGAAGAGGACTTCTCCTCTGCCCAGCTCCTGGTTCCTCACCCTCCATTACCATCATTGGGAATTCCAATTTCACAAAGTTATTACAATACAGCCACAAATAATCCATCTTGTCAAGTCCATCTTCAGGACTGGAGATAAAGCTGGAGCTGAGCTGCTGCACACATCTGGAGAAGGTTCGTTACTTGTAATTGTGAGCCTCTCTGTTAATGCACCCATGAGAAAGGGGCTGACAGGCTGCATATTTCTGCAAACTGTTCCCAGAAAGAACCAATTTCCTGACTTCCATGTGGTGTCAATAATGGAGGCATGAGACACAGCAGTGCTTATGAAATATTAAATCTGCTTACAGGTCCAGCTAGAAGCAAATTCAGACCACCTGTGAGAAGGAGCCCAACAGGGTATGCCGAGTTTGGTATGCACATGGTACATGGGAATGATATGTTCTGACCTATGTATGTGGGCTGATTTGCCACAAGACTTCCTAAGAGCAGTAGTACAGAGTAAAGAAAACAAAAAGGAGAGGGGGAGAAGGACAAGGAAGAGGGAGGGGGGACAAGGAGAGGGAGAGCTGGGGGTGGGGGGGAGACGGAGAAACACATTTCTGCACATTTCCAATTGAAACAGTTCAAATCACTGACATTATTAAATTTACTATCACAAGCAGCCAAAGTTCATCTTATTCATCAGGAAAAAAAAAGTGACTGATGTTTTGTGGCATTAGTATTAGATCATTTTGGTTCTTGCCAATAAAAACAAAGCATTAGTGTTTCAGTGTTTTAATATCATGATTTAATTCTGTCAATGATATTAGAACCAAGAAGCTCAACCAACATGAAGAGCCCATCAAAATTCTTGAGTCAAAAGACTGCGGTTCTGAAATGAGTTCGCCATCTTGACCTCCCGTTTCACAGTATATATTTTATGCTCGTGACTTTTCAAATACGGGTTCTTAACATTGCAAATGTAAAGTTTTATATCACTAACTTGTGTTTCAGGGGTTTGCCTAAGTAAATAGAAAAACATCTGGGCTCTTTTTGCTGGCAAAAGCAAGAGATATTTGACCTAAGATCAGATTTTGAGACTTGAATGTTAACTCGGGCTTTCCACGGAATGAATGTGTCTAATTTTCCACAACTTTCTGTTGAGAGAGTAGAGCCCAGTTCTTTGGGGGGAAGGATATAATAAAGCATGTATCCTAATAAGACATAAGTCCCAATTGCCTTCCTTCACCCAAAATGTCATCCACAGGTCTAACCCATTCACATCTGAAAAAAAAAATCAAAAAACAAAAAACAAAAACAAAACAAAGAAGAAGAAAAAACCTCCAAGGCTAGAACAAAAATTCAATCATAAGCTTAATGAGATTGGGAGCATCTAGATGTCTCCAGACTGAAGGGTGTGTAGGACATTGTGACTCAGGACTTCCAGCCTGCCCCACCAGCTCTGCAAAGCCACCACCCTCTGCAGCTCTATTTGGAATTTTCCTTGGCTTACAACAAGTCACCATCCTAGGACACCCCAGAATCTGGAGTTATAGCACCCAGTAGGGAGGCATCCCAAGGCTCAGATCTATTTCTGACTTGGCCTAGAGAAACAGAACAGGCCCTGCTTCCAGAGCAGTTAGAGACGGCTGACTCAAGAGAACTAGCTGTATGGCCTCCATTCTCTCGAAGCTTCACAGGACAGTGGTCCCCATGTGTCTAGTGTGAAAGGCACATGCAGCCACACCACTACCCTCTGCAGGATGCTCTCTGCCATCATGCAGTATCTATGGAAGCTCTTAGATTGTAGCCAAACTTCAAAAGCAGTAAGGCCAATCCCTGATCTACTTTAGATGAAGTACTTTATTAAAGTCAACTTTTGATCTTGTAATTGAGATAGTAAGTTCTCTGTTAGATGTAGGTCACTGTGCATTTTCCAATACCTAGTAAAAGCTTAGCTATTTCTCAAAGAGAAGAACCAAGGCCAGACTCAGTCATCATCCCCTTCGAAAGTTTGGTGTTTCTTAGCACTGTTTACTTTTAAAACTAGGATATTGTATAGTATGAACAAACAAGTATTTATGCCCAAACATTCATAGCCGTGTTTGGTCACAAAAAATCCATTTGGAAACACTACAAATGTCCACCAAATGGTGAATGGGATGACAAAATATGGAATGGCCGTATCTGTAGACTCCCCATTCAACACAAAAAGAAATAAAAGTAACAGCCATACTACGGCATGGATGAACTCTACAAACATCACATTGAATGAAAGAAGCCAGCCACAAAAGACTGCATTCTATCCTATTTGACTCACGAAACATATCCAGAAGTCTAGAGCAACAGCTGGGGGTGTAAATCAGCGGTACCCTGCTTGCCTAGTGCAGAGGTTAGTCCTCGCTGTCACTCTGATGTGATTTGGGATTCTCTAGACAACAGACCTCTGTGTGTATCTTTGAGGGCATTTCCGGAGAGGTAGAATTGAAGTGACGATATCTACTCTTGATTTGAGAGGTGGGGGCACCATCCCCCAGGCTAGAGTTCCAGACTTAATAAAAAAGAAAAGGGAGAAAGTAAACTGAGCACCAAAGTCCTTCTCTCGGCTTCCTGATTGAGAACACAGTGTCACCAACGCCTTCTCCCTCCTGTTGCCACTAATGCTTCAGTGCCATGATGAACCCTCCCACCAGGAGTCAAAGCCAGCCCTTCTTTCCATACATCACTCTTGTCCGGCATTTTCTCCAAGTAGCGTGAACCGTATCAATATACTTAATTGATCTCTGGACCAAGGAGGAAAAAGAAGAAGCAGAAAGTGAAGTCTTGACAGATTAAGCCTTGGAATTATGACTCCAAATAGGATATGGCTAAAATTATACACACGTTTTTGTTTTTGTTTTTGTTTTACAGAGATGGTTAGAATTTACATTTGGATTGTTCTGATAAATGCCCAACTCTGTAAATTTACTTCTATAACCACTGGATTATATACATTGGCAGAAAGTTATATAAAACAAGAATGATCAAAATGTATGGAATGTTTCTGTGAATCCAGAACTGGTACCAGACTTTGCCTACAGCCTCTTATCTAATATTTAGTGCCATCCCTGGATGGGTATTGGTATTGTGCATGTTTTATAGATTATAAAACAGAAGTTTAACCATTTGCTTAGACTCTAGTCAAAAACATGTCACATCTCTCCTTAAAACATTTCCTTCGGCCTTTGGCTGGGGATCACTGTCAGCATCAATACCTTATGCCATGTGGTCTCCACAGGCAGTCCACAACCTGGATCCTATCTCTGCTCTAGAGAAGTTGGAGTGTGACTCTCCACCTCTCTTGTCTATGACCAGTCAAAGAAAGCTCTCTTCTTATAAGAGCTAGTGGGTAATCCCAAAAGAGAGGGGGCTCTCTCTTCTGGACACAGCAGAGCAGTTGCATATAAGTTCACAACAGTTGTGGCCACACATACAATGCCTGTGCTAGCCAAGCCAAATCCCAGCATGTAGAGGTGGGCATGAGCACAAGGACCACTTCTAGCCTAGGAGCTAGTCATTGTTAGCTGCTGGGAAGGAGAGACTGTTTTCTCAAAGAGTGTAGTCCCTGGTGAATTAACCATGCTTCTGTGAAAGGCCTGATATATAATCCAAGAATATCTGGGCCAAAGAAGCCCAGATAAAAGCTATTGTCTGTTCTGCAAACAGGGACCTTGGACTTGTTGCTCCCATAGTCTTACCTGAGGTTCGAGAGCTTGCCTGAATACATAGTAAAACGTCTGCATTCTATTTCCTTCAAAAGCAGTTTTTCAGCTACCAATAGAAAAATACATTGAAATGTTGGTGTGGTGTCCTTCATCATCTGGTCCACTCTTACAGGCCCTCCGGAGCACAGCTTAGAAGATCCTCCAAGATATCTCTGTTCTTTCCTCTGTTACCCGCTTCATCCGATCACAACTAACCCTCAGATGGGATCATCCCTGTAGCGACGCTTATGTGCCTTCTTTCTGTCCATCTTCCCTTCTAGTCTACAACTCTCAGATGGCAGGTCCACTTTGTGCACGGGAAGATCCCCAGTGACAGATACATAGCACACTGAAGAAGCACAGCATACCTTACACAGATGAAAAGTTTGCATAAGTAAAAACCATGAAAATGTAGATCTGGCTCTCACTCTTTCTCCCCCTTGTAGACTACGTGTACAATTTACTCATGAACTCTCTATTCCTTCAATTAGGCCTTCTGCAAGACAGCAGCAGAGCAAAGCCCTCTTAGCCTGTCCCATTGGTTGAGCTGCCCCACTAAAGGAACAAACCGCCCCAGCTGCTCAGGCTCCTGCCAGGAGAAGATAAGATAAGCTGTCATTCTTCAACAGTGCACTGTTTGTCTGTCTAGTTTCTATCTTAACATCTATCATGTCCTATGAGAAGTAGCCAACTGCAAACAGTAATCCATTCTGAGTATAGCTCTAGGAAGAACATCTCCATGAATCTATAAAGATGGAGGAGAAAACAAAGAAAAATGAAGTAAAGATGAGAGAATCACTGATGATATTGTGTGATCATATTAATCTTACTGCTATTGCTTTTGTGCTATCATATATACTAATTGATACATACTTCGACATTAAGCTGTCAACATTGGCATATTAGGTTACACATTGAGTCCAATAGCATATTGGTAAACATAAAAAAAAAAAAACTGATTGCTCTATTTGAGTTTGGTGCTGAGGGCCCTCCTGAAACCTAGGAGGTAAATTTAGTTGAAACTTTGCCAAGATAATAATAATAATAATAATAATAATAATAATAATATAAACAATATGAACTGGTCATTTAACATGCTCAGGTATCAAGCTAAGATTTGTCATTTTCTATCCCTGTTATAAAAGCAGAGAATCCGTTTAACTTATATCAAAATAAATAATCGAACATGGTGTTAAAAGATAGAATGATTTAATCCCAGCACTCAGGAGGCAGAGGCAGGAGGATTTCTGAGTTCGAGGCCAGCCTGGTCTACAAAGTGAGTTCCAGGACAGCCAGGGCTATACAGAGAAACGCTGTCTCAAAAAAACAAAAAAAAAAACCAAAACAGAAAAAAAAGATAGAATGATAATGTGTATGGGTGTCACTCAGCCACTTGGATGACTGAAGAGTAAAACTGGGATTCCTGAAAAAGCAGGAGTTGCACCTCCAAACTGAAATGGAAATATTTTTTCTCAGTTTCCAGCTTCAGACTCTTACTTGAATTTCCAGGATGGCTTACCACAGATTTCAATTTTTCCATCTCAATAGGTAGATAGGTAGAAGGATGGAGAGGGATTGGGAGAAAGAACACCCAATAGCAGAGATAGGGAGACAGATACTAGCTCTGTTTTTCTAAGACACACATCAGCAGATAGCTCTCAGGGTAGCTGGTAAGGCAGAGAAGAAACTTGCATGATGACTAGCTGGTGCCATGTGAGAACTGTAATTACAGTAGCATATTCTATGACCACTTAAACAGTAAAAACATAAGACTATTCAAATTCTGCTGATGCCTGGAGAGATAGCTCAGTGGTTAAGAGCACTGGGTGCTCTTCCAGAGGTCCTGAGTTCAATTCCCAGAAACCACGTGGTGGCTCAAATTCAGCTGAAACCAAGGCTGGCCTAGAAGCCTACTAAACGTCCCTTGCTTCATACTGTTAGCTCTGCTGAGCTGTCTGCTCTATCCATCCATCTGCCACTGTGGTACGTATGAAAATTCCAGATAAGGATGGAAATAGGGAACAAACCCTATTCAACAAAAATCCCAGATCATTCCTAAAAGTTATAATCTTCCTGCTTGCCTTAACTACTAACTAATTCTCCCTCCAGTGTGTGTGTGTGTGTGTGTGTATGTGTATATCCTCTGTCTATATTCTCTCTCTCCCTCTCTTCCTCCCTCCTTCCATCATTCCTCTCTTTCCTAACCTTCACCACCTACAAGTATTATAGACTTATGACATTCCAGGTTTATCTATACCAGTTCTGCTACTCTGGAGAATTCGATCATTATGCTTTCTTGGACTAACCAGGTTTGCAAATATTGAAAACTCACTGCTCCAGGTCTTACAAACATATGACACATTGCCAAGTTGTATCTAAAAGTTGGTTTACAGAGCACGCCATCTGTAGGGAGGACAAGCCAGCCATAGTAGTTATGTATGAGGAATTGATGAAGTTCTGAGTGGATGTATAATATTGTCATGAGCACGGCCATGTCAGTGACCCCAGTGCTACAGAGCAATAGAAATGGCAAGGCCTCCCCAGGCCCGGCTCAGAGCTCAACCACCAAGCCTCTGGTCAAAGGATAGATGCTGGGAACAACAGGCTTTGGCTGAAACCATTGTGTTCAGAAACCACTAGGCACAGCTTTCACCTCCTGAAGGCCTGCAATCTGAAACCAATCCTCTACAGAGCCTTCCCCTTGAGCTTAGCTAATCCTCTTTCAGCTGTATACAATAAGCCCATCTCCCTGCTCAGTTATATATTGAGAAGGCTACGCTGATTCCATGACAGGCTTCAAATCAGCAGTTCAGGATACTATGCCTAAGACTGTCAACAACTGCTCCAGGTCCTCTTCAGGACAGAGGAGAGAGATTGGGTCTTGAGAACCTCCCAGAAATTGGTTCAGGGAGCAAATGGGCTGCCCACTCAAGTTCAGGTTGATATCCATGCAGTCTTTCCTTTAACTAGACCCAAGTGGGTCTAGTTTACCTTTAACACTGCTAAAGGTAAGGAGAAACTCTGTGTCTACTGCCAGATTCTGATGGGGTGGGGATGGGGGGATGGCCTCTGAGAGGCCATCAGAGGGCCCACAGATTTATCTAAGGAAAGCCAGGTAACACAGGGAAAGGATGAGAACCCCAGAGAATATCTAGAAAGACTTTCTGAAGCCTGTAGGACCTACATTGCTTTTGACCCAGAAGCCAGAGAAGCACCAGAAGCTGTGACCATGGCTTTTATTAACCAAGATGTCCCTGAGATCTCTTGGAAGTTTCAGCCACTGGATGGCTTTGAGGCCTGCCTCTAGCACCCAAAAGCCAGCCCCTATTTATTTGCCTTTGAATGGCAAGACTTGGAGAGAGGCTTCAAGGGACAACTGACTTGGACACTTCTGCCTTAAGGATTGTAGAACTCACCCATCACCTTTGATGAAGCACTGAATGTGGACTTGAGTGAGTACCGGTGGGCCCACTCCCAAATAACTATGCTCCAGTATGTATTTCTGGCCCCTGACTTGGAGACATGTCAGGAGGCCACAGACACCTGCTACAGGAGCTGAGTCAACTTGGCTACCAATCATCTGCTAAGAATGCCCAGCTCTGTCAATTTGATGTCACCTGTCTGAGATACATATTCAAGGGTGGCCAGCCAATGCATGCTGTCAGTAAACCATCTTAGCATCCCAGTTCCATCAATCCGAAGGCAAGTATGGGGATTCCTGGGATCTGCAAGGTTTTGTAGACTTTGGGTGCCAGGGTTCATGGAGATGGCCAAAACATTATACGAGCCCACCAGGGGCCAAGAAGACAAAATGGAATGGGGCCAAGAAGACAAAATGGAATGGACCCCTGTGATGGGCATGGCCTTTAAGACTCCAAGAAGATTCTTATTGGAGGCACCAGTCTTGGCCCTCTTGGATATTCACAAACCTTTCTCCCTGTATGTGGATCAGAGAAAGGGGTTAGCAAAGTGGGTGCTCACCTAAACTTTGGAAGCATGGAAAAGACCTATGGCTTATTTATCTAAGAAGCTGGACCCAGTTGCCGAAGAGGATGGCCAGCCTGCCTCCAGATCATAGCTGCCCCTGCCCTGCTAGTCATGGATGCTGACAAAATAACCATGGGGCAGGAACTTGTTATCACCACCCCCAGTGCTATTGAAGGAACCCTCAAGAATTCACCCAGGCAGTGGCTGTCCAACAGCAAACTGGTATGCTTTCAGGCTCTACATTCGAATCCCCCTTGCAAAAAAATATAACCCGTCATCTGCTCTAAACCCAGCCACTCTGCTACCTGACCCATCCTCACATGTGCAGAATTGTTGCCTTATAGTTCTGGGGCACACCCAGAGCATCAGGCTGGACATGACTGACATACCCTGGCCAGATGCAGAACATACCTACTTCACAAATGGGAGCAGCTTTATCCGGAATGGAATCATGTATGCAGGGGCATCGGTAATGCACTTGGACTCTATTATTTGGGCAACTGCTTTACCCAGAAAGCTGAACTAAAGGCTCTAGCCCAGGCTTTAAAACTGGCAAAAGGAGCCATAGCTAACATTTACACTGACAGCAGATGGGATTATCGACTGCTGAAGGAAAAACCATCAAAACTAAGGAAGGAATACTTGCTTTATGGAGGCATTCTGGCTTCCTCTCAAAGTGGCCATAATTCATTGCCCTGGGCATCAGAAAGGGACATATCAGAAATAGCCCAAGGGAACAGGCTAGCTGATAAAGCCAAAAGGGAGGCATCCCACACTTCCACGGCTGACATCATGCATGGTAGCTTGGCAAGTTACATGCTGCCCCAAGAGACTGCTTGATGGCCTTGTACCTCGGGACTTATTCCATGCATTTATGGCCTGGTTGTAAATATGACTGAAGATTTTTATGTTCTAGTACAGTTTGTACCAAGAGTGACTTATTACTCTGGGGAGAATGTCTTCAACCAGTTAGCACCCCCAAAGTTAAAAGAGTGGCAATTCCAACGTGTTTCCAGGTTTTCTCCATGGTATAGGGCTGGCTGGAGCAGGTAGTGTAGGGGCTTCAGCCCTACAGATGGAGATAGATGCAGATATATAGGAGATGGGAAAATCAATCATGGCCCTGCAGGATTCCCTGTCCTCCCAGGCAGAAGTTGTCTTACAGAACAGAAGAGACCTACACTTGCTGTTCCTCCAACAGGACTCTGTGCAGCCTTCGGTGAGGAATGTTGTTTCTATGTTCACCACTCAGGAGTGGTCAAAGAATTCTTGGCCTTAGTCAGAAAAGAATATATTAGCAGAACAGAAGAATATATTAGCTTTGACTTGTGGTCCCTGCATAATCAATGCTTTAGTTAGGTCTGTTAAGAACAGGTTTATTCTCAAGCAACAATACCAGCCCATAGAAACATCTCAAAGATTCGAGATGGGCCATTACTGAAAAGGCAGAATGAGAAGGCTAGGTTGCTTCCATGACAGCGTTCAAATTGGCAGTTAGGGAACTAGGCCTAAGAACTTGGCAAATCTAGGTAAGTCCAGGCAAGTCAATTACTAGAAAAAAACCAGGCTTGAGATAGCTAGTCAGAAACTTCCCTGTCATCAGAAACTGCCCCACCACCTGGTCTGAGGTAAGGACAATGGGTCAGCAGCAGTTTCCAGACCTTCTTAGCAATAGTTTCCAGACATCCTCAGCAACAGTTTCCAGTCCCCACACCCCAGTAATAGTTCTAGAATATCCCTAGAGAAGGACTCAACAAATTAAGATAGAGGTCACCTATCCTGAAATTCCCTTAAAGTGTTTTAAATCAGGCCTGCAAGCTCACTTCTGGTTCTCCATCTTAAAATGAGAGACCCCCCAGCATGCTGGACTTCTGCAGAATAAAACACTTTTATTTACATACTATTTGAGTCTGGTGTATCATTCTTTCACGAATCATGGACCCTAACAATATAATAAGTGTACTGAGTTTCTAGGCTGCTGGTGAGCCTCCATTAGAGCCCAAGGCCTACCTGACCAGCCCTGGGTGTCAGCAACAACAGTGAGACAGAGACTTACCTGTAACTTCTCAGGAAAAAAAAAAATGTTCCAGTAAACAAAAAGAAGAAAGAAACTTAATCACATCAGGGAAGATTTAGCTTCTTATTATAAAAAGTAGGGGCAGGGTTGAGAAGAAAAAGTATTACTAAGTAAAATTATGAATGTTCCTATCCTGGGAAAAAATAAGAACAAGGCTGTTTTTCCATGGCTTTCTGGCACATTTTTAGGTGTGTCTCTCTATACCGGCATAGACACATACTAGGTCTTTGCAAGGCTCCTGTTTGTAGAGTAGGTCCTCAGCAGAATGGGAGCAGGCACAGGCCATCTCCATGCCTGTGATCTCATGGCTACAGGCACTAGTGGCCTAGGCAAGGGATACAGGCAGAGATGAGGGCACCCCTCCCTCTTTTGTTCTGAACAACCTCACAGTCTGGCACTCACCAGGGCCCTGCTCAGCTGTAAAGTCTTTCCAGAGAGTATGTGTTTACAGAGATTCCAGAGCAGCAGGGGACATCTCAGAATGCTGGGTCAGACCAAGAAATCCTTGTGTCTAGGCTAAGCTGCTCTCCACACCTGCCCTGCCTTCCTCTTTCCCTTCCATGCTTCCTGCTCCCCATCCTTGTCCTTCTCTGGGTCTGGTGTCCTTCTCATTGAACTTCTCAGGGACACTAGGAGCCAAGTTAAGATCAAGTGAGGCCAAGGGCAGAGGGCGGAAAGAAAGCATGTCTGGGAAATAAGTGAAAGAAGGAGGAAATGAGATGAGTGTGTGTGTGTGTGTGTGTGTCTGTCTGTCTGTCTGTCTGTCCATCGTCTGTGTCTATGTGTGTGTCTATGTGAATGTGTCATTGTGTGTGTACCAGTGCGTGTGTCAAGGTATGAATGTATATATGTATGTGCCTCTGTATGTGCATCAATGTGTGTCTGTATGTCTATGTGTGTGTATATGTGCCAGTGTGTGTGTTTATCTGTTTCTATGTGTACCTGTATGTGTATCTGTGTGTGTCAGTGTGTGCATGTGTCAGCATGTGTGTACATGTGACACATATAACATCTCTAATCTGAGACCACTCAGAATCCTAGGAAAAGGTCAGGAAATGCCTATCATAATGAAATTTCTGCCTAAACTACGTAGGCACTAGACAATTGGTGGTTCAATGTCATCAAAACTTACTTTTTTTTTTTTTTTTTTTGATTTTTCAAGACAGGGTTTCTCTGTGTAGCCCTGGCTATCTTGGAACTCACTCTGTAGACCAGGCTGGCCTCGAACTCAGAAATCCGCCTGCCTCTGCCTCCCAAGTGCTGGGATTAAAGGCATGCACCACCACCGCCCGGCTGAAACTTACATTTTTTAAAACCAAAGAGAAGATTAAACTTAGAGTCATATATTAGTCTGAGGCATCTTCACTATTCTGGCCACATCACTTCTCCAGGCTTCAGTTTGCCAAAATGAGAATGGTTTCACAGTTCTGGATAACCCCAGGGCTGGTAGAAGGATGAAATAAGATCGTGTGTGGGAAATGCCTTTTAGCTATACAAAGAAAAGGGTTTTTGTCATCATTATTATTGATTAAACTCAATTAAACAGCAAGGGCTTCTTACGCATGATTTTCTCTCCAAAATCTAAAACATCTTTTGTTAAAAAAAGAAAAAAAAAAGAAAGAAAGAAAGCTTTTCCAGCAGCATAAGGGGGTTATTTCTAAAACACACATAGCACCTTTACAATGAGAAAGAGAATCTAAGGACTGCCATGGGATAGAGTTTCGAAGACAGTGCCAATCCATTCAAAGCCAGTCTACAACCCTGCATCAACAACAGACAAATTCCTCGCTGTCAGTGTGCATACAAAGGGGAGGGTAAACTTCCCAGCGCTTTCAAACACTCATTGTTTAGAAGAACTAGGAGAGACCCCACCTGTTATTTCACATTTTTGCAGATCTCTTCGGTCACAACTTTTCCTCCTCCTCTTGTCCTACCCGCTCTCAGTAAGCTTATAAAACAGTCTCCTTGCTTCTGGCTCCTGGCTTCTATGCCCAGGTCCTTCAGGGTGTGGATTCCCCTCCCAGATATCAGAACCCTGGTGAGAGAAGAAGGAAACGCAGGTTGTCAGGACTGCTGCTAGCCTACATATGGTGTCATTTAAGACCAAATAACCTGAACTTTAGGGAATGTGCTTATGTCAAAGGATTATATGTCAGACCACACCCATACACATGGGGGTGGGGTTCTCCTGAAGGCAATGGATGTTCCCACCGTCAATCATCCTATGGAAAGGTCAATGATGGGTCAACAAATGATGGTTTGAACAAATAGTCCAAATGCTGAAGTCAGGGAAAACCTTTTCTCTGCACCGGGATTTGATTTGGTAGGCACTGGGGAGAGGGGACTGCCTGGGACTCTTCCAGAGACAGACACTGACACATCTCAGGCCACAATCAGGATATACTAACAGAGGGGCAGCTCCGTGAGATCATAAACTATCTTAATATTTGCAAATAAATAGGTTTGGGGAAATGTTACCACTAAGCCTTGGTGTGGTGTCTTGGATAAACAAGAGTGGCCCCAGGTAACAGGAGCAGTGACAGCCATTTCCATTAGGATCCAGATGTGCTGCAGAGGGCAGAGAGGTCTCAGGGCCCTCAAAGATGATGCTGGCAGCCACTTCACCCTCTCATCAAGATCAGCTCTCCAAACCTGCCACTATCCAGGCCTGAGTGTGGCACAGTTCACCTCAGGATAGGAATTAGGTCTTGGGCAAGATTATGAATTTCTAGCAATTTCTCAGGTAGTACCAATATTACTAAGGACTAAGTCCTCATCCATGAGCAAAGTATTCACTCTGACTTGCTTTACTTTGAAGAGTGAACAAGAATAAAGTCTCTGCAACCCAATGCTGGTAGACAATAAGTGTAACTGCATTTATAAATGTCTGAACCTCTCAGAATCAGTAAAGAGTGAGAAGATCCTTTTGCTGTGCTTACTAGCTAGATTGTGTAAACTTAAAAACTACAAAGAACGTTACCAGGGAATAGTCAAACTGGACTGCTCTGTACAACCTCAGCCTACACACCAGCTAGTCACTGATGAATACAGCAAGACATTCTGAACCTCCCGTTTTAGTAAAGAAGACTATGATTCAATCAAATACCAAAAAAAAGTGAAATTATTGAAAGTCAATATTGACTGTCAACTTGGCAGGGCCTAGAATCACCTGGGAGACAAGTGTCTGGGTGTGCCTGAGGGGGATCACCAAGATTACCTAACTGAGGTGGGAGGACCTATTATGACTGTGAGTGTACCACACCAGGGGCTGGGTCACAGACTGAATAACAAAGAGAAAACAATAAACTGACCTGTGTGCATTCATCACCCCCTGCTCCGACACAAAGTGACCAGCATTCTTGCATCCCTCCCACTGAGCCTTCTGGTGACACCAGAAATAAATTCAGTGGTTTGAATAAGAATGCTCTCTGCCAGCACTGACATTTAAATACTTGGTCCCCAGTTGTGGACACTGTTTGGGAAGGCTTAGGAGGTGTGGCCTTGCTGGGGGAAGTCTATCCTTGGTAGTGGTTCTTGGGAGTCTTCTCCCTGCCCTCTGCCTTTTGCCTTCTCTGCTTCCTGTCTGACACAGGTAAACACACACACACACACACACACACACACACACACACACACACTGTCACATGTTCCTGCTGCCATGAAGTTTTCCCCTAGCTCAGGGCCAAGCTACATGGGCTGATCCTTTTTGAGACCATGAGCCAAATAAGTTCTTCCTGCATTAAGAAGAGGCAGGTGGATTTCTGAGTTGGCTACACAGAGAAACCCTGTCTCAAAAAAAAAAAAAAAAGAAGTTACTTTTCTCTGGTTGACACTTGAAGTTGTGAGGCCTCCTCCCTCCTCTTCTTGCCACAAGACACCATGCCTCCGTCCTGCCATGACAGAACATTAAGCATGCCTTTGGAACCATAAAGCAGGTAAACCCTCCCTCCTATAAGGTGCTTTGGCCACGGTATTTAATCACATCGGTAGAAAAGTAACAGGCTCCACCTTCAACTGAGAATCAAAATCAACCCTTGCTTCCTGAAATCTCTTTTGTCCAGGGATTTTATCACAGCCACGAGGCAGACAAGGATCTTTTAAGTGTTCTGGGGATAAGTCGCAGACACAGGAGCCCCATGCGGGTGGGGGGGTGAGGAGGGGGCGTCCTGTAATGTATTTGAGGAAGAGAAAAGAGGCCAGAGCAGCTGAAGAAGCAGTCAAAAGTCCAGTAACATATGGCCTGGAAACTGAGTTGTTCGTGGAAGAAATTATGTTGGAGTCATGGAGGAGTCAGCAAACTTCTCTGTGCAAACCTAGGTAGCAAATGCCTCAGGCACCACACGGGCCAAATGGCACAGTCTGGGACGGTACACGGACACTGGTATTCCAGAGAAGAAAATGTCTTATAATTATTTATCGAATAGATTCAAAACCTAGTGATAATTGAGGATGATTTTTTTTACAATATAACAACAGAAAGAAAATAGATGGGTTATTTGGGGGAGGGGTTAAATGTTGCTTCATTAAATTTCAAAACCAGTATTTCTTATCAAAATTTGTTGAAATAACTATCGTAGTACAGACATGTAGTAAGGTTTCTAATAGTTTGTCTCTGGGAATATCTTTCCGGAAGATGGTAAGGAAATTAGCTTTAAATCATTGAGACGAAACACCTCAGAGGAGTAACATGAGGCAGAAGGAACTTGGTTTGGCTTGTGGTCTCGAAAGGGTCAGCTTTTTGAGGTTCCCCACCTTGCCTTGAAGCTGGAGTTACACGTTGTGAGCCTGAGCCGTCTGACGTGGGAGCAGAACTCAGACCATCTGCAAGAATAGCAGTCGCAAGCACTGAGGGTCTCTCCAGCCCCTTTATTAGCATTTCTGACAGCCTGAGAACTCTATCAAGCCTGACATTGTTTGTGATCGGACCATCAGTTGAGATGGAACTGACTTTTTCATACATGAATTCACAAAGTACTATCTTATACTGTAGTTTTAGGTGCAGCTTCTATTAAGGAAAAATATCTGTAACAAAATTTGTCAGCATTCAGTGTTTTGCATAGTAGTCAATGATAGATCTTCTTGCCTGGAAAAAAATTTTGATTTCTGTTTGAAAATTTGCACAAGACTCTTAGAGTTGCAAACTGCTAAGGTGTTTACCCTCCGTGTCTCACAAAATTCACAAGACCAACGTTAGGAGTAGCACTCCAAAGCCCTCAGCATTCCGTACTCAAATGAGGGGAAATACCACCATAGGAAGCAACCAAAACATAAAAGGGCAGTCCTTAATTACCAGGGCAGCCCTGAGTTAGTTAAAGGGGCAGCCCTAAGTTAGTTAAAGGGGCAGCTCTGAGTTAAAGGGGCAGCCCTGAGTTAAAGGGGCAGCCCTGAATTAAGAGGGCAGCTCTGAGTTAAAGGGGCAGCTCTGAGTTAACGCTGCAGTTCTGCCCTTTACCATCTCCAAAACAAGAAAAGTGTAAGAGAGAAGATCAGGGAAAGTTAGGGGATTCTTATGGTTTGCTGTGACCACCTTGGGTGGTGCTGCACCTACTGTTTCTGACTTGTGCAAGGACAGAAGCCAGGGTAAAGGGGGGCTCACAGTGGGAAAGGGAGGTGAACAGAGATCTTTGCCTTCTTTAAATCCTTTTTAAGGTCTGCTTCCAGAGTAACAGGTTTCCAGCAGGACTTTGACACATTCTTTAGCTCCCTCTCCCTTACCACCCTGCCCAGCTCTGTAGGCCTCTGCACTCTTTGGCCCCAGGCGCCCCTTTGCATTTTGTGCTATAGTCTCCCCTACCTATCCTCTCCCCCACACTGGCTGCTTAAAGCCTCTTTTTTGTTTTGGTTTTTGTTTTGTTTGTTTGTTTGTTTTTGTGTTTGCTTTTCGAGACAGGGCTTCTCTGTGTAGTTCTGGCTGTCCTGGAACTCTGTAGACCAGGCTGGCCTCGAACTCAGAAATCCGCCTGCCTCTGCCTCCCAAGTGCTGGGATTAAAGGCGTGCGCCACCATGCCAGGCTGCTTAAAGCCTCTTTTGTGTTCATTCTCCTGGGCTCCTTGCAGCTTGTTGGCTTTACCCATATTCACTTCTACCTGGCTACACATATTGAGTAGTTAGGGACTGTGATCCCAGGTTAGAATATATCTATATCTATATCATCTATATCATCTATAGCTACATATCTTTTGTGTTTCTGAGCCTCTGGTGCAGTATTTAATATAGGTTTCCAGTTCTACCTATCATTTTTACTTGTTGCTGAATAAAGTTCCATTGTACACCATTGTAGGATTGTGGGTCCCGCATCTGCTCCACCACAGGCCACAGCCACTTGGAGAGACGGGGCTGCTGGTGGGTATGGGCTATAGAGAAGGGCCTGAACACCAGTCGGGAATGGGAAAGTGCAGTCTGAGATGTGGGAAAATCGGAGCTACTTGGGGTCCCCGGGACCTGTGATGATGAGGCTGGGGCCATGGGGTTCTCAAGACTCTTGGACATCCAGGTGCTGCCTGGAGTCACAGAAGGGCAGGGAACAGAGTGGGGGCTCTCGAACTGGATCTAGCCCAAGGGGACGTAGGGAGGGGGAGCTCCAGCTAGTCCCATGGTGATTGTCCTTGGCTTGACAGATGGCAGGCTCGGTGATGGTTGTGGCTGGGAGAGTAGGGAGGCCTCCTTTGGGAGATTAGGCTTCAGCTCTGCACAACAGATCTGGATGAAAAGAGACAGGACGTGGTTCTGAATTGTTATTGTCATGGCGCAAGGTGGATGCATAAAACCATACCCCAGTTCTCAGGGCGGGCCTGAGGTTAAATACCTTTTGCAGGGAGGTGAATCCAGGATGGAAAGCTTATTGGCTATGACCTCCAGCCCTCTAGGTACCTCAATAGCATGTAGAACTCTGTCATGAGCCTACATGAACACAGGTCATAGCTCTTTTATGTGAGAAGCATGGCACATGTGCTCCAAGTCAGGAGTCTGGCAGGGAGCAGGGAGTCACCCAAGTCTCAGGTATGTGCCCACTGAGTCTCAGAGTCTCAACCTGCTCTACCTTACCAAACTTCCTGGCATGATTCTATGTCCCACACAGCGGGCGCCACATTTTTCTTTTCTGTGAAGCTCATCTCATCCCATTTTCTTGCTATTCTGAGAAGGCCAGTGTGCTGAGCTGAGGTGCAGATGCCTCCTCAGTACCCTGCAGAATCTTTCCTGTCTGTAGCCAGGAGTGAGAGAGCTGCATCATGTGTTGCTTTATTTTTAATTTTTTGAGACACTGGCTCCCAGTAGGAACACAAGCCTACATTCCTACTAGAAGCAAAAAGTCCTGCTTTCTCTCACGTCTTCAGCACCTTTGCTTTCTCAATGGCAGCCGTTCTCATTGGGCGAGATGGAATCTCAAAGTTAACGCTTAGCTTTCAGTTCTGATGACTAAGGATAAGGGTTTATAAGGAACCCTTTATAAACATTAACTGGACATTTGTCTTTCTTTTGAGAACTATTTCTTCAGATCGTTGGTCCATTTATTGGTTGGCAGCACTGATTCTTATTTAGTGAGGTGGCTATTTACTTTTTGTAGTTCTTCCTGTCCTCTAGACCCTGTCTGAAGCATGGCTGTTAGAGATTGTCTCCCTCTCTGTGAGCTGTCCTGTTTATTCTGTTGACAGCGACTTCTGCTGTGCAAAATGGCTTTTACGTTTCATGGAGGCCCACTGTCTGGTCTTGGGGCTGGCACTGTTGGAGTTCTAGTCAAAAATCTGTTGTCTATACCTATGTCAAGTGTTTCCTCCCGTTTTCCTTTAGTGGTTTTGGTGTCTCCGGTTTTAAATTAAGGTCTCTGAGCTGGTTGGAATTCATTTTTGTAAAGGGTGAAAGACATAGATCCAATTTCATTCTCATGCACATGGATACCCAGTTTTGCCAGCACTGTGTGTTGAAAAGAAGACAACTCAGAGGTCTTATTGGAGATGTGTTTTGTGAAGGGGACAAAGAAACAGAAGCACAGTTAGAGACGGCCACAGTGGCAAGAAAAGAGCTTTGGGTTTGGAGGCTTCTTTGTTAAGCCCCAACCTTTAATAAGAAATCACATAGGAGCCAGTGATATGATTCGGGTCTCTCAGGGCCTGTCAGAATGTGTATGAGAACTTGCTCCCTCTCAGGATGACACGACGATTTCCGAACTTGCTCCCTCTCAGGATGACTAGACGATTTCCGAACTTGCTCCCTCTCAGGATGACTAGACGATTTCCGAAGCCTGGGGAGTTTGACTTTCCTTCTGCCTCCTTTTGATGACCCTGTTGTCACAGATGTGGCCGGTGGAACTTAGAGGGCACATGTGATAGGACTGCTGGATGGGAACAGCAGTGTTGCAGAGGCCCTGGGCACAAGAGAGGAATGTGAGGCCGGGCATGGTGGCACACGCCTTTAATCCCAGCACTCAGGAGGCAGAGGCAGGCAGATTTCTGAGTTCGAGGCAAGCCTGGTCTACAAAGTGAGTTCCAGGACAGCCAGGGCTGTACAGAGAAACCCTGTCTCAAAAACCAAGAGAGAGAGAGAGAGAGAGAGAGAGAGAGAGAGAGAGAGAGAGAGAGAGAGAGAGAGGAATGTGAGACTCTGTGAACACAAATACCATAAAATTAATATGCAATCAGGGCTGAGAATCATTGACAAGATTCCAGCTCTTCCTTGCCAAGTGGCAGGGACAGAGATCCCACAGTTCCCAGTTCTAAGTAGACTGCGTCTCTTCAAAAGCCTCCCAACTGACCGACCGGCACTGCACAGGCCAGGAGTCTACTGCATTCATTTGGGAATTTGTCAAACTCTAATATGTGCTAGAATTTGGCTAAAGAACCTGAACAGAAAGGCAAATGAGAGCGCACCCACTCGTGACTGTTTCAAAATCCACTGAGTAAAAACTTCCAAGCGAAGACTATACTGTGGTGTGTGACACTGATCTCTGACCTAAGGGAGTGAATGAAGGCAGAAGGGGACCAATTCCCTAGAGCCTAAATATAGGGTGTCAGCTTCAGATGCGGTTGATTCTAAGATGCCCGTACCACCAAAGGCCAATAGTCTGCTTGCACAGCCAAAGCCTCTGAGATAAACAGGCCCTGTCCCCAATGAACTCTGCCTCTGCCTGGTAAGATGCTGAGAATTTGGTTTTCTGTTCACTCTGCTGTTTCATCCTGAGCAGGGGCTCTTCTGCCTTGGCTATGCCAGCAAAAATTGCCAGGTCTCTGGTACGCCGTCTCAGCCATTTGAAGCATCTATTATACAGTTACAGTATACATTCTTTTACTCACCCATCCATAATGCATTTTCATTTCACAGTTTCCACTTATGTTGTATAAACTTAAGTGCTACGAGAATTATTAAGCTTACTAAAAGTTATGAAACTATAAATGTGAGTGATGATTTGTGTAAACTGATAAAAGAGTTATTTCCGAGGAAAGGGGGTTTACCTTCAAGAGTGTAACATACTTGAATGCAGGCCAAGAATATTCCGGGTGCTCTGTGTGTAGCGATTCATTCATCCGTAGTTAACCTGTGAGGAGCTAGGTGCTATTAATGTTACAGACGAGCAGCTGGCATACGTGGATAAAGCATCTAACCCAGACTCTGGAGCCAACCTCCTGTGCTACCACACTTGTGTGGCGCTCTTCTACCAAAACCTTGACCAGAAATGAGGGGATTCTGAGAGAGACCATGAAAACGCACCATGGAGGAAGACACAGAGAAGCATGCTCTGCTTGTGGGGTGCATGCTGCATACAAAATGGCAAGGTGTCGTCGTCGTCGTCTCTTCATTAATCAGATTGTTTCTGCCAAGAGCTTTCCAGAACCGAGCAAAAGTTATTCTTTGAGACTTAAAAGTCAACATATTAAAGAATAATCAGAATGAAGAAAGACAAGCTTTTAGATAATGAACTGTGATATAAATATAGAATTAAAAAGGGGGTGAGAAAAGACTAGCAGCTATCCCAATAGAATGACATGCAGAAACAGGCTCTGATAGACATGCACTTATACAATAACAGACTTCACTTTCTTTTAATCTGTGAAAACAGATCATTCAAATAAATACACCAAAATATTGGTAACGTGAGTGGGGTAAGAATTAAAGCACATACTAGATATAATTAACTTATCTCTTAAACCGACAAAAATCTTTCTATATATAGTTTCTAATGTAACAAAAGACATCCACACCACAGCTAGAAGGGCCTGGGAGAGCATTTTTTTTTTTTGCTTGTTGATTTTTTGCAATTTTTTGAGGTGGAGGCAGCCTTTCAAATCATGTTACAAGTGGGAGTATTTGGTAGATTAGGATCTATAGATGTGGATGGGCCCAATTCCCTAACTAAACTTTATATCTTTGGTTGTGAGCCTTTGCTTAATGGCTGAGCCATCTCTCCAGCCCACTAAATGCCTAAGCATAAAGCAAATTAAAGAAAAGAGCTTTGATTGGCACTAAATGGCTCCCAGAGCCCTCTCTGACTGCAGTACTGAAACATCCCCATAAAACCCCTGGGGTAGAACAGAATCCCCCAAAATGCTCAATAAAATGCAGGTTCCTGGCCCGATCCCATTCCCTCTACAGCAGAATCATGGGAGCTATCACTCTGCACTTAAGCAAATCTGCCTTTGACACTTATCCACACTAAAGTTAAAACAACCCCGCCTCAAGCTCTAGGCACACTGTGAAGGGGTCTTTATAATCCTTCAAAGTCAGTTTCAGAACCAGCGCAAAGAAAGGTGTCCAGAGGTCAAAGGGAAACGGAGGTGGAGGGTTTAAGAGCTGAGCTGAGAGCACTTAGAGAGCGAGCAGTGTGATAGTATACAGGATGGGACAAACTCTTCTAGAAGCAAGACTCAAACAGGCTTGCAATGACTAGTAACAATTGCCTAAGGTAGCCAAAATGTAGGAGACACTAAACCGAAGGGTAGGAGAGCTGTCTTGCTTCGTAAACCAGCAAGAACACATTCTGTTTGGGCTTAATCACCATGTAGATATTCTTTTGAGAATTTCCTATGTAATAGTGTACTTAAAGCATGCCCGCCTCTGCCCTCCATTGTGTCTGACTACCTGCCTCGGATCCAGTGCTTCTTTTCCTTAACTATTACTTTTACATATAGACATATAAATACAATCTGCTGAGTCTGTGTAGCTCATGTGTATATGTGGTTAGGACTGACCACTTCGTATCAGCTAACCAGTTACAAAGCCCATCCCAGGGAAGACTGATTCTCCATCGCTGTGGAGTCATTAATTACCTGTAGCTCTTCATCAAGTAGATTGAGATTCCCCCCCCCCCCCGCCGTCTAGGTTGTCATGTCAATTGGTGACGTCATTGCTCAGGTCTTGTTTTTACAACCATCTTCTTGAGACTTGATGTGTGCAGCTTACCTGCCAAATATAGAAAGTATAATCTCTCTCACAGGAGACATTCTGGTCAATGGCTCTTATGGGCTTTCTGTCTCATCTTCTGTGATGTTCCCTTTACCTTAAGTATAAGACAGCTGGGCAACCCACAAACAATTGCTCTCCACACTTTGGCCAATTATGCGTATACGTAATGTTCTCCATCGGCTGCAAAAGAAGCTTCTTTGATGAGAGAATGAAAGTCACACTTATCTGTAGGCATTTGGAGACGTATTTAGAACTAAGTTAGAAATTGCACTGGTTTAGGACAATTGGTAAAAGTAAGTTCTCCTCTAGGTTCCATAGTCTCACTACCCATGGGGAATTGGCTAGATTCATAGTACCAGGCATAAATTCTTTCTTACTGAATGAGCCTTAAATCCAATTATACAGCCATTGGTTACACCACGTAAATACCACTATTGCACCTTTGGGGATAGTTCACTGTGCTGGTCATGGTTCATAGGCTTTGCAACTGCAGGACTACTGATTCTTTTTCTCCCTTGACAGCTTGCATAGCATCAGAGGGGGGTTCCCAAGTTGAATCCTGCTGGATTCCTCTAAGTCCTGTGTCCAAAATGTGCTATGTCTTAGCAATTAATATTTAGCTTCAAATTTTGATAGATAATCAAGACCAATGACATTATTTGGAGGATCTCTTAGGCTCCTCTGTGTAGGCTTATATTTTTTTAAAACCTACCTTTAACAAGGGTGATACATTTATATTAACCTCCCTTCTAGCCCACCATCCACCAGAGGTAGTAAAAAGGAAAGGTTAATAGGGCGAAAGAGGATGTGGATCTGTTTAGAAATAGTTGTTTAGAGCAAATTCAATCTGTGTTTTCAGAATATTAGCAGTTTAGTTTACATAAATCAGCAGCAGCAGCTTGATCCACTTGTGAACACCATTTACTAAGCAACAACACCCAGCTGGATCCAGAAGAAACCCCGAGGCTCTGCCAATTGGCCTGAGTCTACAGAAGCAGCCACTGGAATACCACCAGAAGTACTTTGGTGTGTTTTGTTTGTTGGTTGGTTGGTTAGTTTTTATGAAGTCACAACAAATGATGACCAGCAAAGAATAGTAAGGCGTACGTACCAATACCACACGGCATCGTCTGCTATGTCCACTATATGTTCGGTTATATTTATATCCTTTTTTAAAACATCACATGTTTTCTCATCCGCTCTAGTAAAACATTACATGTTCTTAGTTTTAGGCTGCTTTTAGAAAAATACCACTTGTCTGTTTCTAGCAAAACATCCTCCAATGTCTCTGCTTCAGCAAAAACACCCTCTTATAAGGCAGTTTTTAGAACAGTATCATGTAACGCAATTGCATCTCCAAAGAAACAAGAAATTTTTAGTTTGCCTCTGACCAACAACTTGAAAGAAAGTTTTTTTTTATGCATGGTACTAGGGATTTTGTTAGTCCATGGCTCTTGTGGGAAATAATATCACCTCAAGTGAATACACTATGCGTGTGTGTGTGTGTGTGTGTGTGTGTGTGTGTGTGTGTGTGTGTAATGCTAAGTAACCATCAAATAATATGGTTCTCTATGGTTTTTTGAAACATTCTTAGTGGAGTGAGTGAAATCCTGAGTGGATGTGCATTGTTATCATGGTAACAGTCAGGTCAAGGACCAATGCTTCAGCCCCAGGTGGGCAGCAAAACCTTCCCCAGGTGAAGCTCAGAAGGATGGCAAATCCTTCCTCTGGCCTGACTACAAATGTTTACAGTCTGTGCCACAAATGTCTACCATAGCTTTATCCATGCCCACCCCAGATGTTTAAACGCTGAATCCTGCTCCCCTACAGAGCGACAGCTCCTACTGACATTAGCCAAACCTGCCTCCTTGCTCTGCTGTGTATAAGAACCCCAGCAGCTTGTTCAGCTGCATGCAATAACTCCAGCTCCCCACTCAACTGTATATAATAAACAAACACACTGAACTTGGGGCGGGGGGGGGGGTGCAACCTCTCCATCAGAGAGCCTAGTCTAGAATCTGAGATTTTTGTACACCTGTGCCTGCCATTTCTTTATTCCCTTCCCCGCCCGCCCCATTCAGATCGGTTCCTAGAACCTTAGTGTAATTTATTCCTTCTCCCTTCCTGTCCCTTTGCTTTGTCCCTCCCCCTACTCTTTAGTTAGAGTCCCACCCACAGCTCCATTTTCTCCTCTTTCCCTATGCACAGTACATTTGTCCTTCCAGCCCCCTCTCTACAGTCATCCCTCCCCCTCCCCCACACCTTTCATAGTTCATTTGTACATTCCTGGTTTCCGGGGGGTATTCCAGATTATATACTCACATCTAGAGAATCAGAGCTAGGAAGGACAAATGAGAGAACACATGGTATGTGTCCTTCTGGCACGTGTTTCCTTGCTCAGCATAATCTTTCTCCTTCCACCCATGAACTTGCACATTTCATGATTTCATTTTTCTTTACACCTGCACAAACTTCCATAGTGCACATGCACCACATTTTCATTCCCCATTCCTCAGCTGGAGGACATTTGGGCTGTTTGCATTGCCTAGCTTTGGTAAATAGAAAGTTAGTGAGCATGACTGAGGACATACCTATGGAACAGGGTGTCAGGGCTTTGGGGCACATGCCAAGGAGTTGTACAGCTGGGTCATGTGGTAGGTCTACTTAATCACCATACCTATTCAAGATTTACTTCGATTCAACTTTTGAGCATTTTCAGTCATGATGAAATTTGCCTTTATAATCTTAAAAGTGATTCTTGCCCATTGTAAAAGTTTGAACCATACCAAAATCATTCCATGCAAAATAGAAACTCCCATGAAGCTCCAAATGAGCATGTTGCCAAGATAAACAGAATCTAAGCAGCATTAAAGTGTGTGTGTGTGTGTGTGTGTGTGTGTGTGTGTGTGTTAATATAGGAAAGGACACAAGGACACATTGGAGCTAATGGGCCATTTTGCCACATATAGCAAGAATTACAATATGGAAGGATGATTTCATGTTGGAAAATGGCCCAGGAGAAGGGCCCTGAGATTCTGAACTACTCTTAAACCCATCAGCCAAGGGGAAATTGAAAAACAATCCAATACGTGTGCTTCCAGAACAGCCATGTAGAAAGGTACAGGCACAGAGACCTGCTAAATTTAGCCAAATTCCCACATAGCCAAGCTCCAGGCTGACTCTTGGCCACAGAATTTTTGTTGGCTCTTTCCTGGAAAGGGAGCTCCCCTAGGTCTACAAATGGCCTAACCTTCACTCAGCTCTTGAACAGAACCCCGAGGCCCCATCACTCACTCCTGTCCACCTGCTCCTCACACTCCCATTCTTGGCCTTCTGAGCTCCTCCATTCCCACCTCCAGTTCTGTGGGGCCCTTGAGCATTCCTGCTTCCCAGAGGCTGTCCCAGCCTGAAGTCACCTTCCTCCTAGCAGTCATGGAATCCACAGACACAGCTTTCAGGGGACACAAAACCTTGTGCTTTTCTTCTGTTTTCTTAAGACACAGCTGGCTTTTCTGTGAGCACCAAGGCTCCAAGCTCTGCTCCTCATGCTTGTACAGCAAGCACCATACTGATTGAGCCCTCTCCACAGCTCTAGACACTAATAACTCTCACTAAACTCCAGTGAGCTCTTACTGTCCACATCAGTTCAAAGACTGTCTTGGTTCATTTTATGTTGTTTTGACAAAAATACCACACACTTGGAAATTTATAAAAACAGACATTTGACTCACAACTCTCAAGATGGGAAATCCCAGGGGAGTGTGGTAGCGTCTGGCAAAGGCTTTTGTACTACATCATGACATGGCCAAGGGGCAAGTGAGCACATAAGAGACAGAGATAGGAAATCGGGCCAAGTCGTCCTGTTATTAAGAAGCCACTTCCTCTACTGGGATAAAATATCCAACAAGAAGCAGCTGAAGAAGGAGGGGTTTGTTGTGGCTTACAAATTGAGGGTACACCCCAGCATGGCAGGGGAGTCATGGTAAGGAGAACCTAAAGCAGCTGTCACATTGCATCCACACTTCTGAAGGAGAGATGGTTCCTAGTGCCCACATCCCTCCCTCCTTCTTCATGTTCAGGCCTGGACCCTGTTCCATCAATGATGCTCTCCATTCGGCATGGATCTTCCCTCCTGTTAAACCTTCCTGGAAACACTCTCGTAGACACACAGAGAATTTTTCTCCATGGTGATTCGAAATTGATTCAAGTTGACAGTGACGATTTCCCAACATACTTGACAACTATGTTATCCCATTGATGTAAGCTCCACCTGGTCCCACATGACTGCAAAAGGAAGCAAGTCTCCAATGTGTTAACTCAAGGCCTATGTTCAAGCCACAGCAAAGACTAGCCTTGCTCTGCATTATCTTTTCTTCAACATAGTAATTTTTATTAATTCTTTGAGAATTTAGTACAATGAATTTATATCCTGTTCATCCCCAACTTCTTCTAATTCTCAGACCCAACCCCAACTCCCCCAACACCTTCTAGATTTGTGTCCTCATTTTATTTTTATTTTTTGAATAACCCACCTGTCTGATCTATGCTACCCTATATGCATGGGTCCAGCTGAGCATGGTCAACCTACTGGGAGCCACACCCTTAAAGAAAACTGACTCTACCTCCCTAGAAACCATTGGTTTTCAATAGCTCCCCAGTTGTGGATGGAGGCTCATAGTAGACTGTTGACTGACTGGAGCTTGGGTCATCAGCTACAGCCGCTTTGAGTTCATAACCAAATCAGTTCTATCAAGACAAGAAGATGCTGCTAGCTCTACCAGTCTTCCTGATGCTCCCTGAGACCTGGGGAGAGGGACATGTAATCCAAATGTTCCATTTGTGACTCCACTGACATTCTCAATACTTGGGTCAGCTTCAAGTTTCTGCTGTAAATTCTTTCTCAATCACATAAAACAAAATCCTACTGATGCAGAAACAAAGGCATGGAATCCAAGGTCATGTGATCAAAGTATGGAAGAGAAGGGACTAGACTCCAGGACAGACAAAATGAACTTCCCTCACACCTCTCCTAGCTGCATTTCAGCCCTGAAAAAGGAAACAGGGGTGCATGCAGAGTTAAGGATTCTCCTTAACCTCCCAGCAAGGATCTAACAAAACCTTACCACATGGATGTTTTCATGCCAATCAACTCTTGCTAAAGACAACACCATTTTATGCATCAGGCAGAGAGGGCTACAGGCTCCATGAGATGATCTACAGAGTTTGCTTTTTAAGGAGCCAGCAGACTAGAAGCCAAGTGGGTTTGCTCTCCCTGAATATTTTACAGGGTTCTCTGGCATAAGAATTTTCCCAATTCAAATCAGTTTTTCTCTTTCCTTTTTTTCTTTCTCTTTTTAAATAGAAATGTAAAACTGCCGTCAGTTTGCTCTTTTGCCAGGCCAAAATTACTTCCTTTCTATAAACACTCTAAAAATATTGACTGTCTGCCCCATAACCAAGTTGGTGTTTGCTTTAATTTATGGTATTCCAAGTTGAAAGAGCCCTGGAGTTAGAGTCAGAAAATATGACTTTGACAAATCCTGGCAGTCTGGACCCAGAGGCTCAGGTCCACAAGCTGGGCCATGTGACGACAGTACTGTGCACAGGCTCAAAAGCCACCTGGCAGACCAGTGACAACACAGTATAACAGTAAGTGTCACAATTGGCTCCCAACTTTTCTGTTTTCTAAGGCCTGACATTTAACTTGATCCCTTTTTATTTTTTTCACTTTAAGATTTATTTTTATTATTTTTAATTACATGTAGATGTGTCTGTCTGTGTCTATGTATGTGCGCATAATAGCAGATTTCCCCAACACCAGAAAAAGATGTTGGATCCCTGGGAACTGGAGTTACGGGCAGTTTGGGAGCTGTCTGATGTGGGTACTGGGAACTGAACTCTGGTCCTCTGCAAAGACAGTATGCATGCTGCACTGCTGAGCCATCTTTCCAGCTCTCTGTTTCTCATTTTAAAATGAAGATAATTACAGTGCCAATCGCTGGGAGATTCACATAACTAAGTAAACTTTACAGGTGAATCTTGTAGCACAGAGTCCATAAAGCAGCACGCAAAGTCTTTGCTGACACTTTTCGCTGCCTCAGCGCCTCTCAGGATCAGGGTATACTAAATGCAGATGAACAGGGAGAGGCTTTGAAATCATTAAGGCCTGAGGCTTGGGAGATAGCTTAGTGATAAAGTGCTTGCTGCACACGCAAAAGGCTCCCAGTTCAGACTCCTGATACTCACATAAAAGCTGGGTGTATCTGTAGTCTACATCCATAATCGCCATGCTGACAGAGACAGGAGGATCCTGGAGAATTCAGTGGCCAGCCATCTAGCCAAAACTGGTGAGTTCCACGGCTCATGACAGGCCTTGTCTGAAGGGGGAAAGAATGACACAAAGATCTACAGGAAGGGAAATTGTGCTTTTGATCACCATGCACATCATCAAGACTGCTAGCCAATATGACCTTGCTTTCCCAGGAAACAATTATTTAAGTCTCATTTTCTAAGACAAAATTAATAATGATGATAAAAATTACTCCTGGTTTTACTTTGCTGAGATTTCTAAGATTTGTCTTTTATCAGATGATTTTCAAATTACTTTTTTTTTTTTTTTTTTTGGTTTTTCGAGACAGGGTTTCTCTGTATAGTCCTGGCTGTCCTGGAACTCACTTTGTAGACCAGGCTGGCCTCGAACTCAGAAATCCACCTGCCTCTGCCTCCCGAGTGCTGGGATTAAAGGCGTGCGCCACCACGCCCAGCAACTACTTTTTTTTTTTAACAACCAAATTTTCCAACAGTGTAGGAGCGAGCAGCGTCCTTTTTAAGTCCAGGCAACCCCCACTAGTGAGGTAGCTTTAACTTCTGGGGACTGGAGCCCAGCAACCTCAGGGTTCTTATCTTTCTTAGAGGGATTATTATGTACTTTATTTCAAAATGAGTGTTCCTGCTCTGTGTACAGGCGTGCGTGGGCTGGGAGGGAATCTGGAGAAGCTCTGCCCCATAGAGGGGCCCAAGGCCCAAAAGCTTTTCCGTCTTCACCATGGGGCTTCAAAGTCACCTTTAGTCTCAAGGACCAGTTGTCAGACATGGAAAGAGTAGAAAACCAAGGAGTCAAAAATGACACAGACCACTGCCACATGTGTTCCACTGGGTGTCATGGTTTGAATGTGCCCGGCCTGGGGAGTGGCACTGTTTGGAGGTACAGCCTTGTTGGAGTAGGTGTGTCACTGTGGGTGTGGGCTTTAACACCCTACTCCTAGCTGCCTGGAAATTAGTCTTCCATTAACAGCCGTCAAAGAGGTAGAACTCTCAGCTCCTCCTGCACCATGCTTGCCTGGATGCTGCCATGCTCCCACCTTGATGACAATGGACTGAACCTCTGAATCTGTAAACCAGCCCCAAGTATATGTTCTTTACAAGACTTGCCTTGGTCATGGTGTCTGTTCACAGCAGTAAAACCCAAACCAAAACACTCGCCCAGAGTGAAAAGGTTCAAGATGGGACTGGGCTACCTGAGCAGTCACTCTGAGCACTGCTGGGCTGCAGGCCACGGGAGCCTCACCCTCCCAGTACTGGCTTTGATAATCTATTCAGACGTTTCACTTTTCTGCCTTCTGTCAAATGACTTTCACATGCAAATAAGCAGACACTTAGTAGTTTGGTCTCTTAAGAGATAGAGTGGACAAACCCAGGACCCGAACAAATAAAGCCCTGAAGGTCAATGCTGTTGCTCACCTCCTTCTCTTCTCTTGGCAGCCCACGTGGGGAACAACACATGCTGTCTGAATTCAAAGTTGGCTCTCAACCACTGTCCAACTTGTCCACATCTAAGTAACCTGATCTCTTACTGGAGAAAAACGGGTAAAACACTTAAAATGGTAGCTAACATGTAACAAAATGGTGACTATCAGGAAGCCGTCATCATTTCCTCTGGGCACAGGTGAGATGAATGAGTGGAAGGCAGGAGCCTGTGGTACCTATCTGGCCAGCCTCTGAGACCACAGTTTCCATCTCAGCCTTTCTAGGGAATGGTCATGCCCACGATGGATCTCTTCTCTCTCCTGGACTTCGGGCCCAGAGGCCTCTTGCTCTCATCCCTCCTCTGTGCAGCACCTCTGGAGTCTTCCTGGCCCTACAGTAGGATTCAATGTTTTTTACATCTTCTATTCCGCTTCTATTCCACTGTTCTGTCTGATACAGTCTGACCTTATTCCCTCTGCCTCTTAAGCTTTCCCAAGGAAAAATCTGGTTGAGTCTTTCTCTTTACTGGCTTAACATATGAATAGTAGACCAGCACTTGGGGTGCAAACCATGACTTGTCTCACTGCCACGGTGACTATCATGCCTTCACAAGCTCTGTAAATAGTAGTATCTGCTCCAAGAAAATTACATTTTTCCCAAACTTGTACGGCGCTCTCCATCTTTCTTTATTCAACAGTTCTTTCATCTTTGTCAAGATGACTCAACTGTCAAAATTAAAACCTTTAAAGAAAATGTCAAAGGAAGGAAGTGAGCTCATGTGTTCATGGCGCTGGCCTGCTAAGTGGGCTTGGGGTTGTTAAGAAACAAACATGACAAGAGGTCAACAACTGTATTTGCTTCTTTTGTTACTCTCAGAAGTTGGATTTGAGTTTCAGGTAATCAATCCATTTACTAAGATTCTTCCAGCACATCCTCCGCTGGAAGATTAAACCAAGAGCACTTTGAGCAGCTAACTCAGAAACTAAACATTAATGTTTCCACTGACATAGGGGAGCACTCCAGATTGGTTTTTCAATGTCTTCCATTTGGACTCAGCCAATTTAATAAGGAGGCTCCGGACAGCATTCACCTCACAGCTTTTTGCTTGGGTGTTTCTAATACGCTAGAGGCTTTCCTGATTCATTCGTATGAAATTCCTGTTCTGTGTGACTTTGGAAAAGATGAGGACATGCCCTGAGAACTGAGCAAGATGCTCACAGAAAAGACAGCACTCCTTAGGGCTATCACAAGATGTGAATGAAAACTAGAACATCCAGGGAAATACCCTGCAAATCCGATGTTGGATTTTGACCGTGGAGACTGCCTTCAGGAGGGTGGACAGAGATAGAACTAAAACACACACTCACTTAGGAAATGTTCCCTGGCACGAAAAGCTGGTTTACTAGCAATTCCAAGATATCAAGCTCAACTCAAAAACAGTAAAGTAATACAGTGCAAAGCACCCACATCTGCTTTAGGAAAGCTTTAGTGTGCTATTAGCATCACATCATCATCAACAACAACAACAACAAAAACATCACAGAGCTTCAGGATTTTTTTTTCCTGAGTTGGAAAAAGATACAAAATCCTCATTACCACAGGAACCGCAACGATCTGCAGATTAAAGATGACAGTGGCCAACGGACATCCCCTGGCAAGGATCATCTATTTGACCATGGATCAGCCTCTCCTGAGGAAACTGCTGAATCAGCTAAAGGCAGGCCAAAAGAACCCTAGTAGGTGTCCTTTGTGTGTAGTGCCTGCACAAAAAAGCATGGTGTCCACATGGCAGCCACCAGCCAAGGCAAAGGGGAAATTGTGCTGTTTATCAATGTACAGAGAAGAGATGAACCAGAGAGGAGAGTGGGAGATGGTAGTAGTGGGGAAAGATGGCAGAAAGGAGATTTTCAAGTTACTCCCAAGAAAGGCAACTGACTATTCTTTCACTTAAAACTCTTTAGCCAATTCAGTCTTGTTTGGTACAATATTTTCAAAGCTTTTTGGGTTCTAACAGAGTAGATACTCCATGCCGTAAGATGACTGCCTTCTTCATCCCATCTATATCAAGAAGGTATTTCTGGTGAAAGACTGAGTTTAAGCATCCTCTGATTCACATATTTGCCCCTGCTCACGGTGTCTTAGCTTCTATGTGGATAGCCTCGGTGGGAATGATACGGGCCGTCTACTCTTGGTAGGGACAATGAGTGGTGATTGCTACAAAGATGCCAAGAGACCACCTCTCACTATCCCTGGCACTCGTGTTGTGATTATCACAGTCCTTACTGGGGAAGATGTCTGCTATCCTCACCTACTGAGGCCCGTCTTCTTCGGTTTCAGTCATCTGCTGGCAAGGTTACAGCAATCACCTTCAGATCCTACATATTGCTCAATGGAGGAGACCAGGACAGAGGACAGAAGACAGAAGACAGAAGACAGAAGAACATCTACACTCCATACACTTATGATGGCTCTCGGGGTATCAAGGGAGCCCTTCCCTTCTGTCTCCTCTAAAAGTCATAGGCAGAAACCAGGGCAGAGGTCCTTCTGTTTCTAGCTCTCTCCAGCCAGTTGATGTTTCTGATTTCTTTCCAACATCTGACCCCATCGCCACCCCCAGGACTGGGACAAGTCAACAGCAGCACCCCACTCCAGATCAGTTTCCATCTACTTTCTCCCTGTCTATGTCTATAGAAGGCTTTGTGCTTCTTCACTCTGCTTGACGGGAGCATCTCTTCACGGACATCAACTATCCCTCTGCATGTAGACACACAGTACACCAAACTAGGATTTTAATATTTTAAGATTAAAATATTTGGAAATATTTAGAAAGCATATGTCTTGGTGTATCCAAAGATCATAAACTTTGTGCTGCTATGAACATAAAAGTTCTCATATAAGAAACCAGAGAGTGAGTCTTCACTTGATTTTTTGTTTTCCATTCTTGACCCCACATTTCCCCTAAGGTAAAGAATGTCCCTTGTCGAACACGGGTAAGATTAAACATGGAGTAATGCAAAGTGTAATTTAAAATATTTCAAAACTAGTGTTGTTTTTCTCTCTCTTACCCTCCCTCTCCTTCTCATCCTTTTCCCCTTTGATCCTTTATTCTCTCCCCTTTCCTTCTATCTGTGAAAATGTCAGTATCTGAGGCAAAGAGATGACCCAGTGCTTCCGAGCATCTACCGCTCCTGTAGAAAACCTGAGTTCAGTTCTCACATCAGGAAGCTCATAACTGCCTGTAAACTCCAACTTCAAGGAGATCCAGCATGTATGGCCTCCATACACATACTGGCATACACACACATGTACACATGATTTAAAAACAAAACAAATTTTAAAAGCAGGTGCTACTGTCCCGGGAAGGGTTAGAGGTATGCAGCACTGCCCAAGATCCGGGAAAACCAGACTCTGAAAGAGAAAGCAGGGAGGCAGGGGCAGGGATGAAGAGGTGGAAATCAATGATATGGAGCAGACAGGCTCATGGATTAAGCAAATCAATAAATATATTGAGATAAGGTGAGCTAGCTTCTGATCATTTCAAGATGTATAAAATTATGATTTTATGTATGAAGGCATAGATTTTGGTAAGTAAATGGATGGATGCTAGGTAGAGTTGATTAATGGAGAAACAGGTATGGGTGAATTATCAGTGTACTGTTATGGCCTTTTGACGGATCAACTTAATTAAGCTGAAATTCTCCTGACATCCCTTTCTAGACTCTCTCTGCTTAGGGTGGGCTGCAAGGGATATTATGCCAAGAAAGATGGAGAAAAGAATGGAAGGAAGTTCGTGGTGAAGCATATGTGCACCTCCCCCCCCCACCCCCGTTGTTAAGGAGCATCTAAGTGTCGCTGTTAAAGGGTTTTCCTGATTGGTTGTCTTTAATAGAAGAGAGATTATCCCTAACAGGCATGACTTAATCAACTGGAAGTCTTTAAAGGAGGCTTAGCGTACCAGTGAGTCAAGAGTCTCAGACTACATGAACACAACTCGAGAACATTGCAGGACAGGCAAAACTATGGAGACAATGAAAGACTCAATGGTGGCTAAGGGTTGAGGTGAGGATGAGAAGGGACATATGCTATATAAAATATAAGAAGAGGTTCTATATAATAACAGAACGGTGAATACATCATCATTCATCTGTCCAAACTCAGGAAACACCAAGAATGAATGGGCCTTAATGTAAGCTATGTGCTTTGAGTCAGTATAGGTTCCTGGATGGCAAAAGCACACAGCCTTGCTAAGGGGTGTTCAGCACACAGAGAGTCATGATTATGAGGGGATGGAATTTATGTACTTTCCAAAATCATTTTGTTATAAACATGAACTGGGGACTTGGTTCAGGGGCTAAGGGTGTTTGCCATTCTTGCAAAGGACCAGGTTCAGCTTCCAGGCTATAGCATGTCTCACAACTGTCTGTAACTCCAACTCCCAGGGATCCAAAGCCCTCTTATTTCTAGCAACATGGCCTCTGCAGGCATCAGTGCTCACATGCACATATGAAGAAATTCACACACACACACACACACACACAGAGAGAGAGAGAGAGAGAGAGAGAGAGAGAGAGAGAGAGAGAGAATTAAACAAAAACTAAATCTTATCCCCAGTGAAAAATGGGCTTTGTCTGCCTGGATGGATCCAAGCCATAGCTTAACTGCAGCTGCCCGTCCTTCCTCCCTGGATCGTGTTTTCCTGACCCTTGCCTGTGGACAAAGCCACAGTCTGTACCCACAGCTGTCCTAGCCCACACAGACTCCTGTCCTAACCAGCCATCATTCAGACTTCTTAACCAGACCCTGAGCGGTGTACTATAGACATCTCTCTCTCTCTCTCTCTCTCTCTCTCTCTCTCTCTCTCTCTCTCTCTCTCTCAAACACACACACACACACACACGTGTGTGTGTGTGTGTGTGTGTGTGTGTGTGTGTGTGTGTCCCTCCCTCCCTCTGTATGTGTCTCTGTGTGTGTCTCTCTGCATCTCTGTGTCTCTCTCTGTCTGTATCTCTCTTTGTATCTGTCTCTATCTTTCTGGTGTACATGTACGTGTGTGTGTGTGTGTGTGTGTGTGTGTGTGTGTGTGTGTGTGTGTGTGTATGGCCTACTGGTTCGGTTTTTCTGATCCAACTCTGATTTATATAGTACATATCTGGAGGTGAGGATATATTTATACATAAATATATGTATAGAGTCTTTGCTTGGCCCACTGAGAAGATGTAGGGACAGCAATATCACAGATACCACAATACTAATGAGCACATCTAACCTCCATATATAATGTTTTAAATACTGTCTTCGAAGAACCTAGGTTCTTGGAGAAAAGGTTAATTCCAAGTCTGAAGGGAAGAAAATTCAAAGTAAGCCAAAAATCATCTTGCTACACCAGAAAAATAGTCAATCCTTAAAGTCTCCAATGAGGTCCCATCCAAAGGACATAGGAGCAGGTTTGAAGGGGTTTGCATTACTAAATCCTAGTACACTTTGAACATCAAGATAAATAGGGTATCACACATGCAGTGAAAGAGAGCTCCTGAAGACCATGTTGCTAGAAATAAGTGAAGAAAGGAGAATGCCAATCAACAAATGCAGATGGGAATGAGTAGTGAGGGTGCTCTCTGGTCTAGTCCAGAGTCACCCATGGAAGCTAGGTAAAGGTTTTCTTCTTAGAGGTAGCATAGGTTTTGTAAAATTGAGTACCAAATATTAATTCAATAGAGAGAAAATGTGAATTCCTCCTATTAAGTATAACACTGTTTCTATGATACCTCCACAAAGAATGCATGACCTGAGTCTGCTCATATGAGGGCACTCAGCTCAGGTTGAAGGACTGTCACATGATGAAAGCCCACGATCTTTAGGAGCTGTTTTTGACCAGTGGAAATCAAAGAGACAAGACAGCCAAATTCAATGTGTGTTCCTGAATAAATTCTGCTCTGGAAAAGAAAAAGAGGTACATGGTGCTTTGGTTTGTTTCCTCCAAAACTCGTGTTGAAATCTTATTGTCACTGATGTCGCGCTTGATGGTAGGACTGTCATCAAATGATGAGATTGCTGAATGGTATTAACAAAGCTCTGTTAGTTCCCACAAGCACAAGTGATTTTGTTTCTTGTGCCATGTTCCCACTGGCTCTTCTGGCTTTCCACCATGTAGCACAAGGTCCTTTCCACAAGCAGCTGCCTGATCTTCTTCAACTTCCCAGTACACATAAGTATAAGCCAAAATGGAAGTCTTTCCTTACAAAGGCTCAAGTGTTCCATTATAACAACAGAAAACAGATCAAGACACATGGGTCTCTGGGTAGGACAGTGTCATATCACCATCGAGTTCCATATTGTGATTCCTTATGGCAATTAAGAAGCAGACGGTCCTTTATATTTGGACGGGTTTATACTGGACTATTTAGGAGTTGTGGGCCACTACCTCAGAGTTAAATAGATGGATAAATAGGCAATAAAATATTACTTGGAATCTAGGTGGAGAAGATCCAAGAGACTTTGTGTTGTTCTTACTCATCAATAGACTTTACATTGTCTAAATTCTTTAAGCTCTAAAATTTTAAATATAGTATCATTACAGTGATTCAAAAGTGAAAATTTTAAAGTGTTTTATACTGATATAACTCAAAACAGATTCCCTAATTCCCTCTGTGTCAAGTAACAATGTGAAATACTCAAGGGAGTTCATAACAGGGAAACAGTGCCTTGTCCTATTGGGTTGACATAGAGTGTAGTTCTGACAGTGGAGAGGCCTCTAATGCCACACATGACCAATGATGATTTTTCTAGAGTCAGTGTGCTGACAACTAGAATGTGTTCATTTTCTGTTGAGCACAGGAAATTGCCACCAGCTTCCTGACTGAAAACGACGCCCATCTTTACTGTCTCTCTGTGAATCAAGGGTCTGGGCACAGGGTAAAGGTTCTTCACAGGCTGAATTGGAAGAATGCCCACGTCTGTATTCTCCTCCAAAGCTCATGTTGCCAGCATTAAATCCCATGTTCTTACTAGCTATTAGGTCGCTCTCATATGCTGGTCTCTGACAGGATTCCAGGAAGACCCCCAAGCTCCCATGTTCACAGAACTCCTCTTCTTTTTGGCCATCAGGAAATACTCTGATGTTTTGTCTACCTAATTAGAGCAAACCCAAATAGATCAAAACTGAACTTTCCTCTGCAAAGGCAATGGTCTTTCAGCAACTTGCTCTCTGGTGAATTTGACTCTAGTGGCAACTTCAGAAGACAGCACTCAGTCCAAAGTTTAGGACAAAGCAAAGGAATTTCATGACTAAACACTAAATATGAGAGTTGATTTACAAGTGCACAGATGAGCTACTGTTTGTCCCCTGACTGAGCCAGTATCCCCTTTTCCCTGTGTGGTCCCTGAAGAGGTGTGGCTCTTTCTGGCTGATTTCTCTAGGGCTTATTCTTGACCTCAGATTTGTCACAGCTACTGCATGCAACCTTGAGCAGGATGATGTTGCTAAGGGAACGATTATTTCTGTGACAGACAATTTGGGAGTATTTTTAATAGCTCAGAGTCATGATATCAGAAACCTAATTGCAAGGGTAGTAGTACATAAAGTCCACAAGTCACCCCTGGACCCAAGAAAGAGAATAATTGGGGGTACAGTCTGTTAATTGTCCCCTGAAAATGAACAACTTTTATGGCATGGACTTCCCCATATATTAGTCTCACTCTGCCTCAATATTACAGAACAGGGAGAAAAAATCCAAAGCAGTAATATTTCCTTGTCATTTAACTATGACATACCACAGTGTCAAATGCCTTATATTTCTGATTAATTCCCAAATAGGTCACAATACTCTTTACAGTCTTCCCCATCATATAAATTAAATTAAGCCTGGCTATAATTTTATAAAAGACTATTAAAAGGTTTTCTTTCTGGTCTACAGAGTGAGTTCCAGGACAGCCGGGGCTATACAGAGAAACCCTGTCTCAAAAAACAAACAAAACAAAAAAAAAAAGTTAATTCAAATGTAGTTACCCTATATGACCAAATGAACAGTCCTACCCCAGGGGACTTGAGATACTTAGAGAAAAAACTCCCTATGAGCTATTGGTCAGGAGGCTGTCTTACTTAGCGTCTCCACTTAGGGTCTCCACTGATCTGAAAGAGATACCATGACCAAGGCAACTCTTATAAAGGACAAGATTTAATTGGGACTGGCTTATAGGTTCAGAGGTTCAGTCCTCTATCATCAAGGTGGGAAACATGGCAGTACCCAGGCAGGCACAGTGCAGGAGGAGCTGTTCTGAAGGCAACCAGGAAATGGCTGCCTTCCAGGCAGCTAGGAAGAGTGTCTCAAAGCCCACCTCCAAAGTGACACACTTCCTCTAACAAGGCCACACCTACTCCAACAAGGCCACACCTTCTAATATTGCCAATCCCTGGGCCAAGCATATTCAAATCACCACAGAAGTTTACCTACCATACCACATGATGATAAGACCCTGTTGGTGAAGACACCATATACTTTGGCTGCAGAACAGAGAAATCAATTGCAAACCATAAATTGCCTCTCTTCTGGTTAGGTTTCAGAAGGCTAGAAGGCACTGTGCAGGCTGCTGATATTACCCTGTGCTACTCTAACCTATAAGGCAAAGTCGGCCTGCCTGTGCAAGGGTGGTATGACCATTATGGGTAACTAACTGTATTCTGATAGGATTTGAGGCCTGCCCCACAGGAGAGAATTTCATGCCAGGTATTAAAATTCTGGTCAAAATATGGCTGGGGTGGCCATAGACCCTAAGGTAGAATTTGCTATTGTTATTTTGCTACATGGTCCAGTTGCTATTGTTATTTTATTCAACGTTGTCAGTTTGCCTTCTAAATATTTATGTTTATACCTGCAGCCTGAACTGCTCTCAACCTTGGTCAGAGAAGTTTCTTTTCAGAACAGGAAGCAGTAAATGCTAAGATGCTTAACTTGTCAAAACGCAGAGAATAAGAGACCGAGTGCTCAGCCCTAAATGGGACATCTGTAACAACCCCGTGATCACCACCAAGGCTCAGGGAAGATTCTGGAAGAGGAGGTAAAGAGAACATAAGAGCCAAATGATGGAAGAGTGCTGTGAAATGCAAATCTCTGCACTTGGCACGACTGTAACACTCATGAGCAACTGAGGGGATTCGAACAAGACCTGAGTAAAATCAAATCAGCCAACATTCTGGCATAGACGTCAGTCAGACACACTCTGCAGAGCCCATCCCTTCCTGAGGCCAGTGGTTGCTGATGGCAGACAGAACTGGTTTGTTTTGTTTTGTTTTTCTAATGTGCACCCACTGGTAGATGTCTCACACTCCAGGAGATCACCCCACATCCATACACTGATGAACAACACTAATTGGAAGTAATGAGTTATTTTTAAACAGAATATGAAGTTGAGAGGGGATCATGTTAAGGGAGAGAGCCTAGGAGGAAAACTGGTGGTGGAAATAAATGTCCGTGTTTCTTCATTGCATACATATGTGAAACTATCAAGAACAATGAAAATTAACATTAAAAAACCAACAATGTTTTCAATCACATGTTTCCTCAGAACTTATAAACTTAAAGCTGCATTAACAGCGGCCTTGAGAAAAGAAGGGAGAAACAAAAGGAAATGAGTGTAAAATCAGTTTTCACTTACCAAGTCCTTAAAGCCACTGACTCTTGACTACCAGCCCAATCAAACGTTCTGGTCAAGATTATGGTTCAGGACTCACAGCTGTTAAAACAACACTCCACCACTTCAAATGACAGTGTTGGCTTTTCTGACGCGCAAGCCTAGGTAGCCTCAAGTCAGGGCATCACAGGCCTACTTCCTGATCCGGCAATGCAAAACTTTGACCATTGTCTTTGAGACATTGAACCTCCCTTGTTGGCTAAGTATCAATCCAGCTACTGGGCATCCAGGAGCTGTCTCCTACCAGCCTGCTCTGTGTATTACCTTTAAGGCCAACTCACTCAAGTCCAGAGAAAGGACAGAGAGTATGAAGAAGTTTGGGCAAGAATGACGGGCAGATGAACATCATGTAGCAGAGCAATAGAGTGTGCACGGGCTCCCAATCCGCCCATCTGCCCCACACTTTTCTGGCACAGCTTCAGCTATGTCCCACTCATCATTTGCTGCCCACATCCTCACCACTATTACCCAAATGAAGGGTAGGAATGCCACCCACTCCCATCTACATAAATTCCATTTGTTCTACTACATAGATCAGACTTACCAAAAGAGAACTGGGTGCTTGACTCTGTGAAGTGGCCTGTCATTGTGGCGGTTTGTTTGGTTTTGTTTGTTGTGTTCTGTTTTCTCAGAAAGTAGTAAGGAAAGAGCAGCTGTTACAAATAAAAGGAATAAAAACAGTCTTTGCCATTGAATGGCTCGGGGTCTCCAGCCAACTGAGTTTCTGTAAGATGGCCCGACTAGGCTAGATCCTAGATACAGAATCTATATACTCACAATTTTAGAGTTACTTGGCTTTCAAACGGTAATTACCTGTGATGGCTAGTTTTATGTCAACTTGACACAAACTAAAATCCTCTGAGAGAAGAGAACCTCAACTGAGAAAATGCCTCCATGAGATCAGGTTTGTAGCTAGGACTGTAGAGCATTTTATAAGTAGTGATTGATGTGAAAGGGCCTAGCCCATTGTGGGTGGAGCTATTGCTGGCTTAGTGGTTCTCGGGCCTTTAAGAAAGCAGGTTGAGCAAGACAAGGAGAACAAGCCAGGAAGCAGCATCCCTCCATGGCCTCTGCATCAGCTCCTGCCTCCAGGTTTCTGCCCTGTTTGAGTTCCTATCCTGACTTCCTCCCACGATGAACAGTGATCTAAATGCATAAACCAAACTTTTCTCTCCAAGATGCCTTTGGTCATGGTGTTTCATCACAGCAATGGAAATCCTAACTAAAACATTAGCCAAACCTTTGATTGATAGAGCTGAAAGACTCGGTGCCTTCGGTCAACCGGGGAAGAATCCCTGACATTGCTCACTAACAATGAATGTTCTAACCCATGAGACTGTGCCTTCTCCCTCAGAGGGCAGGCATTTCCCTCCCATCTAACTGGATTTGCATGTGGAGGCCAAATATTCAGCCCTCTGTTTTAAATAAAGTGACAAGGAACACCCTGGCCAAACCCCGCATGCTACGAGTAATTTACAGGTACACAGACGAGCCCCTTCTCTTCTGGTCTTTACACCCCCTCTTTGCCTTTCTGGCTACTGCCCAGGTAGTATTCTTCCTGGGTGATTTGTTCCTGTGCTCAGACTCCACCAGGCTGCTGCTAAGATAACTAACTGCTCTAATGTAACTATTTTGTTCCTCATAATTACCAAGAACCAAGCTTAAAACATCTCCATCACAGCCAACAGAGAGCAAATAATGAAGATGACCAATCATATAGGCAGTATCTAAGACTAGACTTGGAAATGATGGACATGGCTTTACCTGACACCCCAGTGGCTAGAACTTGATCACCTTTGTCCAAATGCAAAGATAGTTGGGGAACGTAGTCTTGCTGGAGCAGAAACTTTCTAGAAACAGACCTCTATGGAAGAAAAGCAGGAGTTGTAGGGGGAAAGCAACATATCTCTGCTAAAAATGAAGACAGAAGCAGGGAACGGCAGCTGCCATTTATTATGTATAATTCCCTACTAAATGCTTGACCATGCTTCTGAGCCTTCAGACCCTATGAAATAGTCTCCTATCTCACTTTTAAAGATTAAAAAGAAATCCTAGATTCTATAAGAATACATTACTAGGCCTACATCTTGTGACTCGTCAGGGAAAGACAGGATTGAATCCCAGAATATCTGACCATAAAGTCCATGTGTTTAAGTGCTACCCCATCTGGCATGCCTTAAATTTGGTTATAGTTACTTGATTGGGTTTTTCTTCTTGAGTTATAAACATCTTATTACCAGGCAAGTTCTTCCTTACCACAAGACTTGGAATGCCACATGAGTTAGGGAGTCATCTAAGATCTGCAAAATCCCTTCATACTCTAAAACTGTCTCTTCTTTTCCACTTTTTGATGTCTGGCTCTCCCACTCACCAAAATCTCCTTATTCTGGGTTGGGCTGCCTCTCTTGAACTTCTTGGAAGAACACCCACAGGTCAGGTCCCTCAGACTGTTCCTCACACCCAAGTTTTTCTGGTGAACTTTCCCCAAGTTGCTGAAAACACTTTTCCGTTGGCCTTGGAGCCATCCAATAAAAAGGCTGCTCCAAGCACGCCTCGCCCCTTCTCATACACCTCTCCCCAGCTCTCCTCTGTCACAAAGCTCTCCCAACCCACAGCTTGCTTAAAACTCTAGCTTGAAGTTCTGTTTTATAATCTGTTGCTTCTGTTTCTTCCTCGAGAAAGGACTCTTTCAAAATCTAAATCTTAGGCTTAAAAGTGTTCTCTCCAAATTGGGTATGCCACAACCTCACACTGAAGAAGCAGCCAGGGTAAGGGGCAAAAGTAACAGTGGCAAAAGTTGCACTTGCTTTCATGTAGATGAGTCTGGGTTTTTGTTTGTTTGTTTGTTATTTTTTCTTTGTTTCTTGTGAACTCATGCATCAACCCAATGATGAGGACTTTTTCATATAAGTTCAATAGAAGTTTCAGTCTCTGTTTTTGGAATTTAAACAACAACAACAATAAAAGAAACTCAGATCTTGGTTTATTTCTTAAACAACAACAACAAAGTCTGATTTGTTATTTTTCTCCTCAAAACTCAATCTTATTGTTAAGGAAGCTCTTAGGCCCCTTTACATGACATTTTGGAATTCTCGGAGTCACAGGGTTTTGGTTTGGGCCACATCCAATACCAGCTCTTCTCTTTTCTAGAAAAATATGTATTTCACCACATCACCTTCACGATGACACCCTTGCTTCAGCAAATCCACGTGTGAATGGTGACAATCTCATTCTAGAAAGTCTAACCATACCGCTTTCTTCTTTGAGAATCCTCATGAACCTACATTTTATAATCTCACCAAAACATTATAATGATGATGATGGTGATGATGATGATGATGATAAAGAATTTGAATGGAAGTATCCTATGTGGAGGGATAATGCATTTTCCCAGAAATCACAGCTTACTGAATGAGTGAATGAATGGATGAATGAATGAAAAATAAATAAATACATACATATATACATACATACATACATACATACATAATCTGTAGAGTCAGGTGTGGACCACCTATCTTCATGTTTCTGGCTGGAAAGGTACCAGAGACCTTCAAAATCACTAAAGCCTAATGCCATTGCTCATGGCTGCCCACCAAAACCTGATGATAAGATCCTATTTCTGGAAACACCACACATGTTGCTCACAGGCAATGAGAAAGTCATTGGGAAGTCACGGGCCCTGGGAAGCTCCCACCCTATAGGCTAGCTCACACACTGCCTGGAGGTGCTGTGGTGGGGACTGAAGAGGAAAGTCATTAACAGCTTAACCAGCTGTGAACCCAGCCTGGCAAATGTGCTCTTCGCTACAACAGTGGCATGAATGTTAGTGGGGTAAGCAACTTCTCTCTGATTGAATTTAAAGCCCACCCCCAAGGAGAGAATTTGTGCCTGGTACAGTAAACCTGGCCAGGAACACATGTGAGCCCTACACAGAAGCTACTACTATTATATTGCTAAATGAACATAATGTCAAAATGGCCTCTAAACTCTTCTCTTTATACACATACATGAGTGCATCCCTCAGACCTCTTAGAATGACTTTTTGTGGTGAAGACTAGTTAGTGCGGAGGCTCACGACTTAGAATGTGTGGAAGTTCTCGGCCCTAAAGGCACATCTGTCTCATCTCCCTCCCAAGGCTCAGAGAACATCACAGAAGAGTCTGAAGGCACCAGATGCCAGGGGAGATGGCTGCAAATCAGTGTCTTCTGGACATGTTGGGACCGCTACACTCATGACTCACAGCAGCTGTGGTTTCCTACGCAGGGAGAACCTGCACCAGATCAAGCCAGGAAAGACTCCAGCGCATGAGGCCCCGCCCCTAAATGAGAAACTATTGGCAACCGATGGTGCCTGGGGAAGGGAGAGTCATTTCTCTTCAGCAGTGTGGTCCTTCTGAGTAGCAGCATGGATTGGAGGGAGAGGGATGGGGAGGATGCATCAAGGTAGTAGGAGTGTGTGTTAAAAGACATCCAGGAGAAGTTGAAAGGACAAGTGATAGATAGGATATCCATCTTTGAAATATATATCACAATAATTTAAAAAATAATCTCTGGAAATTTGCAAAACTTCAAGTGACTAATCGTGTCTGCGTATATGTGTCCTTTCTTCCACTGGCACCAGGAACCTCCTTCTCAGAGCCAGCTGTAACACCTACTGTGTTCCCATAGTAATCATACCCCCAGCAATGTTTCTGGCCAGAATCACAATCGGACTTGGCCCCAGAGTCATCTGGAAATAGCTCTTGCCCTTACTGGAGAAGCTGTGAGCCAATATGACTCACAAAACTCCTATCTCTGTGCCTAAAGCCCACACCTCACCATTACTATTCTAAGTCATCAGTAAAAAACACAGAAATGTCGTTCCGTTAAAGATTAGAAGTGTGTACCTCCACTAACTGCCGTGTGTCGAAAAATTTATAGTAAAGAGAAAATAAAATATGTCAATCCTTAAGGAAGAATTGGAGTTAATTAAATTTGGGGAGCTACGGAGCAGAGGGGATCGAGGTAGTGACTTAGTGCAGCTGAAGGAAACGAAACCTGAGCTGACAGTAAAGGCCTTTACACACTTCATCTCTACTCACACCGGTCTGACAGTAAAGGCCTTTACACACTTCATCTCTACTCACACCGGTCTCACAGACGGGAAGATAAACCTCAAAGTATTACTGTCAACATGGAGGTCTGTATGAACACCAACCTGTTTTCTTCACAATTTTGTAAGTCTGGAATTAAAGAAGGGTTTGATCTGGCTTGGCCATCTCTTACCCCAGTGGCATCAGATGGGACACACTTCCAAGATAACTTTATCGATCATACTCTGGTACCTCAGAGACTGCTGGCATCTCTTTTTCTGGAATACTTAATTCTAGGTGTCAGTTTGATTGTATTCTTAGAGAATTGGTAAAGCATTCCTGGGAGTAAGTCTGTGTGGCCCTAGTGAAGGCTGGCTTCTGGGCCACTGAGATGAATGGCGTAGACCTACCTTGAACATGCACACACATGACATCATTCCGGAAGCCTCCCCACTCCACTCCAAGGAAAGAAAGTTGTTTGTTATGTTTTATTTTTGAGTAGAGGCATTCTTCTGTTGCTGTTGCCTATGGACATCAGACTCTAGATTCTTCCACCCTTGAACATTGTCTTGTACCAGTGTTTCCCCAGGGAGTTTTTAAGCCTTCAGCTTTGGACTGACATTACATGCTAGTCTCTCTCATGCTGGGGCGTCTGATTTTCTGCACTAAGCAAATGTCCTGTCTCTTTGCCCTACAGGTGACCATTGTGGGACTATTCAAGTACTGGATCAAGTGATCCAATCAAATGAAACTTCTCATCTCATATGCCAATGACTCTAGTTACTCCAGAGAACTCTAATATTCTCTTTCTTACTCTGCCCTCCCCCTTCTCATGCCCGTCTCTACCTCCCTCTCTCCCTTCATTCTTCAAAACCTTCCACTCTGGCTTGAGGCTTCTCGAGGCACACTAGTCTTGAGATGGTTATGTTTTCTACATGGTTACTTCCAACGCCAAGAGAAACAACTAGACTACTAACCAAACTGGTCCAACATAATTGCTACCATATTTCACTGTATGGAGCAGTCCCAGAACTGACCAGATTCAGAATTCAGATTCAGGAGAAATAAACTTCACCTTTTGATGAGAGAGGGCAATTTGCAGTCAAAGAAGAGAGCACAGGATAGGAGACACCGTGTCCACCATATTCTGTAAATGTGATCCATTACCACCCATTCTATTCCAGTGGTTTACAACTGTACCACATGCAAAATATGTTTGCTTTAAGATTCCTCTGTGCAACGTGTACTCTATCTAACTCAGCATCTCCTCATCTAAACAAGATCTGGGTGTGGATGCATTTCTCCAGGCCTGTACCAGTCATTTTCCTGTCGCTGTGATAAAATTCCACAACCAAATGCCGGGCGTGGTGGTGCATGCCTTTAATCCCAGCACTCGGGAGGCAGAGGCAGGCAGATTTCTGAGTTCGAGGCTAGCCTGGTCTACAGAGTGAGTTCCAGGACAGTCAGGGCTACACAGAGAAACCCTGTCTCGAAAAAAAAACAAATATTCCACAACCAAAAGCAACTCCCAGATGGATTCATTTGGCTTCTGCTCCCAGACTAAGAGGCCATTGCTGTGGCAGCAAGTGAGAGAAGCGGGAAACCAAAGTGTCTTCTCAAACCATCTAACAAATGTCCGGGGTTTCCTTTCACTGGATTATCCTTGTTCATGAGTTGCCAGACACTTCACTGGCTGTGATAGCATCCAGAAGTAAGGTCAACCAAAATGGGAAAAAAATAGAATGAACAGTACAAGGAAACCCTGGGTCCTGCATCCTTCGTATCTCTAGTAGTCACCTGGCCTGTCAGAGCCAAACGCATGGGGTGGGGAAGAGCCCAGAAATAAAGAGCCCAAGAAGGAGTTATAATCTACAAATTAAGACCTTATACATTTTCTAAAAACTAAAAGGTTATGGGGACTATTCAAATATGTGTGGTGTCAACCTCTAAAAACAAGTAGGAAAATATAATATAGTCCATATTTCAGGATCACCACTTTGATAATACATCAAATAGTAAATGATTTCTGCAAACTTCAGTACTCAAACTCCTTGAGGGCAGGCTTAGCCTGCTTCCTCACAGGTATCAAAGTGACCGGACAGGTGGGGGGGGGGGTGAGAGAATTACAGGTGAACGGACGGTTGGCTTCAGCCACTTGGGCAATATTTTAAAGCCTGCTAGAGTGTAAATACAAGATTAATACATGAGAATGGTGTCTATAAGAGAGAAGTAAATCAAAACTTCTTTCAAAGGTAATTATGGAATTCTAAAACTAGAAAGGACAACAGAAATAATCATACCAAACCACTTTCCAGATGAGGAATTTTAGATTAAAGAAGTCCATTAGGTTCTGGAGAAAGAGATGGCTCAGCAGTTAAGAGCACTGACTGCTGAGTTCAATTTCCAGCAACCACTTGGTGGCTCACAACCATCTGTAATGGGATCTGATGCCCTCTTCTGGTGTGTCTGAAGACATCTACAGTACACTCCTATATAGAAAATAAATAATTCTTTTTTTTTCCAGATCTGAGGACTGAACCCAGGGCCTTGCGCTTGCTAGGCAAGTGCTCTATCACTGAGCTAAATCCCCAACCCCTAAATAATTCTCTTTTTTAAATTACTTAAATAAAAAAGAAGTCCTTCAGCCAAGATGATACGTCAATAAGAAAATGTCACCAGACCCTCAATGTCCAACATCTCACAGAGTCCTTCTCCATTACATAACTGCTTCATCACCCCAGTGGCATTAAACTACTTGATGGTGAGGTCTCCTGAAATGTGTAAGGAGGAGCTCTGTGCTTTCTCCTCTGGCTTTGCTGAAGCACAGATAATGTGGGCATTATGGAAACTCCCAGTCATTCCCAGTGGGATTGTCAGCTCGGAAGAACACTGATACACACACTTTCCTGGGATGCTCTGTAAAGGGTTAGAATTAGTATTGCTGCTACTGTGACTGAGGAACAGTGGGGCGATGACATATTCACCAGCAAAGGATAAATCACCGCTGGCATTTCTTTTCTGTTTCCACCCCCTCCCCTTAAAGGGCAAATCATTTTCTCATACATAAACTCCAAGTGATCCTGTTGAAACTGGTTGTTCTTCACCATCCTGATCATAAGCTTGCTCCCCAAGTGGGGACCCCAGTTTAAAATACCTCTGTCATGGAAGCTACCAGTGGTATGAAATATTCCATGAAGCAAATCCAATATCTCCCTTTTCTTGAGTTCTCTATTATTCTCACACCTGATATGACCACAAATAGCTTTTTAAACTGGACCAGATATAGAAAACAGACAGAGAAACCAAGAGGAGAGGGAAAAAAAAAAGCCGGGCAAGCTCACCCTCCACATGCGTCAGCTTCCAAGAGCAACAACTATATTTTAATATTCAACAACTTCCACTAAACATCTCTGTGGCTTTTGTTAACTTCATTCAATTCTGAGCCAATTAACTGACCACAAACAGGACACCAAAGGAGGGACCCCGTAAAGAAGACCCTGTCCTGTATAACCATACCCAAGCAACTTGGGAAAAAGAGTTCACTGTATAACCATACCCAAGCAACTTGGGAAAAAGAGTTCACACTAGTTGAGAGCCATGTTTTAGGCTAAGATGCTTCATCTCTATGAGAAGTGGCAGGATCCTGGTCTCTTCTTGTCATCAGCTAGACTGGCAACCAAATGCTAAATAGCCCATTTATTCTATAAGACAGATAGTGAATAGCCACATTATTCTCTCTGGCCCTGCAGGGTCATGGTATGATATCAGAATGTCAAAGTGGATCTGAAAAGCGCTTTGTGCAAGATGAAACAAGACTCTAAAGATAGCAGAGCAGCTGAATCACTTAGGATGTGGCCACAAATAGTGCCACTCGAGGCTTGCTGGGTAAAGTCGGTGCCAAAAACCCTCAGGAAATCTCTGGCTGGTTACAGAGGGCAGGTGGGTACGCTGGAGAAGCCCTCCTCAATACGAAGGCTGGGGAGCTAAAGGAAGAAAGGCAACTCATAAATCCTAATAAACAGTTATTTTAATTTACTAATTTAGTAAAATTGTTCTGCCGTAGAACAAAACACTTTTCCTCAGACAGGTGCATCGCAATTTTTTTTAAATATTAAATATTCAGAGACTCATAGGATAAATAGCAGTCTGGAAACAACTGACGTGCCCTGGCAGAATTTGAGACAAAACTATTTCCCCCCTCTGTAAACCTTCTGTCAGTGGGAAGGACAGCCCTGCCAAACGGGGAGCCCAAACTGGAGGCGACGAGACTCCCACTTAGACCAGGGCGACCCGCCAAGACTTCCAAGGCCAAATCGGAAACAACCACATTGAGTTCATTAAGACAACCAAGTGATCAAAGGCGTCCAAACCTTCACAAAGGCGAAAAATTAATCTGTTTAGTACTTGGCTAAATTCTCAACTGTTGAAGTAAATTTGAAATGAAATTCATCAAATTCCCCGTTTCCTGTGGAAAAATTCTTTCAGTTCCTCTGAGTGCCCACAAGGTGGCAGAAGCGCTCTTTGCATTAGTGAACGGACTGGCCTGCTGCAGCAGCTCCCTTTCCCGAATTAACAGGATCCGTGGGATGCAAATGAGCTAAAGCAACAAAGCTAGACCGTCAGATACACAGGGCGCGGGTGGAGGACAGGGGACTGGAACGGAGGTCAGATGGGAAATCGGAGGTGTAGCTAACGCTAAGGGCTATTTGAGGGGTCATATGAAAACCCCTTACAGTAGAAGCTTGCTAAAATATATACATGTATGACTGTGATCTAAACAAAATCTCTAAATAATGGGAGAGACAGAGCCTCTGCCGAACATCTCTTGTCAACAAATGTCTACTACAAGAAATGGGTTAGATATAATCTGAGTTTTGGGGCAAAGAAACCCATTGAACTCCGAAACAACCTAGGTTATTGAGAAGGCTTTTGGTCGCTCCCCACAAACTGGCCATCTGGTGCCTCCCTGGGTGGGGGCTTTGTCCCTAGGGACTAGCTAGTGTTCTTGGTACTTGAAAGTACTCCGCATGCTACCAAAGCAGAAAGGTAAACATGAAGCCCCCTATAAACCCTGCTATGTACCTTGGGGACCTGCCTGCGTGATACACTCGTGCAATGACGGCACTAACGTTGTGTGACTAGCCAATTCACTCCTGAATGGATTTAAGACCCACTCTGTGAAATGGAACCCATGCCTGACACTGGGCGGCCAAAATCCTGAGACTAAGACAGACCAGGAACTCCCAGGAAAGCCAGACACTACTACTGCCTTGTGCAGAGCACAGAACATAAAATGGACTTTTTTGCTAACCTACTTGCTACTGACATTCTGCTAGGCTCATAGATGGCCTTGCTCAGCCATTATCAGAGACGCCTCCTCTACAGGAGAAGGGAACAAATGCAGGGATCCTCAGCTGGACAACATGCAGAGTGAGAGACCTTGGAACATTCAGTCCTAAATGAAATATCTCCATCAATTCCTTCCTCCCAGAGCTCAGGGGACTCTGGCAAAGAAGTGGAAAGATTGTGAGAGAGGGGGTGGGGGGCACCAAAGCAACAAGGTTTTCTAAGCACAGCAGGGCACGGGTACACACACACACACACACACACGCACATACACACACATACACACATACACACACACACATACACACACACACACACACACACACACACACACACACACACACACACACTCATCGAGGCTGCGGCAGCATGCTCACCTCACCGCCTACACCAGACTGTGACAGAGCTACTGTGGTCCTGTTGTTGAGGGAAGTGGACACACACACCCATCCCTAACTCAGAGGCAATCTCCAATTGATAATCACTCAAAACTTAAAATTAAAAATTGGTTGTCTCCAGCAGAGTCTCACTAGGGATACAAACTGCTCTTTTTTTTTTTAAATATTTATTTATTTTATGTATATGTATACACTGTAGCTGTTCTCAGACACACCAGAAGAGGGCATCAGATCTCATTACGGATGGTTGTGAGCCACCATGTGGTTGCTGGGAATTGAACTCAGGACCTCTGGAAGAACAGTCGGTGCTCTTAACTGCTGAGCCATCTCTCCAGCCCTACAAACTGCTCTCAAGGGCAAGCCCCATCCCCAGCAATAGAAGGCCAACAGAAAATGAATTCAACAGCAGCTTCTGGCTTCTATGCAGGTTCTTTGTGTCACAATGTTCTGTCAGACTTTTTTTTTTTTTTAAGCCATAAAAATCCTTTGCTTTTATATTACAGTTATTGGTCCTGTGTTTTTATGGTGTGTGTGTGTGTGTGTGTGTGTGTGTGTGTGTGCGTCCACATGCACACGAATGTGTCTGTGTGTTTATGCATGTTTCTTATGCTTTTTTGGCTCTTTGTTCGTTTTCTTTGTCCTATTACAGTTTGTTTTTGCTTTATCTTATTTTATTATTATTATTTGCACGCCTGCCTCATCTCTAAGGAGATATGAAAAGGGTGGGTTGTGGACGCAGATAAAGGGGAGGGTGAGGGGAATCTTGGAGAAGTTGAGGGAAGGGAAGCCATAATCAGAATTGTTATGTGAAAAAAGAAAAGAAAAAAATGAAGATACATTTTCAGGCTATCAGGAACTACATTCAAGCATGACTAAGCCTAATCATGCTTAACAATATCTCTCTCTCTCCCTCTCTCTCTCTCTCTCTCATGTGTGAGTGTGTGTGTGAGTGTGTGTGTGTGTAAGTCTACTATTCTGTGTGTATGTGTGTGTATGTGTGTGTGAGTGTGTGTGTGTGTGAGTGTGTGTGTGTGTGTGTGTGTGTGTGTGTGTGTGTGTGTGAATCTACTCTTCTGTATGTGCATTTGTATTCTTGTAGAGGAGAGGCCAGAGGACAACCTTGGGTGTTCTTCCTCGGGAGCTATACACCTTGTTTTATGAAACAATTTCTCCCTGGACTAGAACCTGTTGAGCAAGCTAGGCTAGCTGGCCACAGAGACCCAGATCCACCTCCCCTGAGACTATAAACACATGCCACCACACCCATCATTTTTATGTGGTTCTGAGGATCAAAAAATACAGCTCACCATGCTTGCTCAGCTCACCATGCTTGCCCGCCATGCTTGCACACTCACCATGCTTGTCTTCCATGCTTGCACACTCACCATGCTTGTCTGCCATGCTTGCACACTCTCCATGCTTGTCTGCCATGCTTGCACACTCACCATGCTTGTCTGCCATGCTTGCACACTCACCATGCTTGTCTGCCATGCTTGCACACTCGCCATGCTTGCACACTCGCCATGCTTGCACACTCGCCATGCTTGCACACTCGCCATGCTTGCACACTCGCCATGCTTGCACACCATGCTTGTACACTCACCATGCTTGCCCAGCTCACACTTTACTGGCTGAGCTGTCTCTGCAGCCAAACAATCTTTCTGAATAAAAAATGGCAAAACCAAAAGACCAGTCTTGGCTAGCGATGGAAAGCCCATGGAATATGTACCTCTCGTGGCTTCCAAGTCCCCACTTCTCCCACACAGCCACACCCTTACCTGCCTTCCTTTTGTTATTCCTTAAAGACTCAGTGCACCTTCTGAGTCACATGAAGCCCATGACTGTGTCAATAAATGAAGAACAGGAAACCTGCCCCCAGCCAGCCTTCTCACCCCTGACCGATCTTCAAAGCCTGAAGATCAAGTTCTCCTGCCCTGAGCACCGTGACCACGTGCTCCTGCTGGACAAGCTGAAGCCAGTGTCCCTTCTCGGAGTCTTGCATTTCCTGGGAGAGCATGTAAATTATTAATGCATTCCAGCGTGGGAATCAAAACTCATTAAAAATACATCGAAATTCATGAAATGTCCTCACTGTTTATTTCATGAAGTGAAAACATCTATTCCAACGGGATCAGGGGAGAGGAATAGATACTTTTTTGCACCTCCAATTTCACACACGCTGGTACAAAATGAAGCAATAGCCACAGGAAGATGCACAACCCAAGATTTTCCTCCTCAACAGTAATAAATCCAATCTAACCCTTCGTGGTATGGCACTCAGCATAGCTTATAAAAATCCAAAGCTGCTAAATTATGTATCCAAATAGTAATCCTTCACAAAATTAATAGGAAGTGCTAAATTAGGACAAATGACCTCCAATCAACCCACACTAGGTGGAAGCTGCACTGCCTCCTCAGGAGTGGCGTGGTAGGTAGCCTGAGTCCCAGCTGTGTTTATACTGAGGTTCTGACATATCTGAGCTTGGAAGCAGGGCTGTTCATATAGGAGGAACAGAGGATCCTCCTGAGACTGGCTGACCACAAAGAGACAGGGAAAAACCAGTTCAAGACCAGAGGACCAGTGTTGGAGTGAGATGCAGTTGTCCACAGAGAATAATGCTATTGCTCAGCTTTTCTGCTAGCACCCATCCCAGACTCAGATCTGAGTCCAAGATCATGGAGAAAAGGTTGAAACATCTCAAGGTTATTGGCCTCCTTGGTGATGGCCCCATCAGTAGTAGAGGCCATAATAAAAATGTCACCATATCAGTCGGGAAGATTGGCAGTGTCCATAGGCACACCGTGCCTTTGGAGGCATCTGTGGTCCTGATGCTTCTTGTGCCATTGATAGGTGATATAGGTTTTTTTTCTCCACCAGTAAAATGAGCCAATTTAAGCCAGATTAGAATATTTTAAAGGCAGGGAAGGTGCTTTCCAGCAAGTTCATAGGCCCCAAGGAAGAAGGCCACAGAAGTCTCCATATGTGGGAGGCACGGCTTGCAGTGAGAGAGAAAAGAAGGAGAAAGGGGGGCGGTATCAAAATATCCAGAATATATAGGGAAGAGCCTCTGGGGGAAGGGATGCCTAGCCCCTGGCTAGAAAGGTCAGGTTTGGGGACAGGGTTTGCCAGGTAGGAACTGGAGGAAACTTGAAGATCCTGGAGGCCAGGTCTGCTTTGATACGTAAGTTCAAGGCCAGCCTGGTCTACAAAGTGAGTTCCAGGACAACCAGGGCTATACAGAGAAACCCTGTCTCGGAAAAAAAAAAAAAAAACGCACCCGAGTCCCTTGTCCCTGAGTCCAAAACCAAACAATAGGGAAGAGTTGTCCACCACTGGAGAAGCTGTTCACAAGTGAAGCCACACTGTGGAGACCTAGAGCAGGGAGGCCTGCTGGGGATGAAGAGATGGCTTCGTGGGGAAAGTGCTTGCCACACAAAGCATGAAGACAGAGTTCAGATTCCCAGCGCACACAGCAGTCAGGTACAGTAGCACATCCCTGCTTGGGAAGAAGAGGTAGGCAGATTCCTGGAGTTCATTGATCAACCAGCCTTGCCAAGCCAGTGTAGCTCCAAGATCAGTGAGTGAGCATGCTTCAAACGCAAGATGGAGAATAAGCAGAAGAAACACCAGGTGTCAATCTCTGGCCTCCTCATGCACATACACACCAGGTGTCAATCTCTGGCCTCTACATGCACATACACCCACATGCATACGCGCACATGTCCACACCAGCACATATTCAACAATAAACAGACAAATACAGAGAGAGAGAATAACAGGTTTTGTGTTGTACTCAAGAGATAATGAACATATGCGAACTAGTGTGTGCACATACACAATACCACACACATACACACACATATACCACACACACACACACACACACACACACACACACACACACACACACACACACACACAGTCCATGTTCTCAATTTCAGAACCTGGAGATGCATCACCTTGTTTAGCAGAAAGGACTTTGCTACTGTGATTCAAGCAAGGACCTTGAGACGGGGAGCTTACGCTGGGGAGGTCAGGCAGGCCTGAGGTAAGTCATCACCAAGGTAGTTACTAGAACCGGAGCCAACAGAAAGACAGAAACATATGGCAGAGATAGGTTTGAGGATAAAGAGCGAGCCTTCGAGCCAAGAACTGCAGGCAGCCTTTAGCAGCTGTAGCTGTCTCCTGAGCCTTTGGTCAGGAGCAGCTCTGCCTACTTTAGACTTCTAGTCTCCAGGTTATGAGATAGTAACTGGGTCACTGCAAATCACTCATGTGTGGTGTTTGGTTACAGCAAACCATGGGGATACAGTCTTTTGAGACCCTTCAGAATCATCGAGGGGTTCATTCTCAGACAGTGGTGCAGTCTGAGTAAGGTAGACCCCACCCCACATTCCCTTGGCAATATACCACCTGAGTTTTGAACTGTCATTTAAGTCACTAATACTCAAGACCCAAACACCACACATTTTAAGAAGGTCCAGGAAGCAGCCCAGGGAATAGCACAGATGGGTGGGAGAGAACTCTTGATCCATCTGAAGTTGAACTTCAAACCCATTTCTATCCTAGGAATCCCAGTAAGAATTTAGCAGTTGCTCTAAATTTTAATTCAGTCATTTGCTCTAAATTTTAATTCAGTCCTTAATTTCACCCCTTTGTTGATGGGACACTCTGAAAATATCCTTAAAAGTCTGTCATAGGACGAATAAAAGTCCTGCCCAGCCACCTGAGGGTCTAGGCTCCTTTTCCAGTCAGGTTGTTATTAGAGAGAGGCTGTTTTCAGGGCTCAGAAAAGTATTTAATTGGCTGTACACACTCAGCACACATGCCTGTCAAGTGGCTCAGTTGTTTCCTCTCAGAAACCAAGCGCATCCTTCCTTCTCCTCTACATTTATTTACTAAAATATGTGGCAATTCATGATTCCTGAGTGACGAAGTTAAAAGGACGCTTGTGACCTAAACTCTGAAAAACCTGTTCCTCCCTTTCAGCCGGCGGCTGCCATTTCCGTAACTCACCAAGATGACCAACACAAAGGGAAAGAGAAGGAGCGCTCGCTTTATGTTCTCTAGGCCTTCTAGGAAACATGGAGTTGTTCCTTTGCCCACATCCATGTGAATCTACAAGAAGGGTGATATTGTGGACATCAAGGGAATGGGCACTGTTCAAAACGGGACGAGTCTACACTGTCACCCAGCCTGCCGCGGGCATCATTGTAAACAAAGCTAAGGGCAAGGTTCTAGCCAAGAGAATCATGTGAGGATTGAGTTCATCAAACACTGGAAGAGCAGAGACGGCTTCCGGAAGCGGGTGGAGGAGGAGGATGAGAAGAAAAAGGAAGCCAACGAGAAGGGCACCTGGCTTCAACTTGTGCCGCGCAGAGAAGCACACTTTGTGAGGACTAACAGGAAGGAGCCTGAGCTGCTGGAGCCCATTCCGTAATAATCCAGGGCCTAATGTTCAAGAAAGAAATAAAGGACCTAGGCGGGGTGGGGGGACAGGGGGGACAATAAAACAACACCTGATCCTTGATAAGTCAGAATGTATGTTCTCATCTCATATTTACTCTTCGTTAACATTATAGGACAGTTTGTTGACAAATTGTAACTACAAATGTTCTAAACAGGGTTAAAGCGGGGACCTACTATGTATGTTTTATAATGACATCTGACCCAAAATGTTACAAATTTAATGGCAAGACTTAGAAGAACACAGTTTTGCAAACTTAAGAACTGCATAAATGCTCAGGAGCCAGAGGCAGGCGGATTTCTGAGTTCGAGGCCAGTCTGGTCTACAAAGTGAGTTCCAGGACAACCAGGGCTATACAGAGAAACCCTGTCTCGGGAAAAAAAAAAAAAAAAACCCTTGCATAAAGGACCAAGGCAGACAACCAGAAATAACACTCTCTTTGAGCGCTATTATAAACTGCACTCTAAGAGACAGCATGCTTCCTGAGTTTAGTCAAGCCATGTCTATGAAACCTGACTGTTTAATTCCTTCAAGGCCAATGAAACGGATGTCCTTTCTCTACTTGGTGGGTAAAGGGCTACCTGCCATTTCTACCATAACCCTCAAGTTTCCAGAATTTAACAGATATTTTAACTAATGAAAGTCAGATTAAGCTCTAAGTTATCATGAAAATCATTAAACTAGATTTTATTTCAATACATATTAAAATGGATTACATTTGTTAAACTGTGTGCCTAAATATAGAAGTTGCCAAATAGTGAAAAGTGTTACACTCATAACTTTTCACATGTGTTGTGTGAGACAGAATCCCTTCCAAAGCAAACGCTTGCCCTCCCTTTTGGACTCTGCCCTCTCTCTTGATGTTTCCCCCACCAGAAAGGTGCTAAGGACTGCCCCATAGAGGGAACCTCGGCCACCACCACCTTGTGGTCAGATTTGAACCTTTTTCTAACATACAAATTTTATCAAGAAGCTTGAGCATTGAGTTTGCAGGGGAAAAAAAAAAAGATTCAAATCAAATTGATATGGGTTTCAATATTGACTCTAGATTTTTTTTTTTAGTCACTACATTTTTTATCTGAGATAATGTAAATCTTACGGTCTTTTTTCTTATCCACATCATAAAACTGTTCACAGAACAAGAATAAAGACTTAAAGGGAATAAGATAATACTTTTAATCAATACCTTTGATTTAACAAGCATCAGAAACTTGCACCAAAAAATTCCATTTCTTTTTTTTTTTTTTTTTTTTTTTTGAGACAGGGTTTCTCTGTGTAGCCCTGGCTGTCCTGGAACTCACTCTGTAGACCAGGCTGGCCTCGAACTCAGAAATGCACTGCCTCCCAAGTGCTGGGATTAAAGGCATGTGCCACCACTGCCCGGCCAAATTCCATTTCTTTTTTTTTTTTTTTTTTTTTTTTTTTTGGTTTTGGTTTTTGGAGACAGGGTTTCTTCTGCCTGCCTCTGCCTCCCGCGTGCTGGGATTAAAGGCGTGCGCCACCACGCCCTGCTCAAATTCCATTTCTATTACGAGAAATGCATGCTTCTGCTCAGCAACTACTTGTTATACAGCAAAAACATTTGCTGTTTTCCTGTTGCCTCCGTTAATTCTCCCAAGAATTCTAGCAAGTCGATATCATTATCAACCACTTTAACAATTAAACCATGACTGCTAAAAAGGGGAGAATTAGTCTCTCCCAGGAATGAGGCCCCTAAACTGGTTATTCAATACAAAATGGTCAATCCTAAAATCATATATTATATATGCACAAACTACACCAAACAAAATCAAGCAGGTTGTATTTCTATATTTATGTACATAGGCATATACAGAGAATTAAAATTAAATTTAATATAAAAATAAAAGTTTAATTAAATTATTTAGAATTAAAATAAATATATATAGAAAATTAAAGTACATATTCTATATATAGAATTAAAATGCATATAAAATATAAAATTTGTGTGTGTGTGTATCACTAATAGTTCAAAGGAGGCTACCAATTTGAGAAGAATTAAGAAGGAAACAGAGAAAAGCTTGGAGAAAACACAGGAGTGAGGGAAATGATGTAATTATATTTTAATTCTTTTTATTGCAATTTTAAAAACAGAAGACAATGATTACAAGCTTAAGTGGTTGAGGATCATTTAACAAGTGAAAGAGTCAACACTCAAACCCGTGGTGCAGCAAGCCCGTGGTCTTCATGAGTGTTATAACACTACTGCTACTCCAAATGACAATGATAAATGTTTTATAGATTTCTCCTATTAAAAGTATTTTTCATAGATAAATCCAGCTGAAACGGATCAGAACACTTTAACCCTATCAGTTAATTTGCATAGTACTGACAGTTGCTATACAGGGGGAATGAAAACATAGATGGTATCACCCAACAGTGAACCTAGATACTTTGATATTAATTCCCCCAGTACAGTAGTGGCACAAGGTTATGGTAGTAACCAACCATTTTTGAATTGCATCTGAGGCCTGCTTATTTATCCTCAAATAACAACAAAGCAAAACAAACAAACAAAAACTGGTTCAAAGCCTGTAGCTAGGTACAACAAATGCCCTAGGAAGGAACCTGCTACTTCTTTCTTGATAAATGGATGTGTTGTCTGCCTGCCTTCTAAATATTTGTGTTCCTATACATAGATTGCTGTTGCACTCAGCTTTGGCCAGAGAGGCTTCTCTCTGCAGTGGTCTTCAGTTAATGTAGACTCACAGCTGGTCAAAGTGTTGAGAATAAATGACTATTGAGTTCTCAATCCCAAATGGCATATCTGTATCAACACCATCACTACCAGCACCACCACCACCACAGCCAATACCAATACCAACACCAACACCACAGCCATACCAATACCAACACCACCACCACAGCCAATACCAACACCAACACCACCACCACAGCCAATACCAATACCAACACCAACACCACAGCCATACCAATACCAACACCACCACCACAGCCAATACCAACACCAACACCACCACCACAGCCAATACCAATACCAACACCAACACCACAGCCAATACCAATACCAACACCAACACCACAGCCAATACCAATACCACCACCACCAAGGCTGAGAAAATATTAAAAAAGAGGGGGAAAAATAATGTAAAAGCCAAAAGATGGGAAGGAGAAAGAATGTTGGCTTCAGGACCTTGCATGGTCTTTGCATTTGTAAATCCATAGCAGCTGAAGTTACCAGCACAAGACCTGATAAATGCCAAAAAGATTAGTGAACATTCTAAGAGACAGCACTAGTTAGACTCAGTAAGAGAGGGGGGTGGACATAAAATAAGGAGATAGAGGTAGATGCTTTGGAATGTCTAGGAGGAACAACAATGGTGCAAATGGATATGATTAAAGTACATTGTCCACATGCATTAAACTGTCAACAAAGAAAAGATATTCTATAAAAATAAAAAACTCATTCCCTAAAATCATAATAAAAATCCTAGACCAAATATAAATATTCTCCTCCCACCCTGGCACAAAGGTCATTTCAGAGTCTATGGGAACATAGTCTCTACTGTCTTTTCTCCCAGTATTCATAACTCTAACTGAAAATTTACTTTCTACTTTCTCTATAGGATGTCAGTGCTCTACCTCTATCTGGTGTGTATCTGTGTGTGTGTGTGTGTGTGTGTGTGTGTGTGTGTGTGTGTGTGTGTGTCTGTGGAGTGTGTATCTGTGGGGATTGGGTTGGTGTTGGTATGGATGTGGGTGTATCTGTGGGGTGGGTGAGTGTGGGTGTGGGTGTGGGGTGTGGGTATGGATGTATGGGTATGGGGTGTGTGGATGTGGAGTGTGTGGGTATGGGTGTGTCTATGGGGTGTGTGGGTGTAGGGTGTGTGGGTGTGGGTTTAGGGTGTGTGGGTGTGGGTTTAAGTGTGGGTGGGGGTGTGGATGTGTATACACATATTCACATGTGTGAGAGCCAGTTTGTGTGTGCCACAGTGTGCACATGAGAGTCAGAGGACAAGCTTGGTTGTCCGTCCTTGCTTCCCATTCTGCTTGAGACCCTTTCTTTGTTGTTCCCTACTGTGTATGCCATGCTAACTGGCTTGGAAACTTCCATGGATTTTTCCTATCTCTGCCTCCCATCTCACCATAAGAGTGCCTGGATTACAGATAATCTCCACTACAGAGATAGATACCACACCTGGCTTTATGTAGGTTCTAGAGATTTGAACTTAGGTCCTCGGGCTTAGGTAGGTGCTTTACCACTGAACCACTTCCACAGTCCACCGAATCAACGTTCTCTCCCTTGACAAGTGTGACTACTTCCAAATATCACCTCTTAGTAGAAGACTTGGGTGGGTTCTTCATGTCCACCCCTCTCCCCAATGATCTTTCCCATCCCCACCTCAAGAAGGAGGAGAAGGACAATGACAGACAGACAGACTGACAGTCAGGCAGACTGACAGGCAGACAGACAAGTCCATTTTGTGTTATCTATATGCTCACTGGATCATGGTCACATTCCTAGTGGCTAGCTCCTCACAGGAAGTTGAGCCTTCACCTGTATCCACTAAGAGGGAATGCAGAAGCCAACAACTGAGGAGAGCTGTGCTGGGGCTGGAGAGGGAAGGGTCAGCTCTCCCATGTCCTTGTCACTGCCTGCAGTCCCTTGCTGTCTCTCCCTACATCATCAATATGGCTTCCGGCTGTGGCAGCCTAGACAGGTCATGAGTCTTCTGCTTCAGTGGAAACACCACACATATCAACACGGCCTGGGCCATATCACGACCACAGACCCACGGATGGCCTTTAGCATCTTCACAGACCTCAGCATGGCCTCAGGTGGCTACAAGTTGCCACTCACATCAGCACCCCCATCCCCACCCCCACCACAGCACGGAGGACATCACCAAAGCATCAGGCAGTGGCATGGACTGCTTATATCTGCATGGATCTCAGGCATTGTAGAAGCCTGCGGCTGCAGCATGGACCATAGACACCAAGATGGCCTCCAGTGGCATCACAGGCCACGGTGGTTCTTTGAGGAGGTCCAATCCCGAAAATGAAGCTTTGCCTGAAGGGTCCCGCACCTGGATGGCAGGTTCAGGGGTTGAGTCTGCATCTGCCTAGGCTCCAGCTGCCGCACACCCTCCTGCCGACCATCCTGAGCGATGTGGACCTCAGCCCTCCCTCTCACCCGCCACTACCATCACTAATATCAATGTAATTGGATCACACCATTAAAATAACAAGAAACTCACAGTAAGCGAAGCAGGGACATTTTGATCCCCAGACACAAAGGTGATGTTTTCCACTCTCTATTGAATAGCAACCATTATTGTAAAAGTTTATTGTCAAATCAACGACTTTTCTCCAAAACAAGCATAATAATAGCATTTACAATCACATACCACACATTCAGTTAACAGTAATGGACAAGCTGACATATATGGAAGAAAAGGCAATTTGCCAGCAAGAAACCATTCTTTATGAGTTTTAGCTGAAATTACAAGATTTTAAGGAATTGGCTTACTGTTATGATGACCCTTTATCCCTCTGGAACCATCAGACCAAGTAAACCCTTTCTTCTTTAAGCTGCTTTGGTCACAGTTTTTTGGGTGTTTTGTTTTGTTTTGTTTTGTTTTGTTTTGTTTTGTTTTTTATATCACAGTAACAGAAAAGTACCTTCTACAAAAGGCTCTTCAAACCCTGAGGGCTCTCCTTATTCATAACTGAAATACTCCAGACAAGCGCCATGGACTGTAAACAAGTTGAAGGAAAAAAAAAATGGGTGGAGGAGCGGTTAGTGAAATGGACAAATCCTTAAAGGAAATAACAGCATTTGGGACTGGGAAGATGACTCAGCAGTTAAGAGCACTCATTACCCGTGCAGAGGACCTTCATGGCGGCTCACAACCATCTGCAACTCTAGTACCAGGAGATCCGATACCCTCTTCTGGTACAAGCACAGAGTATGAATGCGGTGCACACATATGCAAGCAGAACACCCCTAGTTGTAAAATAAAATAATACTTCTAAAACTGTCTAAAGGAAAATAATTATGTTGTCAGCATCTGCCACTTCCTATTCAGCCTTGCAGCAGCTGACTACAGATCCTACAGGGTCCACTGAAGAACACCATCATCCGGCAGGCCTTGCCTATCATTCAGAAATTTTACATTCACGGTGCTATTTCTAGCCCTCTATCTTATCAGTTTCTTAGGCTCCACTTCCCAGTCTTATTCTCTACTCTGTCTGGGTCACTTGTGGACACATCCTAGGCCATGTCTCTATCCATAACCTCAGACATGTCTTTATCCATTCTCTCTGCGTGTGCCTGTCTCTGTATCTCTATCTGTCTCTGTCTCTCTCTGTGCCCTTTCCCCAGCCTTGAATAGGCTAAACAAACCTCCAAAGGTTTTGCAACCAGGCTGGAGTCTCCTCACCACATTTGCATTTCCCTACCAGAGCCTTGAGGAGCTGACAGCCTGCTGAGCTTGCTTTGCAACTCAATTCAGCTGAAACAAAAGGATGGGTCCCGTGGGTTTTGCCTACATAAAAGCAGGGCTGAAAAATTAAACTTTGAGTCTTGATCAGAAACCTCTGTCTTGGCTTCATTCTTCTCTTGCCTCCCTGTCCTGTTTTCATTCCTGGTCTCCCTTTCAGGTGTAGCCAGTTCTCCGTTGCTGCTGGACAGCTACATCTCTGTGTGTCTCTGTCACTCTCTTACTATCTGTGTATCTATGTTTCTGTGTGTCTGTCTCTGTCTCTGTGTGTGTCTCTCTCTGTCTCTGTCTCTCTCTGCTTCTCTCTATCTCTCTGTCACTCTCTTACTCTCTTTGTATCTATGTTTCTGTGTCTCTCTCTGCCTCTCTCTGTCTCTCTGTCACTCTCTTACTCTCTGTGTATCTATGTTTCTGTGTGTGTCTGTCTCTCTGTCTCTGTGTGTGTCTCCCTCTGTCTGTCTCTGTCACTCTCTGTCTCTGAATGTCTGTTTCTCTTTTCCTTCTTCTCATGTGCACATGCATACATGTGCACACCTGCGCGTGCACACACATACTGAATTTAGCACACTTAGCTGCCATGAACCATCAATTCTTCCCACCACACACCTTCAGCTTTATTGTTCTCTCTCCCTATAACCATTTGTGATATTAATCCTGTTGCTGGATGTAGGTGGAGAAAAACACATACGCATGCCAACTAGCCTTGATTTAAACTGTCGATAGCCAAGGACAAGTAGGCCAATGTTGACTCATATCCTATACTGTCTATTCTCACTGTAGACATCTTCCCTTCTCTACATAATTGCTTCACAACCCTGCTTCCTCTCCAGAGTCCATCCTCACTGTGAACATCTACATGATTGTTCCACCACAGGCTGCAACCTGACTCTCCTCCTGTTAGGGCGGAATGAAGCATGCATGTTCCTAGCCAGTCTACATCTGGCTCCTTTCTATCCTAATTGTACACGTGACCACATAATTCTTTCACCTACCCGAGGGTCTGACTCTACAAAGTGTGTTCTTTCCCCTAAGTCATCGAATGTTTTCTTACTACCAAATCTCGGGTATACTATTTTTTAAATTTCCCCCTTTCTCTCCCATTTCAAAGCTCCCTCCATGAAAGCCTTCTAAAGAAAATGTATGTACTGTTTCCAACAGGATTCTGTCCTGGCATGCCACCACTGCTGATTCTGTTTAAGTCAAATCTATGGATCTCAGATCTATTGGTCAACAATCAGACTTCAAGCTTTCCAACCTTTCAATCCCTTTGATCCACCAATCACAACTTCCTTCTATAAATGTTCTTCCTTTAATTTGAGGATACCTCTTTTTCTCTTCTTTCTGTTTCTGTCCATCTCTGTTTCTCTGTGTCTCTGTATATATTAATTGTATTTATCTTATTTTTGATGCATGAGTGTTTGCCTGCATGTGCACAATATTTGTGTCTGGCTCCCTTGGAGGTCAGAAAAAAGTTCTGAATCCCCTGGAACTTGAGTCATACATGGCGGTAAGCTGCCATGTGGGTGCTGGGCTGGATCTTTGCAAGAGCAGCAAGTGCTCTTAACTACTGAGACATATAGAATGCAGACATTTAACCCAATAATTAAATTCAAGCATATTCACTGCAAATAAGAGGTCATTGACAAGCAGAACTTCAAGTTAACCTTACCTGAGGTGCACCATGAAGCTAAAGGAGTACTCAGAATTGAGTGGTGAGATGCTCAGCCACACACAAGGAGTGGAAACCTAGACTCAGAGGAAATGTGCAACGAATAATTAGTGTTCCTTGTTTTTATTAAAATAACACTTTTGGGGATGGCCAGAGAGATGGCTCAGCAATTAAGAGCTCTGACTGCTCTTCCAGAGGTCCTGAGTTCAAGTCCACGTAACTACATAGCGGTTCACAAGCATCTGTAATGGGATCAATCCCATGCCCTCTTCCAGTGTATCTAAAGACAGCTACAGTGTACTTATAAAAATAAAATAGGGGCTGGTGAGATGGCTCAGCGGGTAAGAGCACCCGACTGCTCTTCCGAAGGTGATAAGTTCAAATCCCAGCATCCACATGGTGGCTCACAACCATCCGTAACGAGATCTGGCGCCCTCTTCTGGAGTGTCTGAAGACAGCTACAGTGTACTTACATTTAATAAATAAAATAAATCTTTAAAAAATAATAATAAAATAAAATAAAATAAAATGAAATAAAATAAAACAAAAGACTTACTGGGGAGGAGCATAATGGAAGACTTCACTTTTCTTGAAGAAATGCTGTAACAATACAAATTGCTTAACAGTTGGCCATTGTTGGATGTATAACTTTGAGGTCTGAACTTAGATGTGTGATGTACAGAAAAGAAAACAGACTAGCTATGGATTACCAGAGCTGGTGAGGATGTGGGTAAGGTCAGGTTACTTAGCTAACTGCATCGTTCTAGAGACAGCTGGCAATATTAAACAATGAGAAAGAATTCTTATCTTCTGAACAGTTAAAATGGAATTGAGTTGCCAGGATGGGCACCATTTGAAAAAGGGCGAGTTTACATGTGTAGAGAGCTACCATTTTCTTCAAAACATTATCAGCTTCCAATAGATATTTTGTGGAACCAATGCACAAACAGATCTTGTTATGATAAACCTATTCATCATAGCTTCCAAAATGATCTGTTAATTGCAGACAAAGCCCATATACAAGAATCAGTTCTCATTTGAAGGGAAACTAGACTTGAAAGGAACGGTTAAATTAAAGGGGTTTTTTAAAACCCAAATGTGCTGAGCACTCGAGGCCTTGTGACCATCAGAGATCAATGGGAAGAGAGCAGAGACTTAAGTGGAACAGAGGCAGCCCTGCCGCCCACATCCCAGTGCCTGTCAACCTTACCCTGTTGCACCAAGCATAACCAATGTGGTTTTGCAAGGCCTCTTCCTTCTGTTGAAACCCCAGCGTGGGAGGTTAACCAGAGGAGTTTCTGGTGAGTTGGTAAGAAAATCAGGGTGTGTACTATGTCCAGTTGATTGACCCAGGAATTAAGTCCTGTGGAAACCCAAAGAACCTATGTAAACCTAGAGGTCTAGACAGGAGCCCCTAACCCAAGAGCCCCTAACCCAAGAGCCCCTAACCCAAGAGCCCCTAACCCAAGAGCCCCTAACCCAAGAGCCCCTAACCCAAGAGCCCCTAACCCAAGAGCTGTAAGAATCCTTCTGATCACTTCCATAAGTTTGCTTCTTGCACTGGCAAAGTAGGACACCTTTAAACCAACACTTCCTGCCAAAAATACCTCAAAAAGAAAGATGATTTTCTTTTCTTTTAGATCTATGGAAAGACATTTGAGATCTCTTGAGATGGAGGGTTATAAAACAAAAATCCAATAGGCGATTTTGTGTTGCTTTTCCAAGTGTGCTGATTCTAAAAGCAGTACCTAAGAACCTGAAGGCAGACTTTGCCCAGGGTGATACAAATATTGGTTCAAGCTGAACAAAGATTCCTCGGAGCTCTTCTGATCTGATTTACAACAGAAATTTCTGAGAAATGAAAACTGTCTTCATTTAGGTAGACTATTCCCAGGTAAAGCAGGGAGTAAAGGCCCACAAACTCTCTCTTCAGGGAATTCCCTACCACAAGGAAGACGGAAGGACACACCAATCTTTTTTCTTAGTTTTGTTTAAAATGATTTTTTTTTAATTCTAGATAAATCAAAACCAATCTTGAATTCTAAAGTGCATACATATTACACAGTATGTTCACTAAGTTTTGTTTTTTTTTTAAATAGCTGTGGCTGGACTTTCACTTGTGGGCTCAATCCTACTTCAATCTGGGCACCATGAATTTTTAATCAAATGTGAATCTACATTTTAATATGAACCAAATGTCCTCAATTACACAATAATAGTTTCAAGTGTATATCAATTAAACCTGAATCTTTATCAGAAAAAAATAAATGAGAATTGCCCAGTGGGTATGCATAATCCGTAGTGGGAATTAGGGTTAAGAAGAAGCAGTGGAGAAAATATTACCTGTGGTCATCTTCTCCTTCCCCAAAGATTCCTCAGCCTGTTGCTCTACTTCCTCCCTTACAGCTCTTGGAACAATTTCATGTCTTCATTTGGTTATTAATTCCCCAACCCAGTTGAGCTCAGTTCAAAAGTCTTATCCTGAACTTCAATCGTGCACTATGCAAATTATTTTCATAACTTCTTTAGCTACACCATGGCAGGTCATTCTTTCATCTGAAGCCTTTTCTGTTTCTGTCTTTGCAGCTTGCTGGGCTTTGCCAATGGCACAGCCCCAATAACCAGATGAAACACTGGATGGGACTGTGCACCACAGTTCGCTCTGTTAGACACTGACATGGAGGCCAACGTTCGGATGGCACTGTAGTGTTTGTAAGCCTGTATGAAGGGCTGCTCTATAGGCAAGATGCTGACAATGTTACAGCCAAAGTTAAATCTAAAGCTGGACACTTCCTCTCTTGCTATGTCTGCTAACATACGTGCATCTTCCAACAGACTACTGCCATTCCAGTGTGTCCATCAACATTGAGAAGTTAGAGCCTTCCTTCAGAAAGTTTAGGATGGACTAGCTCTTCTACCCCAAAGACAACATGTTCATTACATCTGATCCCAGTAGCTGGTTACTGTTTCCACAGCCACAGTTCACGGCATACTCAGCTTGAACAAGTCCTTCCACCGGGAGAGGATGCGGAGCCTGACAGGGCCTCAGCTGTAGCTCATGGCGCTGACTCAGCAAGCCTCAGGGCGCTTCCGGGCCTGTAGTCACACAACACGCCCTCACCAGTAAATATTACAAACTTTCTTATCTCTCATTTGTTCTCCAGAAAAATCCATTAATCTCTCTAAATATCGTATCAGATCCCTCGGGATACTCATAGGAGACTTTATTTTCAGGCCTTTTCTCACTAAATTAAGTATGAACCCAAATTTTAGTCTCTCCTTTGAGTTCATCAGTGAGCCCTCTTAAGAGTTTCAAATGTAAATGGGCTTTTTCTCTGTCTACTCTGTCTTTTGTAGACAAGATAGAGAGGTGACAACCCCTAAAACCTCCTTAAATTCTCCAGGACTAGAAAGATACAAAGCCCACAGAAGAAAAGCCATAGTAAATACAACAGATGCTTGCAGGTGACATCTCAGAGCCTGTGAGCTGGGAGAAGAGTGAACCACAAATAGCCTTACCCTCATAAAGGTACAAAGTAGACTTGAGTCATTCAATCTTGCTTAGAGCATGAGAAACTTGTTTTCATGGCTGACCCTATGGCTAGATGTTTGCCATAAAAACCTCCCTGCAAGATGATATCATGGTCTGGAATCTGAAATCTTCTTTACTGAACACTCAGGATGTTTGACACTCCTATTTTTAAAAGCACACAAAATGTCTACATGATTGAAAGCAAAGACACAAAATAGACGCTCACACTGTGGTAGAAAGATGAGCATCAAATAGGATGTCTCCAACAGCTGTAAGGTTCCTTTGTAGGATGATAAAAACATCCCAAAACCAGTTTGTGGGATTGACTATATAAGTCCATCTCTAAGGACCATTGATTTGTGAGATTGGCTAGGCACGTCTGTACCTAAGGACCATTGAATTGTGGGATTGGCTAAACAAGTCCATTCCTAGGGCCCATTGAATTGTTTATTTTGAGCAAGTGAAATTTAATATTTGTAAATGATAGATGAAAAAAGTTGTCTCTTAAGAAATTCATTTATGGGGCTGGTGAGATGGCTCAGCGGGTAAGAGCACCCGACTGCTCTTCCAAAGGTGATAAGTTCAAATCCCAGCATCCACATGGTGGCTCACAACCATCCGTAACGAGATCTGGCGCCCTCTTCTGGAATGTCTGAAGACAGCTACAGTGTATTTACATATAATAAATAAAATAAATCTAAAAAAAAGAAATTCATTTATTAGAAGGGTAGTCTGAGGATTTTGGAATGGTGAAGAAGTCACACACAGAGCCTCAGTGGTGGAGCTGCTGGGGGTAAATAAGAGTTCAGCTGAGGACAGGGTACCGGACTCAAGATGCCAATTCTACCCAAGGATGAATATCAAGTACAGATAGCATTATGTGAGTGTGGAGTTTGGAAGGACATTCTGGGCTGTAAAATATTCAACCTAGAGACAGACTGGCATCACCAAGGGCGTGAGGAAAAACCAGGACTAAAGAGCTTGAGCTGTACCAATCCAAGATGGAAGAAAGAGAAGAGAGAGGAAAGGGAAGCGGGGAGAGATGGAGGAAGGGAGAGAAAGGGGGAGGGAGAATGAAGAGAGAGAGAGAGAGAGAGAGAGGAGGTAAAACATGAATGGTGAACAAGGGGTTCTCAAGGGTCTAATAACCAAGTAAAGAAAATGTATCTAAGAATAGGAAGTGAAACACAAAAAGGACTGACAATTGATCAGTAAATTGACAGTGTGGGACTGACAATTGATCAGTGTACTGACAGTATGGGACTAACAATTGATCAGTGTATCGACAGCACAGAGGCAACTGACAGTGCATAGAAACAGCCCATCCTGGAGGCCATCCAGAAGTACCTACTCACATTGAGTTCAGTCTTAAAATGGAAAAAAGCTCTTTCTAGAATGGGGAAGGGGAAGAGAACAAATCAGATGATTTCCTGGACAGCTGATGAATGAAATGAAGAAACAAACTACATCCTCCATTAGGCATCTGTTCTTCACATTTAATTGATGATGAAATGATTACTTCATTTAAAAAAAACAGATTTGAAATGGATCTACACACAGGAAGCATCCACTATAATGTTTAAAATAATTGCTATTAACATGTTTGAGAGCTAAGGCACGTGGTAGAGTATATTAGTAGTTTAAAACATTTGGAATTCTACAGCCGAAAAAAAGTCATAAATGAAATTAAGAATTCAATGATTATATTTTTTTCCATTTCAGATGAAATAAAGGAATTCTATTTCTGTTAATGGCCAAATTAATTTGTATTATTTCAGAGACAACCATTTCATAGATAAGAAGTCTAAACTTTAAACAAAAATTTAAAAGAGAAACAGGAATATCCTCCTGAGGAGTTTCCACTTGGAAGAATGCACCAGGACTGAGCAGACTTTAGTCCCACAGATTTGAGGAGAAGGGCTACTGATCCAAATTATCGTGGCCAAATTAACTAACATAGCTTTTTATTCATGTACATGAGCTGCCTTCACCTAAGGCAGGGTCCAAGAGGGCTACATTTGACATGAGAAAAATAAGGTTTCTATAGCTCAGGAGTAGGGGGCATTCTAAGTCAGGGAATTGATGGGCAAATGGGCAAGGTTTTAGGAGCAGAACATAAGCATAGCTCTCTCCTGAAACAAAGACATTGTGCCAAGGTGGTCCCGACAACAGGTCGGAAGGCCAACAGGTAGTCATGACTGCTCTTCTGAACCAAAGACCGCCTGTTGGTTTCTGGAACAAGCAGTACAGACCAAACAGACCATTTGTAGTTACGGTTGACGGTGGGGCACAGCCCAACTCCGGAGAAACAGATTTCATCACAAACAGGAATGAATCTAGTTTGTCTTTACTATAAGATGGCTTTCAAGCCTGGCTCCTCATAGGTTCTCCATGCTGGTTTGGTTTGGTTTAGTTTGGTTTGGTTTGGTTTGGTTTGGTTTGGTTTGGTTTGGTTTGGTTTGGTTTGGTTTTTCAAGACAGGGTTTCTCTGTGTAGCCCTGGCTGACCTGGAACTCACCCTGTAGACCAGGCTGGCCTCAAACTCAGAAATCTGCCTGCCTCTGCCTCCCAAGTGCTGGGATTAAAGGCATGCGCCACCACTGCCCGGCTTTCCATGCTTTTTACCCTCTCTAGCTGGGAACAACAGTCAGCTCCCTCTAGGGTTGCTAAAATATCAGTAGGAAACTTGTCACCTTCTGATGTGAGAAACCAACATAATGAATTTAGAGCCACCAAAGCAGGGAAATGCTCACTCCTCTGTCCAGAAATTACCCAAAGGGATTAGAATTAGGCAGCTTTGTCTTTGGTGCCACCAAGAGAAAAGAAAAAAGACCATGGGGGATTCAACTCAGAAACAGATATCCCCCAGTGATTTCTAGAGGTCTCCCCCCTTCCATTATCCATCCCCAGAATTCAGAGTCTGCAATTCCACCCTCAGTCTCCTTTTTGACCAAATTTGGAGACTTACATTCATGACATCAACAACTGCAAGTGACTTAGAAGCAGGAACTCCTTTCCCATCGCAAGGGAGGATGAATGCTGTTGACATCGTTAAAATAAAGCTTGACGTTCGCTGTCAACAGTTTGGTATGTACTGCGTGCTATTGCGCTTTTTTTCCCCCTACCTCCATAAATATATTAGTGTCCTCACCCTTGTTGATTTGCGTGGTAGGAAAAAAATATTTCCAATGTCAAATGATGATATGACATGTTACAATTCAAAATAATAACAACTAAGACCGTGTGTTAGACACAACTCTAAATGTGTTACACATATGTGCTCACTTAGTAGTCATCACAACCCTATGCTGTCTGTGGTAACTCCTCGTTCTGCAATGAAGGACCTGAGGCATCAGGTTAAATAATTTATACAAATTCAACGTTGTACAACCAGCCCTAAACAGGACATTAGCCTCACCCCAACCCAGGCTCAGGTAACATCACAGAAAAGGAGGCAGAAGGAATGTAAGGCTGCAGAAAGGGCAGAGTGTGTAGACTGTCTTCTGGGCATGATTCAACTGTTACACTCTTGGACTCTCAGCAGGCATGATTGACAGGACAAGACCCACACAAGAATGAGCTCTTGACACTGTGTCGTGAAGTGGGGGGGAAGGGGGGACTCCTGAGGCCCTGCCCCTCTCTGAGGAATTAGAAACAGATAGTGGTCATTGGGAGGAGGAAAAGACATTTTCTCTCGTGATATAGCAACCAGTAAGTTGTCTGTGAGTCTGTAAATGTCCCCTCATGTCCCCTTAACAACCCTAATTGACTTTACTAGGTACCGAGGGAGAAAAGCAGTCACTAACCATACTCAGATATAAAAGCTACAAACCAAGGTAACCAGCAAGCCATTAAAGTAGAGGAAATATAGATTTATTAAGGAAAGATGAAAAAATCCCAAGATTGGGAGAAGATCTAAAAAAGAATGAATATTTACTTATTAAAAACGTCATAAAGACCTATAGATGGTCACAGGACAAATTGATGATGGAATTGATTCATACCTGGCCTTCAGAGTCTACACACTTAATCATAATCTATGAAGTTCCTCATGCACTTAGCAGGCCTCTTACCAAAAATGTAAACTGCAAGAATATTTTCATACCAACAGGCATAAAAGGGTGATAGACATTCATTGCAATTTTACAAGTTGATCAGTACCTCTGTTTTGTATAATTCTATGTATCTAGAAAGATAGAAAACTAAAGATGCAGTTTCAAAGTCTAGAAATAAAATTCCACAAGTTTCAAGAGTCTAGCTTTCATCTAAATAAATAAATAACTATGGGATATTAATAGAGTTGTCCCTTGGTGTCCATAAAAGTGGCCCCAGGACCGACACATGGACACCAAAATACATGGACAATTGAGCCCCTGATGTCAAATTTGCATATAATCTCACACATCTTCCTGTACTTTATGTCTGATTATTTTACTCCTTTTCCAACATAAATGTTATATGAACAGTTGTCACACTATTTTGTTCAGAGAATAACTATAGGAAGCAAATCCACATGTCAGTACTGCTACAAAACATTTAATGAAATCAGGAAAGTTTGAACTGGATAAACATAGATACATCAAAGAACAATGTTTCCATGTAAAAGCACATTAGCATTGAGACTATAACCTACATTTTTTATAATTAAATATATTAGTAAGCCAGGTAAACTTGCAAGTCATAATTAAGTATTAACAATTAATCTTGCCTCAGTCATTTGTATAAATGTATAAAAAAAATCTTACAGCATTGTGAATGATCATTCTTACAGATTCATTTTAGACATTTTATACAAAGAACTTGAGAGAAAAATAATCACATGTTGTCCCAGAAAATACAGGGTCATGAAAACCATCTGTTGAAAGAAATTTGTAAGCATGTGCCAATAACTTGAGTTTGATATGCCGGAGATCTTTTATTAATGATGGACTCCATACCTAAATAAGAAGACATGGTTAACAACTAAAAAGAAAAAAAAAACAGAATAAATACAAATAGAGGCAGTCTTCAAGTTAGTGTTTGATGTGCATGTGTGTGTGTTCATATGTACGTTTGCGTGTGCATGCACGTACGTAGTTGCACAAGCACCTATCTATACTCTCCAGTAAGAGAGATTACAAGCCATTTTTTAGCCTATTCATAACTAAGATCTTGGAGAAAGTAGGCATTTTTGAGACCCTGGGTACACTTTCTGAAAGCATGGTTCTGCTCCTGCAAAATCAAACTCCTGGCATCCAAGAACACTTCCCAGTCAGCATAGCCTGCCCCCGTTGCCAACCCCACCATTGTGAAGCCTGCAACTTGACCCCTGACCTTCCTAAGCTTCAATTCCAAACAGATTATAAATAGTTCTTGTCTCCCTTGGAGATTACATCAGTCAAAACCAGGCAGGGAAGCTGAAACCACCCTAGTACTTCAAAGAGGAAATCTAATACAGCTCTCAGGTCCAAGGGTGACTAGAGGGCTGAGAAGCTGGGCAGGGCAGGTTAAAGGGAGTAGAACAGGCATGTGTCTGGAAAGAACATGAACTCAGTGTAGGAATAAAGATGTTCAAAGAGCATTCCCAGGGTAGAATCCCAGAGGAGAGAGCCCTTAGTTCAAGCAGTGGTTTGGGAAAAAATTTCTGCTGGAAGCTGGGCATGATGTGTCAGAGGCTGTTCTAGAAGACTCTGAGCAGGGGCAGATGGGCATGGACGATAGGTTACAGGTTCCAAAGTGTGTGGCTCACATGACAATACACTGGGAGAGACCCTCACCAGCTGGAGCCAGTGATCTAGTCTGCTGATGTTATGTTTGGAAGAGACTCTGAAATGCCCTCCACAGACATACCCCTTGAACACTTGCTCCCTGACTGGCAATACTGTTCTGGTAGGCTGTGAGGTAGCTGGAGGAAGTAGGTCATTGAGGATAGGCCTCTGAAGGCTATTAGCCTGCACCCAAGATCTAGCATCAGACACCAAGCTAGTAGCATATGCCTCACTACCATGGACTAAGTCCCTGTCTAAACCTTCCTCACTAGGAGGAGCTGAAATCTTGAGCCAAAAATAAATCTTTACTCCCATACCTACACAGGCTACTAGAACAAACTGTTGTTGTTGTGGGAAATAGTAAAAAGATAAGCAGTTCCTGTGCTTTACCCAGTTACTCTCTGCCCCAGCGGTCTCACCGGTCTCACCGCATCTCGTGGAGACAATGTCTCGGAGTTCCAAAATCTCTCCACCCAGCTCACTAAGTTCCTACTGGCGGGTCACTACCACGCCAGCCCCATGCTTCAAATCCCCCATGGCCTTTGTGGTGCACCTCAGGCAAACCCACACTTAACTGCCGTACCTTTCTCTCTTGAGCCCAGATGAGCCACCTCGTGAAGGACAATGGAACACAAACTTAGCTCAGAAACAATGGTAACTCAATCGCTGGGAGCAACAACTAAAATCCTAATCTTGTAAGCCTTGTTAAATCTAAATCCTCCAGTGGCAAATCCTAATGGATCCACCATATAAACTGGGAGACACTCATAGCTACATCTTGTTCTCATGGTATCCCCATCCAACGCCCCCCCACCCCTTCCTCTCTTCCCCTATCCAACCCGGAAGTCCCTTCTACTCTCCCAGTGATTGACTCCTTTATTCATTAGGGGATCGCTTACTAGAAGTCACCTGCGTACTTGACTCACTCCTCATCTGCAACCCCTCCCAAGAGAGTGGAATTAACATCAAAATACAAACAGCATCAGGCCCATCCACAACAGTCTGGGGTGACTGTACAACAGAAATAGATTTCTGTGAATTTCAAGCCTTCAAAGTCTAAAACCAAGGCGGGAGTAGAGTCAGTAACCCTGGAAGGACCTGCTTCCTGGTGTGTGTGTGTGTGTGTGTGTGTGTGTGTGTGTGTGTGTGTGTTGTGTGTGTGTGTGTGTGTTACCCAAAGCCTCCTATGTTCCAAGCATAACTCAGACCACTTTCATGGGGAAGTTTGTTAATCCTAGCCACGAGGACTCTGATGAATGATCTAATGGCCCCTGAAGACTTTAATTCCTAATTCTGTTTTCTTGACAATCACTATACAAATTCTGAAAGGACACAAACATCATACTTTGTTGAAAAATCTAAATGCTCAAAGGATGACACCTCCATGCTACTGAGCGTTGTTAGAGTTTTGACTCACAAGAGGATTTTTTAGCCCTTTGTAGTGCTGAGGCTAAAGGCAGAAGAAAGCACAAGTTCTTCAGATGAAAGACATTTCCCTGCACCAAAGGCGGAAAGGACTAATCTATGTCCTGTACAGAATTAGCAGTAAGCTATGATATCAGGCTTCACAGTGCAGAGAGAAAAGAATGTTTCCATTTTTAGCCTCTCTTAGTATTCCAAAATTTAACACTGGGGCCTTAGATAATGGCTTTTCTCCTAGTTAGCCTCAGCTGTCAACCTGACATAGCCCACAGTTATCTGAACGATCCTTAATCAGGGGACTACCTCAAAGTGATTGGCTTGTGGGCATGTCTTTCTGAATTTCCAATTGGCCTCTGATAGGCCAGCCCACAGTGAGCGGTGCCATCCCTAGGCAGGTGGACCTGAGTTGAAACTCATGTTAGCTGAAACTAGATGTGGTGGAGCATGGCTTTTTTAGTCCCAGCTTTCAGGAGGTAGAGGCAGGTGGATCTCTATGAGTTCAAGACCAGCCTGGTCTACAGAGCAAGTTCCAGGACAGTCAGGGCTATGTAGATAGACCTGGCCTCAAAAAGAAAGAAAGGAAGAAAGAAAGAAAGAAAGAAAGAAAGAAAGAAAGAAAGAAAGAAAGAAAGAAAGAAAGAAAGAAAGAAAGAAAGAGAGAGAGAGAGAGAGAAAGAAAGAAAGAAAAAAAGAAAGAAAGAAAGAAAGAAAGAAAGAAAGAAAGAAAGAAAGAGAGAAAGAAAGAAAGAATAAGAAAAGAAAGGTAGATGAGCAAGCCAAAGAGAACAAGCCAGTATGCAGTTTTCCTCCGTGGTTCCTGCCTCTGCTCTTTCTTATTACTGGTCTGGCTTCCTTCAGTGATAGATTGTGTCAAATGAAATAAGCCCTTTGCTTCCCAAATTGCTTTGGGTTACAGTGTCTGTCATACCAATGTAAGATCAAACCAGAAATACCCCTACTCCAAACACGGGCTGTTCGTTCACACCAAGAATCACGAGAGACCTGTCTTGATGCAAACTGCAAGAGGATTTTTAATCGGAGCTCCGGGACAACGACCTGACCCGTATCCCACGCAGGAGACAGGGGAGTCGACCCCGACCCTAAATTTTACAAAGCTTATAAAGGCAAGAACCACAAACTCAGGGGGGGAAGGGGGAGGTAATTTACCTCTAACAGTTAAGGCATGTGCTACCTTAAGCAACCTCCTGGGGCGTTGAAATATTCCACAGAGGGCGTTGGAACATTCAGAGGGCGTTGGGCCATTCTGTGATTGTTCCAGGAAGAGCTTGCCCCGTAGCTAGGGCCAACGGTTCAGTTCCTTATAAAAGTTCACCTTCCCTCCTGACACAAGGGACTCCATTTCCTTTGGTTACGTACTACTCTTTTCACCAACAGAAAATCAAACTAATACAAATTTGTTGCTTTGCTGGAGTGGACGTAACCTGCAGGTGTTGAAAAAGTGAAACATAAAAACATAAAAACTAGGCCTTTAGGCCCAGGCTTGAGAATGTGACCTTTGTGACTCAATGCTCCAAGGCATGCTAATCATAAAACAGATAGTGACATTCCTCCACCCACCTGCTTCCTGGGTTCAGGGAGTGTTCATTCAAAGAAAGTCACCCTGACCCATCCTAACCACTCCTGGAACCTGCTATGTGCTATTGTTAGGGGCTCATAGAAACTGTCTTGAGAAATAACCCCCACAATTACCAGGTATTCCTTGTGACTCTTGTGACTTTGCACTTCCTCGTGACTCTTAACTGGTATTTTCCAACAACGCCCTCCCCACCCCCTTGAGTTGTGGGTTTTTTTCCTTTAAATACCCCCTCTCCCAGCTACTTGGGGCACCTCGGTCCTATAGCCCTGTGTGGTGTATGACTGTGGGCCCAAGAGGGCTCTTGAAATAAAAGTCCTCTTGCAATTTGCATCAAGACCATTTCTTGTGAGTGATTTGAGGTGTCACCTCTCCTGAGTCAGAACGTAGGGGAGTCCTCACATTGTGGGTCTTTCAGTGTAGAGGAAGAGAGAGCTGAACTTCTAAGGAGAGGAAGGTGAAGAGGACAAGGGAGGGTCAGTAGCTTAAGGGCCAACGATGGCTCCTCCCCTCCCAGGAAAACATCAAGAGAGAAATGCACTGGACATCTGGGAGGGAAAGCTGAGCATGGAGTTGGGAGAATGTTTGCCCACTTGAAGGAAGGAAACCCCTTCAACAGGTTGCAACATAACTAAGTGAAAGGAAGTCTGAGCACAGTATGCCAGCCATTCAGCTCCCATGTGATATGGAAGGAATCTCAAAGTTCCAAAGGTACCATGCTCATGAAGATTAAGTGGTGGCGCCATCCAGCAAGTCCACAGATTTTTTTTTTTGAAGTTTTTTTTTTTTAATTTGGTTTTTCGAGGCAGGGTTTCTCTGTATAGCCCTGGCTGTCCTGGAACTCACTCTGTAGACCAGGCTGGCCTCAAACTCAGAAATCCGCCTGCCTCTGCCTCTGCCTCCCGAGTTCTGGGATTAAAGGCGTACTCCAGTCTTTTTTTTTTTTTTTGGAGTTTCGCTCCCATGGGCCTGGCATTACCGCGGAGTTGCTGTGGGGAGTGGATCCCGCTCGGGAGGACTGCGGAGCGCAGCGGCTCAAGGGGAGCGGGCAGAGCGCCCAGTGAGCTCACAGGGCGTTCCCGCGCTGTGGGAGGGCGGGAGAGGTTGTAGTTCCGTCACCCAGACACGTGAAGGTCGGCCGAGTTGCTTCAGTGCTCGCTTCGGCCCGCATGGTCGCGCCGGGATGGAGTCCGCCACGTCCTCTTCGAGCTCAGCTCTGGGCGCAGTGGACCCTTATTTGCAGCATTTCATTGAGGTGGAGACACAGAAGCAGCGCTTCCAGCAGCTGGTGCACCAGATGACGGAACTTTGCTGGGAGGAGTGCATGGATAAGCCTGGGCCTAAGTTGGACAGTCGGGCTGAGGCCTGTTTTGTGAACTGCATTGAACGCTTCATTGATACAAGCCAGTTCATCTTAAATCGACTGGAACAGACCCAGAAGTCCAAACCTGTCTTCTCCGAAAGCCTTTCTGACTGATCTCAGCATTACCTCTTTGGAAAAGTAGTTCAAGAAGTGAAGAGCTGCTGCTGAGGTGGTTGAAGAAATAGCTATGGGGGGATTAACTCCCAATTTTCTTTATCGTTTTGGGACATCTTGTCACCTGAGAATGAACAAAGACCAATTTTTATGTATGGGGGTTGAGAGTCATGTGTATTTGGTTGTGTTTTTAAAGCTAACCATGTGACAGTAGTTGACAGATAAATGAAAGTGTGAGATGCATATAACTGTATATGGGACTGTGCTTTCTCAAGGTCCCTTAACTGCTTTATAAAATAATTTTGATAGTGGGACTGCTTTCTAGAATTTGATAGTGGGACCACATAGGGTGAATCTCGATTTGTATGGGTTCATTTCTGATTTTTTAGGGAGTTCTTTTTGTCAGTAAAATTGGCAGTGGGGAAATAAAAAAAAAAAAAAAAAAGGCGTGCACCACCACGCCCAGCTTGCACCACCGCCCTGCTTGCACAGATGTTTTTAACAAGCCCAGTAAACCCTGTGACATGGATGGCAAAGGAGATCTTCTGTCCTGGAGGTTTGGATCACAGCCAGGCTGCAGGGGCCACATGGCACACATGGCCAGAGTTCTGACTTAGCAGGAAGAACTCAAGAATTTGGTTACAGGAGATTAAGCAGCAACAGAGATATGAGGGACACCATCTTTACACAGACTGGCGAAGACTAGGGAGGAGTCTGAACAACAAACAGTAGGACCCAAGGACAGCTGCCCCTCCTTAGGCTCTCACAGAATCACCTCCTTGGGGAAGGGGAAGGACATAAAAGTCTGAAAGACTGGGTAATTTACCCACCCCACCACTCTATAAAGGGGATGAGGAGAAAAGGGTTTTAGGTGGTTATTCTGGGAGCCATGGTGAAGTTCTTAGGTAATGGTAAGTTTGCATAGCACTCATGAGGCCTAGGGTTAGATCCCCAGCACTGCCTGAAACAGAGAGAATGAGCTAACATGATTGGGTTAAAGTAAATTCAGGACTTTTTTTTAGTGCTCAGTTTCCATAAATACCAGTCTGTACATTAGATTACCTCGTGAACATATCCTAGGCATCCCAGAGATAGTGTGTAAAGATCCACCTCATTATTTTTAATATCCTGTTCCAGTCAAAACTTGGGACCAAAATTTTTAAGATTTGAGATTTAGGCATATTCCTATATTTCCTATATTTCCAGAAAGGGTGTAGCTAATGTCTCAGCAAAATGGTAAATGCTGAGACCTTCAGGACAGTCCTTAAGGCTGTGGCAAAGATCTCTGAAAACATGTGCAAAAATATATAATTTCTCAACTATGCAAAATTTAAGATCCAATATGAATTATATAAGGAGCTTCACAGATTTAAAAGAACAGAGGCAGCTGGACAGTGAGTCAGCTAGTCAGAAAGACACTAAGGAAGGAAATAAAAAGATTCGGGAAGTGGTATCACAGGGCAAGATCCCACCCAGAGAAATTTTGTTGTTGTTGTTGTTTGCTTGTTTGTTTGTCTATGATAAGAAAGGCAGGCAGATTCCTGAGTTCAAGGTCAGCCTGGGATGGAGGGAGTTTAGGCCCAGGTCCAGGTACTACCTAGGAATGGTAATTTGAAGGCAGCATCCCACCCAGCTATCCTATTGTCTATGCTTAACAAAGGCAGGCAGATCTCTGAATTCTTTTGCAAAGTAAAAAAAAATGTGCTTGCGGGCTCCTTGGGACAATCAAGAAGGGAACCTGGGGTATTGACAGAATTGATATGCAAATAAAAGACTAGGCTTTAGTCTGAAAGAAATGAGCTTTCCAGAGAGTTTTTAGAATAGCAAAAGAAAGCTATCTAGAGCAATCTGGAAAGCTATCTGGAGCAGAACAGTCTTTGACTTTGAGTCATTTGTTTCCCCTCTCCAAGCTGAGGCTGGTTCTTGGCACAGAGATGCCCAAAAAGTTTTATGGTCTCTCCTGTGAGTCCAGGATGGTAGCCTGAATCTCAAACCCAAGTCTAAAACTATGAAGAAGAAAGAATGCAAATGTCTGCCTTACCTGTCAGTCTGAAAGACTCGTCCATACAGTGAGAAGTGAAACAAGACTTCTATGACCCGAAACAGAGCGTTTCAGATCCCGGTGGGAGCCCAGAACACCCTGAACACTCTGCCTTAAGTTGTTATCCCGTAACTAACCAACAATATAAATACTTAAACTTTCTGACAAGTGTCAGTTTTCTTATATGTAACGTGATAGCAATGCCCATAAGCAAGTCATATTGCGCCTAGGGACTTCTTTCTATACACTGTGCTACAACTGTGCTGAACCTGGATAAGCAGTGTTATCCCATCTCACGAGTTAGGCTGGGACACCTAGACAGTTTAAAAGGGACTTAAGTTCCTGTAACAACCAAACTGCAGGTGATATCCCAGATAAGTCTTCCACATCTTCCTTTCAGCTAAGGCAGATATTCAACCAAACTCAAAACTAATAAGCTTGCAGTGGAAATTTCAGGAGATAAAATTGAATTATTTGTGAACATCCAGAGGTTCAAATTTTCAATTTTTATTCTTGTTCTTGGAATTTTGTTCCCAGGACCATGGTCATAGGCTGTAATGGGAATAAGCTTGTGAGAAACTCAGGAAGAATGTGAATGATTGAATAGACAGGCCAGAAGGGCAGCATGAGGGAGGAGGCAAGAAGAAAGGGCCAGATGGGGCTTATTGGAGAAGCTACAGAAAGAACAGTTTTTTGTCAGGTAAAGAATTATTTTGATTTCAGTAAAATAAAATCTAAGATATAGTTAGAGAATGTTTCTTGCTTATTTTTTCCATTCACTAACCCGTGACAAGCATTTTTATCAGTCCAGTAGAAATTTCTGCAGTGAATTCAGCTGTGAAGTGAAATCAGTCATCATCCTTTTGGGGTGTATAAAGGTAATAAAATGAAATAAGTTGAGGGCTGGTGAGATGGCTCAGTGGTTAAGAGCGCCGACTGCTCTTCCTCTGAAGGTCCTGAGTTCAAATCCCAACAACCACATAGTGGCTCACAACCATCCATAATGAAATCTGATGTCCTCTTCTGGAGTGTCTGAAGACAGCTACAGTGCACTCACATATAATAAATAAATAAATAAATAAATAAATAAATAAATAAATAAATAAATAAATAAATAAATTTTTTAAGTTGAAATGCTTTCCTACTCTCTGATCTAATTTTTTTCCGATTTCGAGAAGGAGGGTGGAAGGGAGAGGGGAAGGGAGAGGGAAAGGTGATTTCTTTACAATTAGCTTAAGCTGTCAACTTGACACATCTGGAAAAAGAGAACCTCAGTTCAGGAATTACCTCCAACAGATTAGTCTGTAGACAAGTCTGTGGAGAGCCAGTCCACAGTAGGTGGCACCATCCCTAGGCAGATGGCCTGCCTGCTCTATATAATAAAGGTAGTTGAGCAAGCCAGTAAGTAGCTTTCCTCCATGGTTTCTGCTTCAGCTCTTACCTTTGGGTTCACTGGACCCTGTAAACAGTAGGCTAAAATAAGCATTTCCCCAAGCTGTGCTTGGTTGGTATTTTATCACAGTAACAAAGAACAAAGTAGGACAAATGCTAACATCTGGGAGGCTGAGAAATTCAAAACTCAGAGGTGAGATGGAAAAAAGCTTACAGTAGCTCCTCTGTATGTTTAATAGTTTATATGGAAACATGTACATTTTCTAATATAAATTTGAATCGAGTTAAAGTAAAAGAAACACATAATCACTAAATAAACAATAAAAGTATTCTCTCTCTTTCTCTTTCTCTCTCTCTCTCTCCCTCTCTCTCTCTCTCTCTCTCTCTCTCTCACAAACACACACACACACACTCATACTCAAAGGAATCATTCCGCATTCAGATACTAAGGCTATCATTCATGCATGTTATAATGTGTGTACAAAGGTTGCCTTCCTTCTGAGGCTGAGTACTATGTACTGTGTGGCACAGTGCCTCCTTCCAGCCATTGACCTGTCAATGATCAGCTGACTTAGGTCTAGCATTATAAGGAACACAGCTGTGTGATGCGTGTGCACACACCTGTCTGATGCTTCACTTCCTATCCTTATGGCTATAAAATGAGCTAATACACCACATGCTGATGATGATATGAAGCAACATGTTTTTGGTGGGAACATAAATGGTCTAATCACTTTAGGTAGAAGTTTGAGAGTCTAGTAAATATGACTAGAAATTTCTACCCAGGCATTTACCCAATGAGTTAAAGAGAGAGGGACAAGAGAAAGATTCACACAAACAGAATATCCATAATACATTTATTACTCAGTAATAATTTTAATGTACCAAAAGCATGTATTTTAAAATCATTATTTTCAATAGGAAAAAGCCTTGCATTAAAGACTATAAGTAACACAGGTCCATTTATATGAAGCTAGGTAACAGGCAACTGTTAGAAAGAGAGAGAGAGAGAGAGAGCGCCATGCCTCATATCAGACAGAGGACACATATTTTCAGGGAGAAGGCACAAGTAATCTTTTCCAATGTGATGGTAATTTTCTGCATCGTGATTGATATATAGGCTACTCATGTTGTAAATTTAGCAAAGTGCATGGTAACTTAATATTTTTGCATTTCAATATTTATGCAACTTAAGTAACAATAAAAAAGATCCCAAAATTTTGGAGCTCTGAACGATAGCAATCCTGGGTTATTAGGAGCAATGCGTGTTGTTATCTACAAGTGACTTTGAAATGCACTAAAGGCAATTGATGGAGACAGAGATGATAGAGCAAGGTCAGCAGTGTGGTAATCATAAGATCGCTATAAAACTCTCTCAGCTTTCCTGTTCACTTGAAACTTTTTATAATAAAGCATCAGAGAAAGACTATGATCATACAATTCAGAGAAAACAATTATCTCTGGGTATATTAGTTGCTTTTCTGTTGCTTTGATAAAAACACCGTGATCCAAGCAGCTTATGGAAGAAGCAGTTTAGTTTGGTTCACAGTCCCATAGGGCTTGAGCCTATCGTGGCTGGGAGAGGTAGCAGGCACAGAGAGAAAATGGGAGGAGACAAAGCTACCAACTCTCAAAACCCCAGTGACATACTTCATCCAGCAAGGATGACCACCTCCCAAAACGGCACCGCCAACTTAAGATCAAATAGTCAATTATGTGAACCTGTATACAGGGGCATTTCTCATTCAAATACTAGGTACAGAGGGAAGCAGAAGGCTGAGAGAAGCAGGGCCACTTACAAGACAGTGTCTGCATTGTGCTGAATGAATAGAATTTTAGGGAGTCAGGGAAATTGGTAAGGGGCACATCTGTCTACTCTAGGGTGTGGGTGTGTAGGAAAGAAGTGATGGGGAGGAGAAGGAACTGAGGATCGTCACTGCTGTTCTAAGTGAACAAAGACGAACTGTCAGAGTGTGGGAGGCAAGTCTGGGGAGAGATTGGGCAATCAGGGACATCTCTGTTTTTAATACCTATATATCATGTCAAGATAAACTTGGTTAATTATTCATTGGATACATAACCTGGGCACGTGTAGGGAAGCCAGCACATGGAATAGACTCATGTTACTTTTTGCTTTTTATCGTCTATTCACATGCTAACTCATTCTAAAACTGATTTGGGAACTAATCAATGTAGATAGTAAAGCCAGCAAATTTAACAACATCTTGTCTATTGCCAGCCCATTAGAGACAGCAAAGGGGGAAAAAAAAATCAATGGCTATGTTCTACATCACCGCACACAGACTGCTTCCCCAACAGTGGCTTGCTCCTCTGTATCATGTGACCACGGTATACTAGGAAAGCACAAGGAGTTTTGGCATGTGGTTTTCCGGTTCCTTCTCCCTCGTTAGTAATGTGACCCTAAGTACCTCATCTAGACTCTCAAAGCATGGTGAGATGAGAGATGATACTTTCAGTCCTTGCAATGTCTTTCTGCTGTCAGTGAGAATTTACTTTGAGCTCTATCTCACGGCTCATCACCTAGGCCTTTCCTCCCTCCAGTGACCTCTCGTTGCCCTCCAAGGTCCTAATTAGCACTTTAACTCGAGAAGAGAATGGGAGATGATGGGTTTGCTCTTCAGTAACAGTTAGGACAAGAAAACATTAAAAGGGGAACCCGACATTATTAAGATCACTGCTTAGACATGATGCTTTTGGCTGATCTTAGTCTCACAAAATTATAGATGCTGGGAATTCACTCTACATTGAGAAAGATGAAACAGGCTCCTTTAAAAGCAAATGATGCTACCCTTAAATTTTGTTTTTTTTCCCATACATTGTATTGTAATCTTACCATTATGATTATACTATTCTACTAATTGAAAGTTTTCAGACAAGTGAAAAATGTGTTTGAAGAAAGCAAATTCTAGGGCCGGTGAGATGGCTCAGCAGTTAAGAGCACCAACTGCTCTTCCAGAGGTCATGAGTCCAAATCCCAGCAACCACATGGTGCCTCGCAACCATCTGGAATGAGAAAACAAAGAACCTATGGGCTGGAGCAAGTGGGGCTGGAGCAAGAGGGAAGAAAGGGAGGGGGAGGGGTAGAAAGTAAATATATAACCCAAACTAAAGCTTTCTCTATTGATATGATTATGGACAAAATGACCCAAACAAGGAAAATATCATCATCCTGAAACAGCAAAGACACATGGATCATAGAAAAATGGTTGGGATGTTCTCAGTGGAATCTACAGTGTGTGGGACGATCCCCATCAATTGCTAGTAAGCGTCACACTTTTCCATGCCTTCAATTCCCTTTCCTATCTCAGGACGTGCTTGTTAAAAAACAATGGCTAGTTCCTATCTAAGCCTGGAATGGGCTGTTAGTTGTCATTTTAACAAGTTCACATGCTGATGCTGATGCTGATGCTGATGTTGATGCTGCTGATGATGGTAATAGCTCAAGAACCAGGCTGTGGGAGGCAGTAACCCTACCACCTTTTCCACTTCAAATACACATGTCCCTCTCCCTTCATGAAGATGGATGGAAAGGGGAGAGAGGGACTTCTCCTCCTACAAGACTACAGGCAGCACTCTAGCACAACTGCTCAAAGCTCTAGTGTCAAACTGCTCAATGGAGCTGAATCTCCCCCACCTTCACCCTGCCCTCAGCAAAGCCTCAGAAAGAAAAGCCAAACCCTATCCACACTTTCAAGTTTCTCAGTCCCTTCAGCAGTATTAATCCCAGGCTATAAAAACTGTACCATCAATGACTCTTCTGGAGATAAATGATCAATGACTCTTCACACACTTTCTGTGAAGCCTAAGAGTATGAAATTGTAACACATTGCAGGTGAGGCTAATGCTTCAGTACTGACAGAGCACACTTAAAGTTGTGGTGGTATGGTGGCGCACACCTTTGATCCCAGCACTCAGGAGGCAGAGGCAGGTGGATTTCTGAGTTCAAGGCCAGCCTGGTCTACAGAGTTGAGTTCCAGAACAGCCAGGGCTACACAGAAAAACCCTGTCTCAAAAAACAACAACAGAAAGAAAGAAAGAAAGAAAGAAAGAAAGAAAGAAAGAAAGAAAGAAAGAAAGAAAGAAAGAAAGAAAAGAAAGCTCTGGAAGACTATCAGTTGAAAATCTTATTAGTTGAGCACTCATATGTCTTTCCAAATCATCTTAAATTTCTAGACAATTGTAACCCTGAGAGAGGTACCAAAAGCCCTATGACTTACATGTAGGAGAACATATGGATAGTGCCAAGTTCAATAATTGTGCTATTACAGAATTAGCATCAAACAGAAAGGAGGCATGCCAGACGTAAGCAAGGGGGCACACACACATACACTTCCTAATGGACTGAAAGTCTGTTCTTATGAGTAGATGCAAAGCAGAAGGATGTTTTAAGCATATTAAAGAAAAACAATATGGTAGCTATGATCTGACCTATTAATTCAATACCTTGAAATCTGTCTTTTTAGTTTTTCTTCCATTTCTTAATTATTTTTTCTAAGATCATCTGTGATGTCCCACAGAAAGCAGACCTGAACAACATTTCACTCTGTCTCCCAATTTTCAACAAAGGCAAGTTTATGAATAATATAAACTAAAATGAGTGTCAGGTAAGACACTTAGAATCAAGGATTCTAAGGAGAGAGTCTAGATTTGAAGTATAGTAAGCACTTAGAGAGGAAAAAAATATGTGATCACAAAGAGTTTCCCTGAACTCAAGGTTCTTTCTTTACCTTTCTAAAATTTGTATTGTGTTAGGAATCATAAACAGGAATATTGCCTTTTTCTAAGATTAATGATGAGGGAGAATCACTGATTGCTATCAACCTAATCTGCGTCCCTGTAGCCATGATGTCTCATACACATGGATGATGTATACATGGAGACTGTTCTCAAACGTAGGCAGAGCCCGTGAGAGTCAGCTTCCTATTCCTGATGCAAAATGCCTCCAGCAAACAACTTAAAATAAGTAAAGGTTTATCCTTAGTCTGTGGTTTCAGTCCGTGTCCAGATGGCGTCATTGCCTCTGGGCCTGCAGTAAGGCCCATCATGGCAGAAAGAGGGCTGGAAGAAACTAGTCCCTTCTGTTGGCCAGGAAGCCCCCATACCGTGACTTCCTTCCATGAAATTTCTACCACCAATAGTGCCACAAGCTGGTGACCACATCTTTTCAGTGACCCTCTGGAGGACACGTGCTATCCAAACCATAACAGCCAAAGCTAATAAATGCTGAAATTACGGATTAAAATATCCCCAGGGAATGATTTCTAAAAACCTCTCTGCAATCAGGAGAGGTGTGTCTTTGTCCCTAACTAGCTCAAATTCTTACTGACAGCTTGATTGAAGGCATTTGTGGCCCAATGGTCAAATTTTCAGCCGACTTCAAGAATAATGATGAATGACTCCATGAAATCACACAAAGGTCACAGCTAACTGAACCAATAAACCAGATCTCATTAGGTTGAACTTAATGAGATGAAAATGAAATTTCTTGGCCCAGCTGATTTACTACTTCCTGGAGCTGGGATGGGGAGGGACCTGGGATGGGAGAAAATGCTGAGAAATGCTTTGGACAGAACAGGCGCAGAATAAATACAGTGTTACCTCATGTCACCTTCTTCACTATATGCTGCCATTTCATTGCTTCGTGAGGCTCCGTGATACCGTGTTTGTTCACTGCTGTGATGGGAGCAATGGAATGAAGGAGACGTTTATTCTACTCCATAGCTGGGACTCACCAGAGTTAGTTCATTCACATCAGCATGCAGGAAGCAGAGCTCTCGGCCAGAAAGAGAAGCAGACAGCACCTTCAAGGTTCACCCCCAAGATCCATCAGCAGATAGCTGGATCACAGTCCCAAAAGTTCCACAACCAACCATGTAGCATCACCAGTTGCGTATTGCATATTCAAGGTCAGGAGCCATTCAAACCATAGTGCATAGCTATGATGCATTCAAGTTACAAATAATTGAACGACAGGGTCATGCCCTCATTCTGTGTCTGTTTCAGCTCTAGAGAAGGTGTGAATGTTAACATCTTGCTATCACTATAAAAGAGAAGTGTTAATTGTGAGCTTTGTGTTAATATGTTCATAAGCTGGCCTTCAGTCAGCTCTTCATTCTGGCTTTCTAGAACTATCTATCTTCCTATATAGTTGTTCATAAGCAGTGTCTTAGGGTTTCACTGCTGTGAACAGACATCATGACCAAGGCATCTCTTATAAGGACAACATTTAATTGGGGCAGGCTTACAGGTTCAGAGGCTCAGTCCATTATCATCAAGGCTGGAGCATGGCAGGATCCAGGCAGGCATGGTGCAGGAGGAGCTAAGAGTTCTACATCTTTATTTGAAGGCCACTAGGAGAAGACTGGCCTCTAAGCAGCTAGAAGGGAGGTATTAAAGGCCACACCTACAGTGGCACACCTAATCTAACAAGGCCACACCTCCTAATAGTGTGTCTCCCTGGGCTAAGCATCTACAACCATCACAAGCATAGGGAAAGCATCTGGATCCTTAATGCTGCTGTTATTCAGTGCTAATGGTGCACCGATCGGTAGTGGGCACTTAGAGATGATCCCCAGCAACATATATTGAACAGAACCACCATTCTATTTCTATCCTTGTAGATTTTCAAGAGGTCTAGAGATGTGCAATCAAAGATTCTGGGTCAGATGCCTCCGGCATCTTCTAGGCTGGTTGGTTTTGGTCAATTTGACTCAAACCTAGACACATCAGGGAAGAGGAGGAAAATCTCACCTGGGGGACTGTCTCCATCAGACTGGCATGTAGGCTAATATTTGGGGCGTTTTCTTGATTAATGTAGGAGGGCCTAACTCATTGTGTCACCCCTGAAAAGCCTGGTCCTAAGTTACAATAAGAAAACAGGCTGAGCAAGCCATGAGGAGCAAGCCAGTAAGCAGCACTCCATGGCTTCTGCATCAGCTCCTGTCTCCAGATTCCTGCCCTACCCTCCCTTTATTAAAATGGTCTATGATGGTGAGGTGTGAGCCAAATAAAACTTTTTCCTTCCAAGGCTACTGTTGACTGTGTTGTTTTATCGCAGCAGTAAAAAGGTAGACCAGAACACCTTTTATCTTTCCCGTGAAACCATATGGTTAGCTTTAACATATTTTGGTTGTCTCGGGATAAGCCCATTCCCAGCCCATCAAGTTTGCAGAAGAAACCTTAACCTTAGTAGACACTTTCATGGACACTTTTCACACTTTAACTTGGCGTAGATTGGCCATAGCTTTACCTGATCACTGGGAATGACCTAAAGTACCACTGTGCTGAAAGCAACCAAGATTTCTAAGAAGTTTCCATCAAAGCTTCAATCTCCAGCTTTCTGGAGGGCATTCCATCTTGAGAACACCCCGCTTTCTCACCATGGTCATAGTAGAGTTTCTGAACCAAAAGCCCTTTCTCCTGGTATCTCCTCATTCCCCTCAAGCTAAATGACTCATAAGGAAGAATAAATGTCAGATTCAAATGCTTTTAAATACCCGCAACCCACACCTAATGTAGAGGTAACATCTGTGGTGCTGATTTAATACAGGTACATAGGAAATGTTATGGTAACAGTATTAGATCTATTTGCCACTGGGATCCCACTAAGGAAGTAATTAAAGATTTCAAAGACCTTTTTATTAAGGTAGTGATGGTGATACAGATTGCTTATCCATAGAGAGTAAACTCAAACACACGGACGTCACACTTGGGCATCTCGCACAGAAGACCCAAGAAGCTAAAGGTGATGGTAGGCCAGGCTGACAGAGGAAAGCCAGATTCTCACATGTCTAGCCCTGTGAGGATGCCTTTTGCTCTGACATCCAACTGCCCTGGCTCAAACCCACACATCAATCAAGGTGGGCAAAACAGAACCCCTCGGAAGGCTTTCATTTATTCATTCCAACAACTTTTTATTGAGAAACTACTGTGCATCAAACTTGATTCTAGACAGGGCCTTAAAAAAGAGAGGAAAGAGAGAAAAAAAGAAAAAGAGAGAGAGAGAGAGAGAGAGAGAAAGGGAGGGGGAGAGAGGAAGGAAGGAAGGAAGTGTAAGATCAAACCAGAAATACCCCTATTTTAAACACGGGCTGTTCGCGAATCACAAGAACCCACGAGAGACCTTGATGCAACTGCAAGAGGGATTTTTAATCGGAGCTCCGGGACGACCCATATCCCACGCAGGGGACAGGGGGGGTCGACCTCCTGGCTTGAAAATCAGGAGCTTTTATAACAATGGGGTAGGGGGGTTGGGGAAATTGGCGCGGTTTCACATGATTGGCTAGTTTAAACATCAGCAAGATACCCAGGTAGGAGACAAGGGGGGCAATCTACCTAACAATTAAGTCATGTGCTACCTTAGGCAACCTCCTGGGGCGTTGAGACATTCCACAGACATTCAGAGGGCGTTGGGCTATTCTGTGATTGTTCCAGGAAAGGCTTGCCCGTAGCTAGGGCCAGCGGTTCAGTTCCTTATATTAGTTTACTACTCTTTCATTCCCCACTTCTTCTAGTAGATAGTCCTAATCTTAGGACGGGTTATGATCTTTTCCCTGACATACCTGATTTTTAGGGTATGGTACTGTTGCCTCAAAAACGAAAGGCAGCACTGCACTACTTTTTGTTCTAACAAAGGCGACTAGCCTATCTAACACACATAATGTAAAAGCAGAAGCACTATCAAAAGGGGTCTCATAAGAGTAGAGAGTAGGGTGGCCTTTTCATAGAGTCTCAAGGTTTTCCGCACGACGGCATCAAATGTAGACCAAATCTCCAACTTGGAAGAGATGTGGGGGTTGCAGGGTCTCTGGTCTCCCTCTCTTGAGTAGGCCTTCTGCTTCTATGTTCGCTGTCTCACTCACTTGAGCACCTTGGGCCTAGAGAACAAAGGCTGGGAAAGCAGCAGTCAGCACTATGTACAGAGGCTATTTTTACCAGTGGAGAGGGTCCCCCATAGAGTAATTTATAGGGGGGGTCAGACCAAACTGTCTAAGGGTGTTCTTAATCCTGAATGGCACAAAGGGTAGGAGTGTTATCTAACCATTAAAGCCAGTCTCCGCTGTCAATTTTCTTTAATGGGTCTACCCATCTTTTTACCTGTCTTGAACCTTGGAGCCTGTATGTACAATGTAACTTCTAATCAATCCCCATTATCTTGGCCATTTCCTGACTGACTTACCTGGGCAACAAAGATTACCTTGGGTATCCCAAGCCTCGGGAAGGTTTCTTCTAAGATCTTCTTGGCTATTACATAAAATTTATCCTGCATTGGTCATAGCACAGGTCTTGTAGCTTTNCTGTCTTGAACCTTGGAGCCTGTATGTACAATGTAACTTCTAATCAATCCCCATTATCTTGGCCATTTCCTGACTGACTTACCTGGGCAACAAAGATTACCTTGGGTATCCCAAGCCTCGGGAAGGTTTCTTCTAAGATCTTCTTGGCTATTACATAAAATTTATCCTGCATTGGTCATAGCACAGGTCTTGTAGCTTTCTGCCAAGTCTGAGAGTCTTTCTTCCTGTGGGAGGACTAGTTTTCCTTTATCAGTCCTAATTTGTCTTTAACTTGATAGTCTTTAGGCTCTTTAACTGCCAGGATCACTGCTCCTTGGTCCGCCTGTTTGGCGGTTAGATCTGCCATAGTCACAGCATCTTATGTCTTTCACTGCAGATGTCAACAGCCCTTAGCAAAAGCATGCCTGCTGTCAGTGTAGACGTCCCCTTTGCCATTTTCAGATCAGAGTCACAGTTCGGCTTTCTGGGCCGATGTCTCTTCAGGGAAGTTGCTGGCCTAGATCACTTGCTTCCTGTCCACCACTGCTGTCCCCGCCTTCTGCTTACCTTCAGCCACAAAGCTACTGCCATTCATGTATTAGCTCAGACTTCCAGGCCAGGGCTGATCTTCCAGATCATTTTGAGCACCAGGTTCTTCTGCCAGAGTATCAGCACAGTGATGAATCATCAGTTCTAGACAGTAGGGTAGCGGAAATCAGGACAGCAGGGGGAGCACATAAGAGCATTGGTCATCCATTGATCAGGAGCTGTTGGATAATGCTTTTAAGAACATGGGGAGTCACTATGAGCTTATCAGCATCCTTGACAAGCAGGGCTACAGCAGCAACAGTTTCAAACAGAAAAGTCAACTGCTGGCAACAGAGTCTAACTTCTTCGATAGGCAAGTCACTGGCCCACTTCAAGGTCTCAAAGTCTGAGCATGGAGTCCTCTGTAACTCCTCTGTCACCAGGCAAGGCCATCAGCAAAGTCCCTCTAATTTTTTTTTAAAAAAGGCTTTCTGACGATCTGGAATCCACACAAACACCTCCCCTCTCTTGGTTAGGGAGTACAATGGGGTAGTTAAGACTGTAAACCCAGGCATCTAGAGTCTGCAGAAGCCGGTGGCGTCCAGGAATTTTCACAGTCCCAAATAAGCAACTTCAGTCTGACACAGGTGAAGCTCCTCAGCTGAGGCTCAGCACCCCAACTCACTTAATTCTGTTCTTCTGTTGCCCAAATTTCCTGATCTGTCTAATCTGTCTAGATCCTGTCTTATCCTTTTCTCAGCGGCCAAGATTCTAGTCATATTTCTTCCTGTTCTCTTTCTTATGCTTCTCGCCTCTCTCTCTCTCTCTCTCTCTCTCTCTCTCTCTCTCTCTCTCTCTTAATGCACCTTCTCTGTCTCTTTCACTAGATTACATAACTCATAACTTAGCCTGTTAAACCTCTACATTACTTCTCTTACCTTAGCCCAGTTAGTTCTATCTTGAGGTACCTCGGAGATCAGAGCCTGGCTTTAAGATTTTCAAACTCTCCTTACCTTTAGCCATGATGTAGTTCTAAGCAGGATGAGTCAAAGGGTCTCTCTTGTCCCTTGGTTGCAGAAGAGTGTCTGTAGCTGGAGGCTCTGATTCGGGAGAAGCCTTCACTTTAACACCAGTGCACAATTATAATTTTGGGGGAGCAAAACTCAATCTTAATGTAAACAACTTATTTTCTTTAAAAATTAACCTTAAAAACATTATTTGTTACAGGTTTGGATTCTAACTTTTTCTATTACCAATGTTATAACCTTTTGATCATAATTAATAACTTATGAGCCAATAGTCTATAACCAAGACATATAAAAACCTTAAAAATCATTCAGAAACAAAACTGAAATGGTTGCATACATTTGCTTATTTAAACCAAACAAGATTCTCAGTTTTTCTCAGCTGTAATTTCTAGAGAGGAGCTCTTTGTTACCTGATGGATCACAAGCACAGAGATTATTCTAGGAGAAACAACCATTAATTCCACAATACCTGCTTATCAGTATTTTGCAACAACCATTTTAATTGCTGTTTGGAATAAGGGATAGTAAATATTTCTTCAGGTTCTTTATTTTCAATATACACAGTAACAACCTCTTAATAAGATATTAAAACTTTTTTTGGAGACAAACAAAAATAAATCCGCAAAGCCATTTAGTTCTCTTGTAGTAAACTTAAGATGAAATCTCAACCAATTAGTATCTCTTTGAAAACGATATTTTTCTGGAGCAACAACTACTTTAAATTTTTAAAGCTTATTGTATAAGAGCAAAACCTTGTAATAAAAATACCATTTATACACTGAAAGATTTCTAAGTCTTAACTTCTCGTATTGAAGTAGAGACAGAAAAATTTTCAACTTAGTGCTGTTACCATTAACACAACTTTTAGGCCTTTTCATAATAAAGGGAGGATCGGGGATAAAGGCACAATATAACTTCTCTATCATCATTGTCAGAACACTATATAAACTCATCTCAGCATCTGCATGTCTCATTAACCATTTTGACAGATAGTATGCTCCTTTAGCATCCTGCAGGGGAAAAAAAAAAACACAAACATGTCCTCTCTCTTCCTTATATCAGCTTGACCTTTTTTATGATTTTAAAACACTGGCTACAGCACACAATTTCATTATTTGTACTGAAACAGGAGGAAATTAAAAAGAATAAACATGTGATCTAATCACATATATTTTTCTCTCAAAAAACACAGTAGATGTATTCTTTATGGGATGCATGCATAAAAGTAATTTTAACAACTTATCTTTAATATAACAATTATCAATTTTACCTATAAAGTTTAATGGCTGTTTGAGATAACACCACAACAACTTAAGCAGCTAATTTTTAATTATCACTGATTATAATAGATAACAATTGATTATAGATGTTTCTTCTACTCAATATGAAGTAGACAGGCCAGATTGTAATGCCTTCAGAAGTCTCACTGCCTCATTAACTTAAACATAAATATATATTTTTTTCTAATCTGAGCATACTGCCAGAGTCCTGGCCCAATTATCTCTTCTGCAGTGAGATTAGACTCTAGAGGAACAATTTGACTGTCTATGTCTCTAATTTCTGGACAGTCCTTAAAGAAGATTTATACTTAAAACATTTCTTATAGCCCCTCAGCGGCGTTCTAACACACAAGACTCACATAGACACCTAAGAGTTGCTATCTCTTTAAGAAGCAAAGCCGCTGTCGCCGCCACTTCTCGCCTCTGCCACCAGCAACCTTTCCGCTGGGTGGTAGCGGCTGGCAGGCATGGGAGTCACCGCCATGCGCAGTGGGCGCACGGCCCCACAATGGCACCCTCTCAGCCGGCTGGCGGGCGTCTCAGGCAGGAGCCCACAGCAGCCGGGAGGGAAGGGGCAGATGTTAACTCCTGGATCAGGCCCGGGGCCACGCTCTAACCGCATGAAGTTCCATTTTTTTTCTTTTACTCGATACACAAATCCCCACATATAAACAAAACAGAGACACTGCCGGCACACACATAACATAGAGGATAAGAGAGAAAAACCGAAAACCGACATCGACATCGCATCGACCAGAGTCAGCTTGCCCAGATTCAGGACACTGACACAGATCATCAAGGAGAACTGTCTCCTGACTATATCCACGGAGTCTACCAGACGTCCCTGGTTCTCTCCACTGTCTTCCTGGGACATCTCCCAGGGCGGACGGTTGGTGGACACCCAGACACGTCTGTCCTTATCCATACCGCTCTCCCTCTCGGAGAGCAGCCTCAATCACTGAGCATCCGCAAAACCGAAACTGCGATCGCACCAGATTTCCAAGCAGAATACAGACACAGCACATGCAAACTCAGGCAACTCAGGCATCACTGTGTTACAGAAACGAAGGATTAGACACATAACAAACTAGCACCATAGCACACCTTCATTTCAGAAAACCAAAAACCAGAAACCAGAAACACACCGTCCGGCACACACACATTCCAGAGACCAGAAAACAGGNCAACCCGTATCCCACACAGGGGACAGGGGGGGTCGACCTCCTGGCTTGAAAATCAGGAGCTTTTATAACAATGGGGTAGGGGGGTTGGGGAAATTGGCGCAGTTTCACATGATTGGCTAGTTTAAACATCAGCAAGATACCCAGGTAGGAGAGGGGGGGGGGGCAATCTACCTAACAATTAAGTCATATGCTACCTTAGGCAACCTCCTGGGGCGTTGAGACATTCCACAGACATTCAGAGGACGTTGGGCTATTCTGTGATTGTTCCAGGAAAGGCTTGCCCGTAGCTAGGGCCAGCGGTTCAGTTCCTTATATTAGTTTACTACTCTTTCAGAAGGAAGGAAGGAAGGAAGGAAGGAAGGAAGGAAGGAAGGAAGGAAGGAAGAAAGAAAGAAAGAAAGAAAGAAAGAAAGAAAGAAAGAAAGAAAGAAAGAACAGATAAAGACAAGTGCCTCCTCCATGAGGATTAAACTCTACATGTGTGTGAGGCCCCCGTGCCGGGTCCATTGTGCAGTCCACACTGTTGGGCAGTCCCCTGTGTCCTAGTAGCTGCTGAACCTTTTCTTTGCCATGATGGGAAATACCGCTTCTTTCTTCATTCCTCCTCATCATAGTCTGGTGTGTGTCACAGGCTCTCTTATGGGGATGAAAGTTGTCCAAGGGAGGTCACAGCCTAATGAAGTGTAGATAACATTCAGCAGTAGTAGATTCTTCCCTGTAGCTTAAGACAGGTCTACCTACAGGTTCTTAGTCCCAATAACAGTGCAAGGTCTGGGTTTCAACTTGTGCACTGGGCCTTAAATCCGATCAGAAAGTTGTTGGCTATTCCTAGCGCCTTCTCTATCCTCATCAGGGATGTTGTTTCATTGCAGTAGATGACAAATACTACAGAATCACAACTGGTCAAGGTGCAGAAAATAAGAGATCAAAGAGCGCTTAGCCCCAAATGGGACATCTCTCTTGTGACAGGACAGGACAGTGCAGAGGCTCCTCCATCTGTGATCTTACTGAGGCCATTCGGCTTTAATTAAAATTCAATCTCCTTAATGGAGAATTGTGTGTAAAATTGCCCAACTCTTTTCTAGGAACTTGAGGTCAAGATGCCCCAACTACCTCATCTTAGCTTCTTTTAAACTGGAACCAAAAAACAACAACAAGAATAAAAACCTTACCACCACCTACCACTACCACACCCAGCTATAGATCAAGATATCAGGATACAATTTTCTTATTAATTAATTAATTAATTAATTTGCCTTTAAAAGCCCTTTATTCTAAACACTCCCAGTGCTACATACACATAGATCCTAAATACCAGCATGTAGTCTCAGCCAGCCGGAATAAGGACATTCAATTGTCTATAAACTGTGCCTGAATGGCCATCTCTGGGTCTCTGGGGGGCTCCCCGCAACAATATTACACTGTCTCCTCCCAAGGTTCAGGGGTCACTGTGGAAAAAGAATCAAAAGAGTTGTAAGAGTCAGAGAAGGTGGATGACCACAGTCTTTTTTTTTTTTTTTTTTTTTTTTTGGTTTTTCAAGACAGGGTTTCTCTGTGTAGCCCTGGCTGTCCTGGAACTCACTTTGTAGACCAGGCTAGCCTCGAACTCAGAAATCCGCCTGCCTCTGCCTCCCGAGTGCTGGGATTAAAGGCGTGCACCACCATGCCCGGCAGACCACAGTCATTTTTAAAGGCACAACAGGCCACTTGAAGTCCCAGTCCCAGCTAAGAAGGTATTGACTGTTGATCACTGTGGAGAGGAGTTAGGGGAAGAAAGGATGAATATGGTTGAAATACACTATTCAAAAATTTCAAAACACTAATAAAAAGTGAGGCATCATAACTGTAAGACCCAAGGCTAACCCATAAGCCCCGCCCAAGGTTAACCCATAACCCAAGGAGCAGGGAACTTCCTGGAATGCTGGGAATTGTAGTTCTTGAAAAATAACAAAGCCACATGGTAAAATACAGTAGCCCTATGGACTTGTCCTTAAGTAACCCCTACAAGACTTGTCTAGTCACCACTCAGCTGGGGATTACAGGGAGTGGTCCTGACCATAGTCCATCCTGGTCAGTATTTAATTAAAGCTTGCTTTGAATTTGGCTCCAAATTGTGGAACTGGTTTTTCTCTTGTGAATCTCAGGATTAACAGTAACAACTTAAAGTAGAATTTATATTCAGCATATCTGATCAGAGGGTAGCACCCTTGGCATTTGTAGACAGTTTCTGTTCTCCCTTGGCTGCTTGCCGTCTTCCCTAAGATCTTCCTCTCTATCTCTCTGTCTCTCTGTCTCTGACTCTGTCTCTCTCCATCCTCCCTTCCATCTCCCCCCACCCCACCTCTCCCATTCCCACCCCACCCCCACCCTTCTCCTTCCAGCCTTGACCTTCAATTTCCTTTTATTTTCCTCATGTAAAATAGCTCACCACAGCTAGCCCTGGTTGATGTGGACGGAAAGAGGGAGGCTTCACCTTTCCCACCCAAGAAGTCTGCCAAGACACTTTTCAGATCAAAGAGTCATCTGGCCTGTGTGAGTCCTACCACACAGCTCCAGCTTAAGAGCAGCTGCAACCCGTCCCAGAAGGGTGTGATTTTTTCCTCACTGAATCCCGGCAGCAGTGGTGGAAACAATAAGCAGAATGAATTTTTAAAGACCACCCTTAAGGCGGAATTAAACTCTCACTAACAGAGACTCAGGAAATGTCACTAACAGTTCTGAGTGAGTGCCATCCCAGCCGACTCAGCACCAAGTGAGTAGAAAGCAAAGAGCCTCTTCTAAAACAAGAAAATGCAATCACTCTCAGAAGGACGGCAAAAGCAGCTTTCAAGTGTCAAGAAAAGGACGATGAAACTAAGGCGTTGAATATAATCTGGGGTTTTATTAAATGCTTAAGTGCAAAAGACTTTAAGTAGGTGGGCTGGGAGAAATAAAAGTACTTCAGGCAAGCATGAAGATGTGAGTTCAAATCCCTGCAGTTCACATAAAAATCAAATGTGGCTGTGAATGCCTGACCCAGTCAGATTCCTAGGACTGAGCAGCCGTGTAGTTAAAAGAGTGGGCTTCTGGGTCACTGAAAGATCCTGTCTCAAGGCACTAAGGGGAAAGCCACAGAAGGAGACTGACTTACATACATGCAACACACACACACACACACACACACACACACACACACACACACACACACAAAGGAATGTGTAGCAAGTAGTTTCTACTACCCTGCTTTAAGCTCCAGACAGATGGTGCTACCAGCTTAGCCCTAGTTCCCTTAGATCCTCGGATGAAACACACACACACACACACACACACACACACACAAACACACATACACACACAAGCTTTTTTTTTTTTTTCTTTTTTCCTTGTTCCGGTCAACCCCGCTCGCTCTGCTCGACCCCGCTCGCTCCGGCCAGCCCCACTTGCTCCCGGCCGCCCCCGTACGGCCCCCGCTTGTTCCAGCCAGCCCCGCTCACTCCGATCGGCTCCGCTTGCTCCGGTTTGGCCCCGCTCGTTCCGGCCGTCCCCATTCGGCCCCACTCGCTCCGGCCCTGCTAGCTCCGGCGTCCCCGCTTGCTCCGGCCGTCCCGTTCGGCTCCGCTCGCTCCGGACAGCCTGGCTACGAGGTCAACCAGAGAGGCCAGGTTCCTAAGTAAAGAATAATAAGAAGTATTCATCGACTGAAGTCTGCGTGGTCTCCTCCCGCAGTCTAGAACAATGCCCACCAACATTCGGTGGTACACCAACGACCCTAAACTTGAGTAGTGGAAGCCTTCTCGTCAGCCCACGAGATTGGGCGACTCGGTAGAGTGGTCGGGGTCAAGCTTATTTTTAATTATGCTTTTCAGTTCAATGGTCAGATACTCCTAAGCCTTGTGTAGCTAATGTGCCCTTACCTTCACTCCCAGCTCAACATCTCTAACTCTGCCCTCAACTTAGTTATGTTTCTAATCTCCTGCCTGCTACCCCAAGTCCAATCAGGGAAAACGGCCGATGGCCATTCTGCCTGAAATCTCACATGGCTGATGGCTATTTCTCTTTGAAGCATGGCAAACTCTTTTCCTCCTCCTGCATCTCCTAGCCTGCCTGCAGGAAACTGGAACTCCTGCCTCTTCCTACCAGCCATTAGCTGCTAGCATCTTTATTGATCAATCAAGAACCAGTTGGGTGACAGGACCTTCTGCATTTATTCCTGATCAAAGCATGAGAACTACCCCCCTACAGGAATGAAATTGATTATTGTTACATTTATGGATATATTAATAAGTGTGACAGACTACTAAATCTTATTGGGACATTTTGAATGTAAAAAGTGTACTCAAAAAAGTTAATTTTATTTCCTTAGAAATAGATATTTATATCTACATTGAATTCCTATTCACAAAGTGGAAAAAACTTAATCTTAACTGTTTTGATGTCCCATTTCCCCAGAGCCATCTTTAAGTCTTGGGGGTGTAGAAATTGGGAAGGCATCCAGATACAAATACATTTAAGCCCTGGAACAGCAATCTATCCACAGTGGAATCCAGGAGTCAACCTGTTTCCTTCTGGTCTTCCTGATCATTTCACCAAGCACTGATACATAATGGGAAACCACAAATACAACCAGCATGACATTTTAATCAACTGTTAGAATAGTGAAATGTTTTGTTAGCAATACAGTCAGTTGGTAAAGGTACTCATTGAGCAAGCCTGGTGAGCTGATTAAGTCCCCAGAACCTGTGTAAAGGTCAAAGAAGAGAACCACCTCCACAAAGCTTTCCTCTGACCTACACACACAGACAAATAGATAGTAAGTGTTTTAATACAGAAATATTTATTCTACAGAAGTTGATAGATTCTATCCCAAACACTATTCTACCTACTAGACTTCTCCACCTCAGCTCTCCGCCTGTGATCCTCCCAAACCTTCCCCACAAACTGGCAACTAGAGTTCCTAAAACCTGCTCAGTAACAGAGCCAACATATTAAATTGTCAGGAGTCTGTGTGATGCCAACTGTTGTATAGTACTCAATACTCATTCCCTCCAAACATCAGTAAAATAATCCACTGGGCTAGGGATATAACTCATTGGTAAAGCATGCGCCTAGAAAGAATGCCCTGAGTTCAATCCCCAGCACCACAAAATAATCAAGTTGGCTAGGAAAGGCTGAGTTAAGAGTTTCCTGCAGTCTAGGGTGCTACTGTAGGAGTGAAACAATAATTTCAGAGCAGGAGGCAAAGTTAGGATATTTATAGGGCTTCGCTTTGAGATAGAATGTAAACCTTCCAATTAAAGGGTAGTTTGGTTAATATTAGATAAATATTGTAACATAGTAATTAAGAATTGGTAAAGAACTTTAAGACAAGTGTATTAAAGTCTTAGAAATGCAAACTAAATTCAGGAACATATCAAAAAAATCATATACTGTGATCAAGTTGGCTTTATTCTAGAGATCCAGGGATGGTTTTGTATACATCAGTAAATCAGTAAATGTTATAAATGATATACATAGGAATAAATGAATTATTATTAATATAAATGTTAACAATGAATTAAACTGGCGGCTGCAGATCTATGCTTTATGTTATTCCCCAGTAATTACACAGGCAAACCAATAGTTAATTAAAACCACACCTCACGTGGTGGCGCACGCCTTTAAT
>LR750350.1:103955-244005 GCA_902729485.2 Mus minutoides | reverse complement strand
TGCTCCCTAGTGAGGGTGCTCACCCAATGAGCATGCTCCCAAGCAAAAGTGCTCCCATTAGAGGGCGCTGTGCTTGAACCGGGAAAGTACTTATTGTGTGGTTAGCAATGATTTCTCTTAGATTTTAATCCTGCCAATATATCTGCCTACAATATGTTCCTCTTGTTTAAAACTGTAGTACAAGACAAAATGGAAGTTTGGGGTAGGTATTTTTTTAGGAAATGTTTTATTTCTTGTTCCCTTTCCTTTGTGAGGACTTCTACATCCGTTTAGAAAACAGAAAAGTCAGACACGGGGCGTTAATTTTGAAGCCCTGCCCCATGCTTGTTGGGTCATTGCACTGAACTTTAGGGCATTCCTGTAAGCCTAAAAAAACGGGAACAGTCACCCTCTCATCCTTCATGCAGGCAGATGTGAAGTCGTCTTTATCCAGGTTCTCTTCCTCAGAGGCAGCCTGGGAGCAACAGCTTCTTTACCTGGTGTTTTGATGAAGCAAATCAGGAATCAAGCGCTTCGGTGGTCCTCGGGTCTGTGGGAAGAAAGCACTTCCTGTGAGTGCACTGACCACAAAGCCAGCGGGTGCAGCAGGGAGGGCTCTCAGTGTGTGTCCAGCAAACAGGATGGGGGAGGAGATATGTGTGCGCGCGCGCGCGGGCGCGCGAGCAGGCTCTTTGATTGATTGCGTGTTTGTGTCCTGATTGGTAGGGCAGCCTCAGTGGCCCTTTTCAAGGGACAGCATCTCCCCCTGGTTATAGAACAGCGATGGCGATTGCCACTGAGCACCTGCCTGCCCAAGAACTGTGAACAAAACTAATCCAACGTCCTGGACCTCTGCAGCAGACTGTACACCTTGTTTTTATAATTCCCGCTTTAATAGCTGAAAGTAAATACAGTGAGAGTGTTGATGGATGATACTTTTAATCCCCGAAATCCTAGCTCTCAGGAGGTAGGAGGTACGCTAGCCTGGGCTCCATAGCAAACAGTCTACCTTAAGCTCTAAAGTAGTAAAAACGGGCAGGAAATGTTCTGTTAGTAGACTGAGTGACTGGCACACACAGATTCCCCGGGTCCATCCCCAGCACCAGGTGTGGTGTGGTGCACTGAGCAGATGGCGGCAAGAAGATCAGAAATTCAAGGTAAATCCTCAGCTGCACAGCAAAGCTGAGGCCAGCCTGGGGTGCATGAGACCTTGTCTGAACAACAACGGGATGCAGCTAAACAGACACAGCAGAGATAGACCGATTCTTATTCCTATTCTTGGCACGTGTCACCCAGACATACTAAGAAAGGGTGGGTGTCTGCCATGTTGCCCACGGTCCTCTCTATAAGCTTCATTCAGGCCTATCCCCAGCGGGCTCCCCCTACTGGTCAAGTTAGGGACTATTGGTACCAATAAGGGCGGTAGTTACAACTAACGTGGAATGCAAAATTACTAGACGCAGAACCTAATACATTCACATGCCATTTTCCTTCACCATTGCAGTTCAGTTAGGTTGGTGTAGCTCACTGTTTGTTGCCTATTATTTACCAAGAGGCACTTTGCCTGCGAGCCTTAGCTCGCTCTCTGCGCCATTTAGTTTCATCCACTTGACCCAAACGAGTCAGCTGTGAAGCAGGAACCTCAATTGAGAAAATGCCTACATCAGGTTAGCCTGCAGGCATGTCTTAGGGCTTCCTTTGGGGGGCCTGGGACAAGTCGAGACAGGATTTCTCTGTATAGCCCTGGCTGTCCTAGACTCACTTCATAGACCAGGCTGGCCTCGAACTCACAGATATCTGCCTGCTTCTGCCTCTTGAGTGCTGGAATTAAAGGAATGTGCTCTTTCGGCCGCGGCAGCCATCTTCCAGTATGCCAAAATGACAAACACAAAGGGAAAGAGGAGAGGCACCCGGTATATGTTCTCTAGGCCTTTTAGGAAACATGGCGTTGTTTCTTTGGCCACATACATGCGAATCTACAAGAAGGGTGATATTGTAGACATCAAGGGAATGGGCACTGTTCAAAAAGGAATGCCCCATAAGTGCTACCATGGCAAAACCGGAAGAGTCTACAATGTCACCCAGCATGCCGTGGGCATCATTGTAAACAAGCAAGTTAAGGGCAAAATTCTAGCCAAGAGGATCAATATGCGGATTGAGCACATCAAGCACTCGAAGAGCAGAGACAGCTTCCTGAAGCGGGTGAAGGAGAACCACCAGAAGAAAAAGGAAGCCAAGGAGGAGAAGGGCACCTGGGTGCAGCTGAAGCGCCAGGCTGCGCCACCCAGAGAAGCACACTTTGTGAGGACTAATGGAAAAGAGCCTGAGCTGTTGGAGCCCATTCCATACGAATTCATGGCCTAATGTACAAAAAGAAATAAAGTACCAGGACTGCAAAGTGTTTTCCTTAAAAAACAAAACAAAACAAAACAAAAAACAAACAAACAAAAAACAAACAAACAAACAAACAAAACGGAATGTGCTACAACCAGGCCCTTCCTCCTCCTCCTCCTCTTTCTCCCTCTTCTTCCTCTTCTTCTCCTCCCCCTCCTCCTCCTCCTTCTTCTTCTTAATAATGATCTAAGTGGGAAGTCCCCGCCCCCCTTGGGCAGTGCCACCCAGGAACAGGCTGTCCTCGACTATGGAAGAAAGCAAGCTGAGAAAGCCAAGGAGAGCAATTCCTCAGAGTTCCTGCCAGCAGCTTTCTTCAGCCGTCCCCTGCTTCACTGCTGCTTAGAGGTCCCTGCCTGATGGACTAACCTGTTAACTAAAGTTAACCTTTCTCCTCAAGTTGCTTTTGGCTAATGTTTTATCACAGCGACAAAAAAGCTCACTGGGACACTTTCCAACAGTGTGGGTGGTTGCACTAAATAAACACCAGGACCTTTACCTAAATTTGGCATCAGTGAGCACTGAACACAAGCAATTGGATGCAACTATTTTCCAGCACAGGTAATGCTGTGGCCTGAATATCTGTGAGGCCCCCATTCATACAGGTTTAGCATCCCCAATCTAAAAATATAAAATGAAAAATTCTCTGAAGCTTGAAATTTCATCTCAAAACAACGTATTCTTGGTCTTATCCTGGGTGTGGGAGGTGTGCAGGGATCGTCAGCTTGTAAGCAAATATCTCAAAATCTAAAGAAAGAGAAGAGGGGGAAGGCAGAGGCAGAGACACACAAAGGGAGAAGGGGGGAGGAGAAGGGGGGGAAGAAAAGGAAGGGAGGCAGAGAAACAAAATATTCAAACGTTTTTGGTCCCAGACACTTCAGATAAGGTTTTGAACTGTGTGTCGAAATTTAATCCACAGTATGATAATGTCAAACTGCCTTTAGGAAGGAATTAAGTCATAAGAAGTCCATCTTGGGGATAGAGAGATGGCTCAGTGGTTAAGAGCACTGACTATTCTTCTAGAGGTCCTGAGTTCAATTCCCAGCAACCACATGATGGCTCACAACCATCTGTAATGGGATTTGATGCCTTCTTCTGGTGTGTTTGAAGACAGTAATAGTGTACCTAAAAAAAAAGTCCATCTTAATGGATGAGGTTTAGTGCCTTGTGAGTGAACTCCCAAAGGGCTTCCTTCACATGTCTTGCCAAGTCGCTGTCCCACATGTGAAGAATAGGACTGGATCAGATATCAGTTCTGCTGGCACACTGACCTCAGACTCCCAGCTTCCCAAACTATGGGCATGGACTCCTGCAAGTACTGAATTACTCAGTCTGAGGAGCTTTGGTGTCACCCGGAATGTACGAACACAGAAAGCAAGCAGAACTTACAGCAACCCCTGGGAACTGAATTTTTATAAAGACTAAAAAGCAAGAGGGATGGCACCCAGCTATTTGTGGCACCTTCAGGCCCACACACTCTGGAAACCTTGCTCGTTGGGCCAGACATGTTCCTGTTTCCTTGGATCCTCTGATCTGACCTTTACTTGTTGAAGAGCCCTGTGGCTCTTTTCCATGTAGCTATTCTTTCTGCCTGAGTAATTCCAAAATATCTTTGTTTTTCATTTATGTATGTAATGTTAGCATTATCAAGTTACTATGTCTATATCATGTAATTGTATTATGTCTCTATATATGAATATATGTATGTCTGTATGTGTGTATGTGTGTATTATGTGTGTATGTGTGTATTTATGTGTGTATGTGTGTATTTATGTGTGTATGTATGTATGTGTATGTATGTGTGTATATGTATGTATGTGTGTATGTGTGTGCATGTGTGTATGTGTGTATATGTTATGTATGTATGTGTGTATGTGTATATGTGTGAATGTATGTATGTATGTATGTATGTATGACTCACAAGTGGAGTTGCAGCCCTGCTATGTCCTCAAACTTTAGACCTACAAGACCTCCTTTTGTTCTGAAACTTGAGGGTCATTTTACAGTGATTTAGAAAACTAAGACCAGGACAGGCAAGCTGCTAGGAGGAGGGAAGTGAATACGAAGAAGAAAGAGACGAGACCCATGCCCATCAGTTAAGAGTCCAAGAGAGCCAGCAGGCTGGCAATGAAGGTGGGCAAGCAGTTGCATAGGGCAGAAGGGGAAGCGAGGATGTCTCAGGCTTATGCCTCGGGGTATGCATGCTTAGGATTTGGGCCAGTATCTAAAGAAGGGCTAAAAAGGCAGAAAGAAAATGTTTCACCTTTTAAGTTAGAACTCAGAAAATCAGGCTAGCTTAGCATTTAGGCTTTGTGAGCCATTGCCTCAAAACCATCTTAACCTAGGGGGAACTGGGTGTTTCTAAGTCACCACCCCAGACTCAGCATAACAAAACTGACTTGAAGTCATTTCTTTCTCAAAACCTAATGTAGGTCCTGATAGCACTATGTTAAGAAGACCTAATGCAAGCCGGTGTGGTTGCTCATGCCTTTAATCCCAGCACTCGGGAGGCAGAGGCAGGAGGATTTCTGAGTTTGAGGCCAGCCTGGTCTACAGAGTGAGTTCCAGGACAGCCAGGACTACACAGAGAAACTCTGTCTCGAAAAAACAAATAACAAAAAGAAGACCTAATGCAGATCTTTCCACTTACCCAGCAATCCTAGCTGAAAGCTCTGATGGTTTTGTTCCATTTCCACATTTTTTAAAGGTTTATTTTATTTTTATTTATGTGTAGGTGTGTGTATCTGTGAGTGTATGCTATATGTATGCCATTGCCCTTGGAGGCCAGAAGAGGGCGTCAGATCTCCTGGGGCTGGAGTTACAGACAGTTGTCAGCCACCAGATGGCAAGCTTGCCTTGTATGGGTCCTCTAATCTGCCTCTGATTTCCGTCACTTCAGCCACAAGGGATCATAGATCCTCTGCCCTTGACACCATCTTCTCTCCTCTGCATAGGCATCCATCTGGGTTTCCTACGGTCCATTGCCACAGGTCAACTGTGGGCACTGGCAATGAGTGCCCTGTTCCCTCAGCAACCTCAGGGGACTCTTGAATGAGCACAGCCTCTCTGCACCTACCCCTCCCTCCCTCTTACCATGCAGAAGTTCAGGCTTCTTTGATTCTTTCACATTTGCCTGTCCAGACTTGTTGTATAACTTTCCCTTTTTCATTTTCTCTATCATTATCATCATCATCATCATCATCATCATCATCATTAGTGGGGAGGCTGAGAGGCAAATACCATTACCTGCTAAACCATCTTTCTGGTTCATAGCCATCTTTTTTTTTTTTTTTTAAGAAATAAGCTTATGAAGATAATAAGAGATTAGAAGGAAACTATAGGCTTGCAGAAAAGCAAGGAAAACCATTGGTTGGGAATATTAATTTCTTTTTTGCAGACTAAGGAAATAGGCTGTCCCTTGGGGTGCTGTTGTTTACTAATTCCATATTTGGAAATTTTTACCTTTCACAGAGAGGAAGCACTTCATCTCCAAGAGAACAAAATAAATTTAAAAATTTGGATTGATTACTGGAAACACTCCCTATCTGGGAGAGAAATATTGAATTATGAAATGGCCTCCTCGGCAAACTCGTGAGAGTCACCATCCAAAATATTAAAAATTAAATCAGATAAAACATTAGCTGGGCCTAATGTAGGAAATGATCCTCTTCTGGTTTGGGGGAGACAGACTGGAGACCTATCGGGGCTTTTCTATTATTCATTGTAAAGATTTTTGCCAAGAAGCAAAATCCACACAGCAGGAACTCCAAAATTGTCATTCAGAGCTCCTGAAAAGCCAAGTTCCCAGGTCCTCTGTAACTCCCAGGGCACTGGAGACCTCTTCTGACTCCAGTAGGCACCAGGAACATACATGGTGCACATACACAGGTAAAGGAAGAACACTCACACATGAAATAAAATAAATAAATCTGAAGGAGGAGGGTTAAATAGAAAGAGGACCAGAAGGAAAAGCGCCGTCACACAGTGAAAACTCTCTGGTGCCCTGCTAAGATTCCTTCTCCCAACAGACTTTGAGTTTGTTGTTTCCCTGTTTATTGGGCTACAGTGTTGAGAGCATTAGAGAAGACAAGAGCAAGTGTGGGGTCTCCATCAAGCTGCCTTGGCTAATGTGATGGGTGCTAGAGAGGAAGACAGAGGGATGGAGTTGGTAAAAATGTAGGATTAAAAAAAAAAAAAAAGAACAGTCTTTAGTAGAGGTATAGATTGTATCAAGAACAACCGAGTACATAGGCTGGCCTCTGACGCAGGGCTGAGTGGTGTGTGTGTTGAGTCTGCCGCTCATGTGGGTCATCAAGACTCCAGTAAGGAACTGAGCGTGTGGTCCGGTTCATCATACCTGCTGGCTTACTTTGGGGGATGGTTAACATGGAGCTGGGGTTTGGCACCATGAGATGACACCCCTAGAAGAGACCTTTGAGTGATAAGAGAAGAAGATCTTCAGACAGTGACTTGAGGACTCCAGCAAATCTGCCATAATGAGGAAAAGGGTCTGAGAAGAACCAAGAGAGACCAGGGCACAAACACAGTGATACTGGAGCCAACGGACTGCTGTGGGGGGAAACGCCTTTCCATACCAAAAGTTGCCAAAAGACCCAAGAAAATGAGAGTTGAAATTTCCCTTTGCGTCCTTGGGGAAAAGCCACCATGAGGTTGGCGCTGACACAGGCAATAAATTTCCACTGTGTACATGTGAGCACGCAGGGAGAGCGGTGAGGCTGGGTCAGCACCACCAGGGCTGACCACTCAGGGGCAGTGGGGGAGGGTGCAGCACAGGATTCATCAACATTACATCATTTAAATTGCTGGCTGTTTACATAGGGGTCATGATGTATCTGAACTCTGGAGTATGAGAACATGCCGCCCCAACGTGTGCTGTGTTGTCAGCAGGACTGTCAGAAACAACGGAAACCGAGTCTCAGCAGATGCAGGGAGAAAACGTGTTCTATGTGTCCCTTACCTGCCTGGAAGTTGCACACCGTTACCATGGAGACAAAAGTGCATTAAGATCCACCCGTGTAACACAGTCCTTACCTTCTCTTAGCTGACTATTTCCGTGACTCTTACTCATTTAAAGCCTGTTGAAAAAAAAATGCAACACTATTAGAAGAAAATTTGCTTAAAGATTTATCAGTCAGGGCTTTCTAGAGTAGCAGAACTTATAGAATGAATCTCCTTTTCTAGACATATAGAAAGGGGATTTATTAGAAGCACTTATAGGCTGTGATCCAAGTAATCAAACAATGGATGGATAAGAATGAAAAGCCCAAGAATCCAGAAGTTCCTCAGTCCAAAACGCTGGATGTTTCAACTGGTCTTCAGTACACATTGGAATTCCAAAAAAGTAGGGTCTAATGCCAGTGAAGGAATGGACTTTGTAGCAAGGCGAGAACAAGCAAGCAAAGAGCAGAGCCTCCCTTCTTCTATGTCTGTATAGGTTTCTAGAATGAGGTATGGCCCAGGTTGAAGGTCTATCTTCCTGATTCAAGATCTGGATCAAAGCTCTGTGTCTTCCTACCTGGAAGGTGAGGACTAAAAGTAGATTCACCCACCTAAAGCCAAGGGGGAAAAAACTCACCGGTGTGGCCTCCATTTCTGGACTGTAGTTCATTCTAGATGCAATCAAGTTGACAACCAAGAATAGCCATCACAGAAATTTAATCTTTTTTCTAGAACCCCTTCAAAAAATTTTAATGTCATACTTCAATAACTCATCATCATCATCACCATCAGTGCAGAGGCTTGAACCCAGCCTGACCTACCAATGGGAAACATCCCAGTCCCAGAGTTGCTTCTACGGGGTTAACCCACGGGGAATTTTCATGCCAGCTTATGTCAATGAATGATTACTGCTATGAGTATCCTATTTCCAGAAAGCTGGTCAATTTCAAGGTTGATTGCATGGCCCCAGTTCCAGCAACTCCACTCTGGTTTGGTCAGGTCAAACAAGGACTTGCATTGCTTCACCACCTCAAACTTGTTCCCGTATTTCTCAGATGGGAAGTACCTGTGTCCAGCCTCTGTAATGCCGCTTTACAACTTGCTTTCAAGGTAAGCTATTTTCTGTGACTCCCTCTGTGCCTGGGATAAAAGTCATCCTTCCTTCCTTCCTTCCTTCCTTCCTTCCTTCCTTCCTTCCTTTTTGTTGTTTCTTTTTTGTTTTTTTGTTTTTGTTTGTTTTAAATACCAATTTGGTGGCTTTTAGGCAATTTGTGATTACTCCATTAACTATGTCTGTGGGGTAGGGAAGAAGCTGATTCTGTAGTGCTAACATAGTGGTAAGGAGATTGAGATATGAGGGCATAGACAGAGCCATAAATGTCTCTGGGATGTTTGACTGGGAAGGAGAGGACAGCTGCAAGGAAATGGGAAAGGGTGGGGCATTCTGAGCCGTCCTCCCTCCCCCCTCCTACCCTCCCCCCTCCCCACCCCTGGCAAGAGGGAAGAGCTGAGCATAGTACATGCTGTGAGGGAGGGAATCACCATGTTCAGAAGAGACTCGGGAGTCCCTGAAAAACAGTCCAGAGCTCACGAATAGAGACCAGGAGGGTGTGGGGTGCAGCTCCAGGTGGACCAGCTTCTAATAGAGATCTGGATGCCTCTGCGCTGTGATTCTCTGAGGGGCTTGAAAGAGAGTTAGTTGGTAGAGCAAGGCAAGAGGGCTGCTTCCTGAAGGCTTTGGCTTCAGTGAGGCACAGAAGTCATTCGAGGAGAAGCATTTAGGCTGCGTGGATAGGGGCTAAGGTTGACTACTGAAGGGCAGTGGGGGGAGGGGTTACAGAATCATACCTTTGAGGAGATTAAGGCAGAATCTGTGTACACAGCTTGTTTACAGCACAACCATCAGAAGCAGCCCATTATTGAATATTCATGTGGCTGGAGAAACGCATCAATATTTATCTGTGATGTTTATGTTCTTGGATCTAATGGCCCTCTAAGAGAGTTTAAGTTTCTTGGAAGCATAGACCCAAGTCAAGGCACATAGCCGGGGGTTCTTATACTTACCCTCTTTCGATCTTTTATTCATGCAGTAAACATTTATGGAGTATTAGCCGTGTGCTGGGCACTGTGCTCAGTTGGGGTGTGGCTATGAAGAGCGGTGCCTATGGAATGGAGCCAGGAGATGCCTTTCTTCTAGGAGCTCAGATTCTGGGTTCAGAGGTGACCGGAGTGTCGTGGAGATGATCGAGCAAACAAACAAAGGCATGATGACTGCATTGGCCTTCTAGGACAACAGGAGCAGATGGGGAAACACAAGGAGAGCAGACAGGAAGGACCTGCGGCTCATACTGAGTGTGCAGTCGTAGAGCCTTCCAGAGCTGACTCACACATAGGAGCCACAGAGGATCCAGGAAAGCCTGCAGGCAAAGGGATGGTGTGTGGTAAGACAGAAAGGCAAGGAAGCTTGCGTGATGTGACACAGAGAGCAAGAGATCAGGAAGTCAGTTTGAGCCGATCATGTAAGGCTTTTCAATGATGGCTCTCATCTGAAGCACGGCAGAAGGCAGTTGCTGTGAAAGTTACAGTTTGGGAGGATTGTTCTGGGGACTGGGTAGGAAGTTAAACTGGAGGGACATTGGAGAAAGCACATTGGAGTCCCGATCTCCATGAGATGACCGTAGCTTAAACTACTGAGGGACGGTGGGGGTGGAAAATGGAGGCTCACTTTGGAATCTACTCCAGACACAGACTAGCAGAACTCAGTGTTAAATTAGTTACTGTAGAAGGGCAGAAAACGAACGCAGAAGACCAAGCTTGCCTCCTTGTTTTTAAGTTACACAACTAAGTCGAGGGTACCATTTGATAATATGAACGATACAGTCACTGGTGAAGAAGTCCAGAGTCTCACCCTGAGCGGAGCACTCTGAAATGGTTCACGTGGGTCCGAGATTCTGCAGCTCCGAGAGCAGGCCTAGACAAGAAACCTGGGGCTCATCAGAATGGGGATCTTCAGCCTCAAAACAAGAAAATCATCTAGAGAGAGAATTTGTTAAAAAAAAAAAAAAAAAAAAAAAAAAAAAGAAGAAGAAGAAGATGGCACAGAAAAAAAAAGAATCTGGAGCTGGGTATAGTGATGAGCACACCTTTAATACTAGCACTTGAGAGGCAGAGGCAGGAGGATCTCTCTGAGTTGGAGGCCAACCAGGTCTGCATGCTGAGTTCCAAGATAGCCAGAGCTCCTAGTGAGGCCCCGCCTACCATCATGGAGGTACCGGGTCATATGAGAAACAGTTTGAGTGGGGTGGTTGAAACAGTTGTCAAAGGTGAAAGCCTTCTATTGTAACCCCTTGTAGTTCTTAGCTAAGACTATAAAGACTATCAGAAGCAAAAAGCAAGATTAACACACTCAGTGAGCATCACACATAGGAGAATGGTGTGTGCCACCCAAGGGACAAAGGCAGGAGGGTTTCGAGTTAGAGACCAGCTGCATAGACAGATCTTTTCTAAACAAACAAACAAATACATGTAGGTACGACTCACACACAATAGAATGAGGAATACATTACAGTGCTGGGAATGTATCTTAATGGTAGAACACTAGTGAGTAGAATGCTAATGTTCACGACACCTGGGTTCAATCCCCAGCACCTGCCAGAAAGAAATAGCAGAGACATGGAATCACAAAGGAGAACAATTTTAGGCTTCCAAGGGTCTGAAATGGTGGGAAGAAAATGAATGAATAAAATGTATTTTCACACCCTTCTGTTTCCAATGTAGAGCTGGACGCACCTGGACGGGAGAATTTGTATCCCATTTGTGTCCTGTCTCAGGAGAAAGAGGAGCAGACGGAGCCTTTCTTCTGCTTGCTGTTTCTCCATTGCCTTCAGCTCAAAAGCAAACTTTAAATCGAAGGTGATACGTCTTGGTTTCTTCACAGCCAATTTGGGGCCCGAAATGTAAAAAGCTCAGCAGATAAAGGCACTTGTTGCCATGCCTGACAACCCGAGTTCCATCCCTGGGACTCACATCGTGGAATGAGAGAGCCGACTCTGCCAGATTTCCTCTGATGGAAGTATAGAGGGCATGTGCGTGTGCACAGAGGTCGGGAGGGGATAGAATGTAATATAAATATGCTTTAAAGAACTGAAAAAGTAGAGATGCCGCATTCTAGCATGCCATTCAAATGGTTTCATGCTTAAGGGACCGTTATCTGTGAAGGAATACTGGAGAGAAACATACTTTGTCTCTCTGCTTTTCAGATACAGATAATAGAATCTGCACACATAGCAATGGGGGATGATCAGCCGGGCGTGGTGGCGCACGCCTTCAATCCTAGCACTCGGGAGGCAGAGGCAGGCGGATTTCTGAGTTCGAGGCCAGCCTGGTCTACAAAGTGAGTTCCAGGATAGCCAGGGCTATAAAGAGAAACCCTGTCTCAAAAAAGAAAAAAAAAAAGCAATGGGGATGATTAGAAGCAGCAAATGCCAGTCATGTGTGTGTGTGTGTGTGTGTGTGTGATCCTAAAGGGAATGACATCTCAGGGAGAAGCCCATCTTTTCCCAATCTTTGTTATGGTAAAATACATATAACACTAACAGCTCCATCTTCTCTGCTATTTATTTATTTGGACTTTAGAAGTTGGGGAGGTGGAGGGGGTTGCACAGTCCATGGAAGTATAGGGAGGACAGAGAACAACTCATGAATGGATGGAACTCATGACATCAGACTTGATGGCAGGGGTCTTAACCTGATGAGCCATCTCACCAGTCCCTGGCAGAGAGAGAGAGAGGGAAAGAGGGAGGGAGGGAGGGAGGGAGGGGAAGAGGGAGAGAGCAAGAGGGAGAGAGAGAAAGAGAGACTCACTATGTAGCTCTGGCTGGCTCAGAACTCTCTATTTAGACCAGGCTGGCCTCAAACTCACAGAGATCTGCCTTTCTCTACCTTCCAAGTGCTGGTGTTAAAAGGCTGTGACACTACACACCAGGCTTTGGCTAAATTCCTTGTTTGTTTGTTTGTTTGTTTTTAATTTTATGTGTATGATTTTTTAAATTTTTGCTGCAGTATGTCTGTGCACCACGCGCATGCCTGATGTCCACAGAGGCCAGAAGAGGGCATCGGATCCCTTAGAACTGGTGTTACAATTGGTAGTGAGCCTTAATGATGTGTTTTTAGATTAGTTCAAAGGAGAGCAAAGCTTCAAAGTGACACCTCCCAGGCACCAGATGGCGCTGTTCAGCTGCTGGGACATTCTCTGTCACCTGAGAAGCCTCCTTATGACCTAGCCGATTAAAAACAACAAAACACTTTTGTCCTTGTAAATTGTCCTTAGGGCAATTGGAATCGAGGTGACTGTCTGGCTTGGCTTTCAGTGGCCCTGCAAATCCTGCTTTGGGACCAACAAAGGGCGTGTGTGTTTGCAGAGGACACAGTAATAACAAAGGACAAAGCCAGAGACCATTTTCTCAGAATGGAGACTTAGGCCTGCCAACCAAACTAGGAGAAACCAACCGCACAATGAATAACATTGGGAATCAGGGCAGAACCTAGCCCATTTATTAACAAGCATCCCTCACTGGGGTGTAGTTCCTGTAGTAGTGTGAAGGCAGGTCCCTAAGCTCCTAGTCATTCACAATTAGGGGCCCTCCTCACTGTCCCCAGGCCAGCTTCCGAAGGCCAGGCACATTTGCATGTGTGACGTCATTGCCGGCTTTCCCTTACGGGCCTCTGTCCTAGTTGTACTGAAATAATCTTTCAATCGCATCCTTCCTTCCCTCTTACATCCCGGCCCAGCTCTGACCTCCTGGAGGAAGTCCATCTGAGCCGCACAATAGCCCAAGGAGCCCCACCCTCCCATTGGCTAGTAGCCACTGTATCTGTTTAAATGTGTTTATACCCTGGTTTGCTCAGTCTGGTCCGTCAGGAGGTGCTTTCCACTGTCAAACGTTTGTATGCTACCTCTGGCTTGCCAGGACCTCCCCTATACTTCTCTGAGCCTTAACTCAAACTCAGGCTTCTTTCAAAAAAGCATTTTTTACTCCTGTTCTGCCCTCAAATCCCCATCTTATTTCTTGCTCAGCTTTTCCAAACAAATCTCCCTTGAACATTTTGCTTTTCTTCAGTTGGCTCTCCCTCCAGTTGTCCCCGGCCGTGCACCACTTTCTCCCGAACCTTGCAGCACCATTTGATACTGCGGATGGCCTTTCCTTTCTTGAAATGGAGTCTTGATTTCTACTTTCGCCTCTCCTCACCCTCACCCCTGCCCCCATGCCTGACATTAGACTGACCTCATTTCCCCCAACCCTTTTGGTCCTTTCTTCTCTGTCTTCAGTCACCTTGAATGACTCTTGTATTTTTCTTGCTTCTGCCTTTGAGAGACTGTTATTCAAGAGCAGTGTCATTCGGGAAGGTTAAATCATCCATTAGGGTTCACCTCTACCTTAATGAATTTCTTGTGTGATTTGATCCTTTCTCAAGATTACCAGGCATACTTATCTAACTGCTCTGCCGAATTTCCCACTGGATGTAATACTTTAACTTCAAGTTCAACATTTCATACATAGATAGATGATAGATAGATAGATAGATAGATAGATAGATAGATAGATAGATAGATAGAGATGGATAGATATGATTACTTTATATATGGTATATCTAATATATCTGATATATATGATTATATATTACTTTATGTGTATATATTGTCTGCATATATGAATGAGCCCCAGATATGTGCCTGATGCCTTCATAGAGAAGTCCTCCAAAGTCTGGGAATTAAACCCAAGTTCTCTGCAAGAACAGGTCTTACCCACTGAGCCATTGCTTGAGCTCCCAAGTTTAACCTTTTTTTTCCTTATGAAATCTCTTCTCAAATAAAGTACAAGAAGCCTTTTTAAAAAAAAAGAAAGAAAGAAAAAGAAAAAAAGAAATCTCTTCAGCTTCCCTCAGCACCCGAACTCTCTCAACGTCTCTCTCTCTCTCTCTCCAGTGACTCTATCGCTCTAATCATCATCCACGTGTGAACACTTTGAAGCATTTCTATTGTTTTCAAACCCAAACTCCATTTTCAGTTCTTCCACCTGATAGCTATGTGGTCCAAGGTGAGTGATGTAGGCAAGTAACCTATCAGCGCATTGGTTAATAACCACTAAGGGTGTGTGTGTGTGTGTGTGTGTGTGTGTGTGTGTGTGTGTGTTAGAGAGAGCAGCACATATTACACTCTGAGTATGAGGGCTGTCTTTTCATCCTATCTACCACTAGTAAGAAGATCTGAGTTCAGATCCTACCTGGACTACAGAACAAGTTCAAGGCCAGCCTGAGCAATTTAGTGAGACTCAGACTCTAAGTTATAAAAACAACAGCAACAACAGAAAGAAAGCTGAAGGTATAGCTCAGTGGTAAAAATGCTTGCATAGCAGGTCTGAAACCTCAAGTTCAATCCTCACTATGGGGAGGGAAAAAAATCAGGTTATTTGGAGGGATGGTTCAAATGGCCCTGATAGCCAATGAGGTTGTTTGTCTCTGTGGTCTGCCCTATTCTGGATATTCCATATAAATGGAACCACATTATCGTCTTTTGTGTGTATCTGGCTTCATTTGCTCAGTATGATTTCAAAGTAGCATGTATCAATGTTCCATGTGTATGTGTAATGACCAAGATTATGTTACTTATTTTCATGTCCATGTGACCAAAGTACCTGACAGAAACTTAAAAGAGGTTTGAGTCTTTTTAAGCTTTTTAATTTTCTTTATGTGTATAGGTGTTTTGCCTGCACGTGTGTCTGTGCACCACAAACATGCCTGGTGCTGAGCTACAGATAGTTGTGGACCTCCATGTTGGCACTGGGAATCGAACTCTCGTCTTCTAGAAGACCAGTCCATACTGGGCCATCTCTTCTTCACTAGGAAGGATTAATCTTGATCAGAATTTGGGAGTGTGGGAAGTCTTGACGGATGTCCTAGAGGGGAGTAATGATTGATGTAGTTGTGTGTGGACTAGAAAGCAGAGAGCAGAATGAAAACAGGCTGAGGCTGGGTGTTTGGAGGTCCACCCTGAGTGGCTGACATTAACCAGCTAGGCACTATAACCCCAAAGTTCCACAACCCCCCAACACAGCCCCACCAGCCTGGGATCAAGTAGTGAAGCATCTGAGCCAACAGGAGACAGTTCATATTTAAGAGAACAGCAATCAATCCCGGGGCCTCAAACAGGGGCAGACAAAGTGTTCCATTGTTTTTTGTTGTTGTTCTTTTTGTCTGTTTTTCCTTAGTTGAACCATACTCCTTTGGGCCAGGTAGCAACTTCCCATCATGGAAGAGAAGCGCTCATGGGACCTGAAGGTTTATAATACAAGTTGAGAGAGAGAGAGAGAGAGAGAGAGACAGACAGACAGACAGACAGAGACAAAGAGAGAGATAGAGAGAGAGACAGAGAGAGACTGAGAGGGACAGAGAGAGAGATTTTCTTCTGAAGAGTAGCCACTAGTGAGTTGCTCATCCTCCCACAAACAACCCCTCCCCACACTCCTATAAATGACCCTGTGAACTCACTGGGTCACATAGGCACTGAAACATGGAAGTAGAGAGGACATAAGATGGATAGATGACGAGGTGCCAGAAGTAGAAGGGACAAGCGGGAGTAACATGCGTGTATAAATACAACCAAATTGCATTGTGTACGTGCACGAAAAAGTCAACCCACTATCATCTATAACTAATATATACTAATAAAAACATTAACAATATGCCATTGCCTGGATATACCATTTTTTATGTATAGATTCATTATTTGTAAGACATTCAGGCTATTTTCATCTTTTAGACATTAGGAGTATTCACATACAAGGTTTTTAGGGTTTTTGAGGTTTTTCTCCCCATTTGTTCACAGTGCTCAGAATTAAATGTAGAGTCTAGGAAATGCAAAGGCAAACACACTGATGTTGAGAGATGCACCCCTGGCTATGGTAGACACATTTTTATATATTAAATATTTTATTATATATCCAGGAATAGACTTTCTGGCTTATGTAGTAGCTTATTATTATTACTATTATTTTGCTTTTTTTTTTTTTTTTTGGACTACAAAGTACCATAATGAGACACCTTATAAATAAGAGAGTTTCTGGATGCTGGGAAGTCTATTTGTGTCTAGTAAGAACCCCTTTTGTTTCATAGAAGGTGCATTCTAGCTACGTACATGCATAAGAGCCAATGATCTAATCAAAGGGAGCCCTTGTGGCCCCTCATTTCAATACTACTACTTTGGAGGTTAGGGTTTCAACTCAGGAATTTGGTGGATAGCTTACAATAAACCCACATTTAACTTTCTGAGGAATTTTGTCAAGTTGTTTCAAAGCAGCTGGCCATTGTGTATTCTTTTCAGCAGAATGTATGAACAGCAGTTTCTATAGAGATGGGGGGTGGGGGAGGGGGATAGTGCTGTGAGACACTCATGATGACTGTAGTTGTGCTTACCTGCAGAGGCCTGCATAAGACAGAGCCATCAGCAGCTGGAGAGATGGCACAGTGGTTAAGAGCACTGACTGGTCTTCCAGAAGGCCTGTGTTCAATTCCCAGCAACCATACAGTGGCTCACAACCATCTCTAATGGGATCTGATGCTCTCTTCTGGTGTGTCTGAAGACTGCAACAGTGTACTCACTCACATACATTAAATAAATAAATAAATATTTTTTTTTAAAGATTGAGCCATTAATATCCCATCAACAATCTTTGGAGCATGGACCAACCATCAGGCCCTACCCTCAGCTAAGGAACTATTGGCAAGTAAAGGTTTCTAGGGAGGGAGACTAATTTTTCTTCAGGGTGTAGCTACTGGTAAATTGCCCATGATCCAATAAATAATCCCACACTCATGAGAATTTAAGTAGCCCTCCTCAAACTCAGTAAGAGAGTAGAAGGAGGATATGTTAGAAAGGAGGAGTTTCAGGGGGGGTCGAGGGATATATGAGAAGGAAATGGCATAAATGTGATCAAAGAACGTTATCTCCACATTGTCAAATGTTATACACACACACACACACACACACACACACACACACACACACACACACACACAGGCTTTATGGTATTTCCAGAGCCTAGCCAGCATGTCCTATTGCCATCCTTTTAAGCTGGAATTGTTGTAGTAGCATGAAGTGTTAGCTCCTTGTAGCTCTGCTTTGCATTCCCAGATGACTAATGACACTAAGCTTCTCCTCAGATATTTACGGTCCTTGCTCATTAGAAACTATCTCCTGGGGTGGGGCACAGACCATTAATCCCACACTCAGGAGGCAGAGGCTGGTAGATTTTTGTGAGTTTAAGGCCAACCTGGTCTACATAGAGAGCTCCAGGCCAGCCAAGCCTACATAATGAAACCCTGTCTAAAAAGCAAAATAATAATAAAAAGAGCAAAATAATAATAATAATCTGCCCAGCGGTGGTGGCACACACCTTTAATCCCAGCACTCGGGAGGCAGAGGCAGGAGGATTTCTGAGTCTGAGGCCAGCCTGGTCTACAAAATGAGTTCCAGGACAGCCAGGGCTATACAGAGAAACCCTGTCTGGAAAAAAAAAATAATCTATTTATCTCATATTATTGTAACAGGTTTCTGTATAATCTAGATAAAGTTCCTTAACAGACATTATTTGCAAGTATTTTATAGGGTTTGTTCCCTACATTAAAAAAAATAATTGTATGTGCCTGCATCTATATCTTTTCACCATGTGTGCCTGGTGCCCACAGAGGTGAGAAGAGGATAGCAGATTCTCCGGAACCAGAGTTGCAGATGGTTGTGAGCTGCCTTGTAGGTGCTGGTAACTGAACCCATGTTGGAGCACATGCTAAGCAAGGGTCCTGCCATTGGCTTGCACCAGCCTGGCCCTTACATTGTGGTAAAACCCAGTTCACCTCATTTCCTTTGTGACTTACACTTTTATGTCTTACCCAAGGAGCTGCTGCCTTATCCAACGTTTTAGAGGGCTAATATTGGGTTTCCTCTAAGAATGTTATAGTTTAATGTGATAGTTTTAGAACTTAAATTTCAAGTCTACAATCCATTTCAGTTTAGTTCACATTTTGTGTATGGTGTGAAGTACAAACGCCTTCATTCTTGGGTGCATAACTTTTCTGATGTTTTAAATATAAGCCTGATGCCTTGAGAGACTATGATATGATCTACATCTGCCTGGGTATTTCAATGCCCAATAATAACCATACAATTACAACCATGCTGTTATAAGTGTATATGAACCTTGGATATTTTTGTCAAAGTTCATGATCTATTCTGGTGCTCAAACACTCAAACCTTTCTTTCTCTTTCTTTCTTTCTTTCTTTCTTTCTTTCTTTCTTTCTTTCTTTCTTTCTTTCTTTCTTTCTTTTTTTTGGTTTTTGATTTTTGGAGACAGGATTTCTCCATGTAGCCCTGACTGTCTGGAACTCACTCTGTAGTCTAGGCTGGCCTCAAACTCAAAGACCTGCCTGCCATGATTACCTTAAAAAAAATAAAAACAACAACAAAACCCCCTGAAAACAGTAAATGCAAGGACTGCATGTTTCTTGGCATGGTTACCTCAGAGTCCTTCATTTGTTCTCTTGTGAAAGCTTAAACATTTGGTCTTTTATGTCCCCCTTACCCCTCTTCCCACCTCCTCTTCTACCTCACAGAGACTAGACACTTATAACAAAACAGTGGCTGTGGAATCTTCTTCCCATCCTACTTTCCTTGATTTCTGCCTCCTTCGGAGCTTTCATCCCTGGCAGTCTGCTTACCTGGTATTCAACAGAAATAATTCATTATATTTAATCTTGCTGACTTCATTTAAAATTCAAGCCCCATCTTACATATTCATGCTTGAAACCTCTTTCCTTTAAACCCCATGATTGTGGTTTGTATTAATCTTTTAAAATAACTTTTAAAGCACACCATAAGTAGGTCCAGAGAAAGAGCTGCAGTCAACCTGAGGATTCCCAACCCCGGGGCTGGATCTGGTGACAGATCTGTGAGGTATCATTTGGTCTAAATCTAAGCCTACTGCTTGGTACCTTATTTGGATATTGCTGCTTTCAAAGCCTGAGCTGTTCTTCCAAACACTGGAGTTCTCGGCTCCTTTTCGGCATGATGTAAGTCCCACAAGTATTGAGTTGTCTTAGAGGTTCTAGCGGGGGTTCAGATAAGATCCTGCATTTAAATACATTAGAAAACATTAGGTGGAAGCAAATATTTAAGAAATGCACTTGAAGATCTCACTTGATGAACTAGAAGGGGAAATATCCTAGTTTCAAAGGTTTGAGTTTTGGCTCCTCTTTAATCTTCAAAGCAGCAACAGCTTGAAATACTCAAAGCCAGGGCCTGAAAGAACAGGCTGCACCCACCCTAATTATTCTTCCAAAGGTATTTAAGCATGGGTCTCTGCCTCCCGGTGCTCAATACCACTCAAACATCCTACTGGCTTTTTAAGGCAGCATAAAGTCCCTTGCAAAACTATAATTTAAGTAGGGCAGTTATTTACAATATTAAACCCTCTCCCACCAATAATTGTAGGGAACATTTACTGAAGTAGATTAAAGAAACACGGTTGCCTGAGTGGCAGACGCTATAGTGGTTGTTCAGAAAGTAGCTCACTTGGAAATAGCTAGAATATGGAAGCTGAGGCTTAAGAGGCTACGACCCACCACACTTGGCTTCATCAAGTTTATCTGAGGAAAAGGAATATTCAGAAAGGACATGGATATTTTTGGTGCTAAGGCATGTTAGAGAGACTCTGGGCTTACTGGAACACACACGCAGGTCATTAGGGATAATTCTGGGCCTCATTCCTCATTTTATTTCAAGTATTTACCCCACCCTCCTAAGACTCAAACACATACATTTTCTTGTTTTGAGCCACTTCTAACGCCTGCTAGCTCCTAGCTTATGCCTCCTTTTACATTGCCACAGATCTTTTGGAGATAAGGTGAGGGAACAGATGAAGTGAACAATGAACATGTAAATTTTCACGAAGAGATTTCTCTAATAAAGAGATCTCTCCATTGGGATAGACCCCTGATTCTTTGATATTTGTTTTTAATTGGTACCAGTATGTTTTCTATAGCTTTTGCACCAACCTATTTGTAAATGTATAGATAACATAAATGTATAGTTAACTTTGGAGATGCTAACACACACACACACACACACACACACACACACACACACACACACACGGAAAAAAAATTAAAATCCAACCCACGAATCTGGTATCTGCTGTGGCCAGTCTAGTCTGTCCACTGTACAGAGAGGGATTATGGCAGGGAATGCAATTCTTAGTGGTGCCAGAAAAGTCCAGGATGTGGCAGGTTTTGAGTTGGTTAGAAAAAGAAAGACAAAAACCAACCAATCAAAAGAAAATTTCTCTTGACTACATCACCCAATAATTAACATTTGGGGAATGTCCTTCTAGTCTTTTTTCAATCTGAATATTTAAAAATGGGTGAGTTCTTGATTTTACAGAGACACGTTACAGTTTTCTACAGATTTTTGTTTGCTTGCTTTTTTGAGACAGAGTCTAATAGCCCAGGCTGTCGTGGAGCTCAGGCTGGCCTTGAACTCAGAAAGATCTGCCTGCCTCTGCCTCCTGAGCGCTAGGATCAAAGGCATGTGCCACTATGCCTGATCTGTACAGATATTTTTTTAAACCCAAACAACTAATTCTCTACATTATTAAAAATATTCTCCTATTTTTTCCAACAACATAATTTCATCAACACTGTTCCCACCCTGAACAACATTGCTTCTAAGTAAACCACTCACAACATCTCCGGAGTAGAAATAACTGGAGAGAGGCAAGCTTGGAGAGGAGCATCAGTTTCTCCATGATGACTAGCTAGTGTTAGCAGAGTGGTTTCCCTTTTTTTTTTCCACTCCCAAACCTCTGGCATTTGACTAAGTTTTCCTGCTTTCACTCCCTTAAGGGTGTCCACCCCTTTCTGCAGGCTGTGATTTTTCTTTTGCTGTTGTGTTGACGAACAAAGGGTTATTTGCCCGGTGGGCTCCCCTTTGAAGTGTCTAGGGCAGTTCACGAAGTCCAAGACACTTTTTAAAAACCAAGATCCTTTACAGTATCTTATCGGACTCTTCCGGACTTAAATAAATTGCTAGAAGAGGCAACCAACCCCTGGCTTGCTGATTCTGAACAGTTCCCTTCAACAGAGTGTAATAGTTAATGGGAACGTGGAAGTGGGCCGTTCTCCATCAGTAGTCAAAGTCTTCAACAGCTCAACATCAGTTCAAAGCTACTTAAATGTCTTGGAAGTGTGTCGGAGGGTAAGGAAGAGAATGTGCGTGCATTCAAAACACTGAGTCCTCTCTTAAGTTGCGGAGGAAAAGTCCCAAGTACGCGCCAACAGTTGGCGAGGGTGGAGAAGCAATCTCCGGTAAACCACTGCCCTCCCGGGGTGGGGTGGGGAGGTCCCCCTTTTCCAGCCGGAGCGCATGGGCCAAGCTCTTGCGTCTGGCAGACACTTGGGTCCGAGGAGTTAATAATGCTCGCCGACTCTCAGGAGTCCAACAGGAGCTGCAGATTGGTGCGGGACCCTGCTTGCCAGGCAACTTTTGTGGCTCGCCGCCCCCTCTGTCCTTTCTCCTACTTTTGTGGGATGTTCAAGGCAGACATCGTATAAAGTTTCTGCATCCCAACTCCTCTCCCTAGCTCCCCGGCGCGGTGCCTTCGCGCCCGGGTTCCCCGCACACGTCCCAGGGCCTGGGAACTTCCCGAGGCAGCTTCTCACGCACGAACCCGGGGACCCCGCGGCAGGCGCCGCCTCAGCCCCGCGGGCCCCCACCCCCTCCCCTCCCCAGCTCCGCAGCCGAGAGCCCGGATGTTGGATTCCATCCCTGCGCCTGGTCCTTCATTTCCATAAAAGGGCAGCGCTCCGCAGGGCCGAGATTGCGGCCGCCGCCTCTCCCCGCGGCGCTCCCCCGAGGCGCACGCCGCCCCGGCCCCACCAGAGCGCGCGCCGGCGGGCCCCCGCGGGAGCGCGGTCCGAGAAGAGCCAGAGAGGAGGGGGCGGAGGCCGGCTGCGGGCGGTGCTGCGGGGCGGGGACGGGGGCGGGGGCCGGGGCCGGGAGAGGGGGTGGGGCGGGGGCCGCGGCGCCGGGACTCCATTAGCAGCGGCGGGAGGCTTCGCTTCCCTCAGAGCAGCGACGCGGGCGCCGCCAGCTTCGCCTGTTGCCGCGGGAGCCCGGCGGGAGGAGCGCGGTGAGGGGCGCAGCGGAGGACGGGGCGCGGGGAGGACACCGCGGGAGGAGCGGAGCGCGGGCCGGCGCGGCGTGGTGCGGCGTGGCGCGGTCACCCGGGCCGGGTAGGGGAGGCGCGGGCTGGTCCGGGCGCAGCGGCTACGGCGGCGGCGGCGGCAGGTGAAGGCGCCCGAGTCCGCTAGGCGGGTGCGGCGGGCGGGCGGAGGCCAGGGTCTGGGTGCCGAGTCGCCCGCGCTCGCGCCCTGGGGTGGGCGCGCGTAGCCGCGGCTCCTCCGCCTTCTCCCTCGCAGCGGCCGGCGCCGCGGACTCGGTGGGGTTTGTCTTCCTTTGGGGGAGTGACGCTGACGAGAGCCATTTCCTCCGCGCTCGCAGGAAGGAGCCATGGCTCTGGACGGGATAAGGATGCCAGATGGCTGCTACGCGGACGGGACGTGGGAACTGAGCGTCCATGTCACGGACCTGAACCGTGATGTCACTCTGAGAGTGACCGGGGAGGTGCACATCGGAGGGGTGATGCTGAAGTTGGTGGAAAAACTCGGTGAGTAGCACCCCTGATGCCTCCAATAAAGACTTCCCAGAATGAGAGGAGGGGGGTGGGGAGGAAAGACGGCGGGGGGAGGGGTGGAATGGGAGATCCTAGCTCCTGGCGTGTGCTGCGCTTAAAATGCGAAATTTGTTAATGTTAGGGCGCATAGACGTGCTCCCCTCTGCGTCCTGCTTGTTATTTTGATTTTTACATAAGGTAGTGATTCGAGCCTACCAAATGCTTAACTGCGGATTCCCGGGACGACTTGTTGAAAGTAACCAGGAGAGAGAGTATGCAGGTGAAAGTTGTGAATGTGGTATTACGGGTCTGTAGGTGTTAACACCTCTTACCCTCTTGGAACCTGGATGTTGGTAGCGGTGTTGATTAGGGAGAGTGTACAGTCAGCCCGGTCTGGAGAATGTGCACTGGTGTCGGTCGGTCTGAAGTTTCTGTAGCTGCACTACGTGATGGAGTGCCCTGAAATGTTCCACTCGTCCGCTCTTGCGAGGGGTGGGGCAGTGCTTGACAAACTTGGTATCTGTATTCTGAGTTGGAAGTAAGCTATCACACGAGCATTAAGAAGCCAATGAAAAAACTTTTTCTGTTTTTTTTGTTTTTGTTTTTGTTTTTTAAAGCAGACACTAAACTGAGTTGAAGATGACAGTATTTGAGTGCCCATAGATACTGCATTGATTCTGACTTGATTGTAAGGAAGGGCTATCACCCAGGATATTCGAGAAAACTGCGCTCCACATTTTGTGATAAGGCAAACCATTTTCACCTGGCAGATTGACCGGACTAGATAAGATGGGTGATTTTATCCGGAAAGCGTTTATCAGATGAGCAGCTTTCTGGCCTGTAAAGTGCTTGCTGCTGTGTATAATGAAGTGATAAGGCGTTTTGTGTGGGGTTGTCTTTTGTGGCAGGGTTAGTTGGTTTCAATCAGCATTCATGTTTCAGGACATCCTGGAAAAGTAATAAATATTCATTTCTCAGAAAAAGTATTACCAAGGGGGAGGGGGAACTGCATATTTACCATATAATCTTAAATGAAATAGCAGTCTGATACAATTTGGGAATTAGACGGAATTCATTTATTAGGTGAATCTGTTATGCCCCTGGAGAGAACTTAATTGTTGGAGGACCAAAGAGGAGTTCATTGCAGGGGGCCCTTCTCAGTACTATCCATTGTTTGACTCCGGAGACAGCTCAAGAAAGAGCCCCCAAGGGGCCCTTTAAGAATTCAGTTTTGCTGCTTTAATCAAGTAACTGTCAGTTTACGTTTCTTATTTGATTCAAGTAAATCAATCACTGTTGACAAAATATTTACCAACCTTTTTTGAACAGTTGCACTTGAGGATGAAAACTATCCAGTATGGTTCCTGTTTGACAAGGAAACAGTCATTTGTATCAGATTGTCTTACGGAGATAAGTGGGCCTTATTAGTACATTGTAGTTTTTCATTATTTTAGTTAGTTTTTGGTTTTGTTATCTCAAGCAAGAGTCTCACTCTAGCTCTGGCTGGCCTGAACTTGCTATGTAGACCAGACTCACAGAGATCTGCCTGCTCTGCCTCTGAGTTCTGGGATTGAAGGGGTGTCCTCCTCATGCCCAGCTCTTCAGTGTAATTTTTTTTTTAAGCAGTGCAATAAAAGATCTGTCAAGGGTGACTTAGATAAGTTGGAATTCTTAAAAAAAAAAAAAAAACCCAACCAAGCTTTAATGAATAAATAATGATTTCTACTATATTTACATCACTGATTGACTGTGTTATGAAATCACAATTATAAATAGAATTGTTGGGGATGAGCTGTTTGTAGACAGGATTGATGTTATTTTTGAGTAACTATCTTAACAGTGCTGATGCTAGTTAATTACACAGAACAGCGGAGCAGGAATGGCTTTGTGCCTGGGGATTCGGTACCTGTCTTCAGTGGCACCAGTTCTCCTGAGTTTTAAGTCCCAAATGGAGGAGGCATTTTTCAGCAAGCTTCTGACAAGGACACGGAGTGGGGTGCCATTTAAAATGTCCACAAACCAGACCAGTCAGACTAGAAAGGGATTGTGCAGTTTTCCGGGTTTGTCTTAACATTGGGATGGGCTGCCTTCTGAAGCCCTGCGTGTTATTACATTGGCTGACTAGATCAAAGCAGCCTACAGAGGCTAGGTAACAGGTGGAGGTCGGTTTAGGGATGAGATGGGACAGTGTCTGGTGTCTTCAAGTGAACAGCAGTAGTGAGCATGTAGCTGGCCACGGAGCAATTAGTAACACTATACTGCAGGCAGCCTTCACTTGTATGTTCAGGGGCCCACTATCTATAGGATAACTGTTTGAACCTCACTGGAGGGTATATGATTAGCAAAGGCTTTATGATTCAAAGCTGTCTTTCCCGACAGCATCCTACAGCATCCACGGCACCCGGGGATTCCCTAGAGTTAATAGATCTCAGGTTGACACCCCCCACTCCCCAATGCATCGAGTGTTGAAGCCCTGGAAAGAGGGTACTTTTGCTGTCCTTAGGTTCTCAAAGATGCAGGTGAGCAGAAAAGGGAGCAGCCATTGTGTACAGTAGGCTTTATTGTACAGCCACAGTGTTCCTCCTAGAACAGACTAAGTCAGAAGTGTTAATGATGCTTGCTTGGCGTATGTCAGCAGTATCTTTGTATTTTGTTTAAGTCTTTTATAAAGAACATTTTCATTTCAGGGAATGTTATTAAAACCTGATTCTCAGATTTATTGCTTTAATTCCAACATCTGAAAAGTCTCTTACATCTTAGTGTGGAGCACATTTGTCATCTGCTTTAAACCTGTAATAAAAAACAAGAAATCTATGCTGTGAAGGTGATATGGGCTTTAGGGATTTACAGCTTGATGAAACAAACTTATGGTTGGTCCTGTGTAGGCTGATTGTAGACAGTCTCTTTACTGTACACCTCGGTGTATGTGAAGAATGGTTTTCTCATCCTTCTTTAAAAGCCATATGGAACACTTCAAACAGGGGCTTTAAGTTTACTGTAATCTTTTTTATTAAAAGTAAAATGTTAATGGCCAGCTGTGGTGGCACACACCTTTAATCCCTGTATTCAGGAGGCAGAGACAGGTGGATCTCTGAGTTTGAGGCCAGCCTAGTCTACAGAGTGAACTCCAGGACAGCCAAGGCTACAGAGAGAAACCCTGTCTCAAAAAAATAAATAAGTAAAAAAATTTAAATGTGCATAGTTTAAAGTTGTTTTTTTTTAATTGTGTATAAATGGTACTGTTATATAAGTACAATTTCATACAAGTATATTTCACATGTTGAGCATATGTTAGTTTGTTTTGAATCAGCATCTCGTGTACCCTCGGCTAGCCTGGAACTCACTATATAGCCCAGACTGGCCTTGAAAGTACTAGGATCCATGGGTACATGTCTGGTGTGTATAGTTTTTTGTTGTTGAGGTTTTCTTGTTTGTTTGTTTGTTTTAAGAAAAATTAAACTATATCAGGATAAGGATTATAAAAATGAGATGAAAGAGGATACAATTTAAAACAATTATAGCTAAAAATAAATTTTAAAAGAAGGCTTAATTGGCTGGGATTCCTCTAGAGATCACTGCAAAGCAATTACAGAGCATAAGGCCTGTGAGAGTCAGCGTTCCATCAGCATTGAGGATCCTGGGGACCAAGGGGATGCTTAATTAATGTTATGTTTGGGTTTTCCTTTTTCTCTAGGCACTCTGAGCTAACGCTTGCCTGAGCTTTTGATCACTTAAGTTTTAGAGTTACTTTTAGACAACCTCTTACAATTTGTGCCTCTCTAAAAATACTCATTTTTCAGTGGTGAGTAAGGTATTTATAATATTATTGTGCTCAATGAATGGAAGTCTCAGCAGCCAGCTCTGTGAGCTGGGAGGGAGGGATCCACTTCTGACTGAGTTCTCCTAGCTCTGAGCTGGGAGGGAGGGATCCACTTCTGACTGAGTTCTCCTAGCTCTGAGCCTGAAGTTCACTCACGCCCAATGGATGATACAGATCCAAAGGGAAGGTTGTAGGACTCAGTTACAGCACAGGAGAAATGAGTGGAGCTGATTTAAAACCTGAAAATCGCCCTGCCTGGTAATGCACACCTTTAATCCCAGCACTTGCAAGGCAGAGGCAAGTGGTTCTGTGAGTTTGAAGCCAGCCTGGTCTGTACAGTGAGTTCCAGGTTGGCCAAGGCTACAAAATGAGACCTGGTCTCAAAGGGGGGGGGGGGGATTTGGTTAGGTTTTAAAGTTAGCATGTATGATCTAAACTAAACTGTGATCATATCAAGTTATTCACGGGTTACTCAATGTGATTTTTAAGTGTGCATTTATTGTATGTACCACCCAGAAGTACAGATAGCAAGTTTGAACTCCAGGAACTCTAAAAGCAAGTTTTCAGTTGAGTGCCAGATGAAAGGTGTTGGTACGCAGTAGGGGCTTTATTACACTAAGGTGAGAGGTTGACAGTATGCACTCAGGGAGAGAAGCCACATAAGCGGACAGCTCTCTTCCCATCTCTGTGCCTATGGCTCCCTGAGGGAGGAAGACTTATTCTGTAGAGTGGTGTCCATGCTGGGAAAATGCTGTTTCTCCCTTTGAAGTCTTACAAGTGAATTTGTGGAAATTAAATATCTGGGTAATACATCACTGACTCCAGCTGAAGTGTGGTATAAGGCAGGTTTTTTTTAAGTCTTTGAGTGGAGGAACAGTTGGCCAATCACTAAAATGGATTGAATCCTAGTTAAATCTGATAGCAAGTTTCCTAAGTGTTTCTATACCGTGACTGATCCATAGAAATTCAGTATTGAATTTTATCTGTTTCTTTAAAAACTTAGAAGTTCTTTGAGCAAGAGAGATGGTTCATGGTAGGTAAAGCACCTACTACCAAGCCTGAAAACGACAGCCAGGGTTCGGTTTCTGGGACTCCAGTGTGTGGTTTAAGGAGAGATGTCCTTTGACCTTCACCCAAGCACACCCCCAAAGCAAGATGTCTAATTAATATATACATAGTAAATTTTAAGTTCCTTAAGAGTAGAGGACAATATAAATTTCACTATGCTTTTTATAAATCCCAGTAAGTATGAGCTACTTTGGAGGTATATTATGTGGTATTTGTTCCTTCTTTTAAAAAAGGGGTAGGGGACAGGCTGTCACTAGGTAAACCATGCTAGCTTGGTCTACTCAGGGAACTCTTCCTGACTTTGCCTTCCTGAGTGCTGGGATTAAAGGGGTGTCTTTGCCGTCCATATTTGCTCAGCCATGTCTTCTGTCCCAGTTTTCTACAAAAAAAAAAAAAAAGAAAAAGAAAAAAAAAGTCCATTAGATTCCAACTAGAACTAACTTATTTATAGGGCAAAGGCTACTTTCATTTTATTCAGTTATTTACAGAAGACCATGTTAGAGCGCCTTTGTGACATGTGAAAGAAAATACTCTGACGTTTTACCTTTACTCTTGAATTCTTCTTTAAAACTTGAGACTGAGTCTAGTGGTCCAGTGAGAGCTGTTTACCCGATCACTTTGTCGTTCCATCTCACTGCTGGAAAGCATAGCTCTTAGGGCTTGGATGAGCAAGTTGTTGACATCATAACCTTTTGCCCTTAAATACTCAAACACAGAGTGCCTAAAAATGAAGGCTTCTCTCTTAGACAGTTGGAATACACTTTTACCAAATTCAGGAAATTTAATATTGATTTAACACTGTCATCTTCTATAGATGCATATTCAAATACATTCACATTTTACAGTTGTCTCAGTGTTGATGGCTGCCAAACTAGCCTCTTAACTCCTTTAATAGACACAATATCCAAGTGCAGAGTTCAGAGAGTATGTAATTGAGATACATGTAATTAAGATCCAGACTTCCTAGCTACACTGTGAAACAGTCCTTGTCTCTTTGCCTTTCAAAGCAAAGTTATCAATGGGATACTCAATATTTTTGTAAGTTCTCTTTCATATACTGTATCTTTAAATTCAATTTAAACTCTTCGATTACTTGGACTATTGGGAACATTTTTATGTTATTATTTCTTTTTGTGATGGGGTCTCCTTATTTTGCTCAGGCTGGCGTGGAATTCCTGGGCTTACATGATCCTCTTGCTCTGACTTCCCAAGTATAGGACCCTGCACCCACCTATATTAATAACATTCTTAGACATTGTTGGCTGTAGGTTGTCCCCAGTGTCAGCTGTCCTCATATTGCTTTAGGTGCTAATGGATACTCCGATCAGTAAGAAAATGAATGTGTTGTCTGTCTGCCAGCAGATCTGATTTCAGCCTCTGACCCTGCTTCTTCCTTGTTTATGTGATCCTTGAACAACCAGTCCAACCGTCGGAGTGGGTCTTGACTTAAACAAAACTCATTATGTGTGCCTGTAATACTGTAATCAAGACCAGAGTGAGTTTGAGGCCAGTTTGGGCTCCATGAGACCCTGTCTCAAAAAATTATGCAGGGCCTTAGCTTAGCAGGTAAAGCCCTGCTGTCAAGACTGACCTCTGAGTCCAATCCACGGGACTTAGCTGGTAGAAAGAGAGCTGACTCTTACAAGCTGTCCTCTGACCTTCACACATGCACAGATGCATGCAACCAGCACACATAGACTCAACTCAGCACACACATGCACATGCTCAAGAACAGTTGCAATAATGGAAAAGACAGATATCATAGGTTTTGTTAAGACATGAGTTACAACTTCTCCAGGGAGTGCAGGGGAAATAGCAATACAAAGTCTCCATTGCTGCAGTGCATACCCATTTGTAGGTTTGGATACAAAGGACATTATCCACATCTTACTAATATGCCAAACTGGAATTATGAGGAAGGTGGATTACAATGAACAGGGCAGGCAGAACAGGAAAATTAGAAAGTATTTGACAAGACTTTAGAACTTTAAATAATAGATCTTGATTAATTTGCAAACAATAATAGAAAGTTTGTTTTGACTGAAACCCATTAGGCCTTCTTAAAATGAATTTATTTAATCCATAAATACATATCTGTTGTAAAGGAACACAAATATGCAGAAGTATATGGAATAAAATCTCTCCCTTTCTCAGTTTCTGAAAAAAAAAAAAGACATGAGTTACACATTGAGGTGATTTATATAAACTGTACGTGCTATACAAATACAGTGACTATACTTGGTCAGCATTGGAGCTGTCTGGATATATACTGGCAGAGGAGGAAGGTGTCTGAAGGACAATGAGAATACTGTTTCCTATTTGTGAGCGCAGAATTGTATGCCTCAAAAGGAGTTCAGCTTGGATTACCATGTGTTCCTACCCCCTAGACAACAACAGAAAAATAGCTATCATTCTGGCTTTTCCCTTCTTCGCATTGCAACACATACCTGTCTCTGTAATGTAACAATGAGCTATTTAACCACTGTTTTTCTGAGATTTCTGAAATGCAATTGACCAGTAAGTGGATGATGGTATTTCAGAGATTTGAAAAATCTATAGCCAGTGGTAAATTAATTCCCTAGTTAATCTGTTTTAGGAGCAGTGTTTTATATTCACTGTAATAAAGGAGTGAAGTAAGCTTGTTTCTTGGCACATGAAAACCTGAGCCTAGGGCTGGAGAGACGGCTCAGAGGCTAAGAGCACTGGCTGCTCTTCCTGAGGTCCTGAGTTCAGATCCCAGCAACCACATGGTAGCTCACAACCATCTGTAATGAGATCTGATACACTCTTCTGGTATGTCTGAAGACAGCAACAGTGTACTCATATAAATGAAATGAATCTTTAAAATTGAAAAGAAAAAAGAAAACACGAGCCTATTTAGAAACTCATGAAAATTTGAGAAAAATACTGGAGAAAAATTTGGACTTCTTGTTTATTTATTTTCTTTTTTTTTAATTAGATATTTTCTTCATTTACATTTCTTGTTTATTTTTGATACTGATACTCAGAACCATGACCTCACAGATGCTAGCTGAGCAAGAATTCTGCCCCTGAGCCAGACCCTCAATTAGGGGTAAAGGATACTTATTTAAAAATTTTATCCAAATAAGAGTAGTAATGCCTGGTGTGAAGTAAATAGTAAGCAAGGTGTTTTAAATAACTCTTTATTATCCTTTAAAAAGATTTGCTTTATGCATATGAGTGTTTTATGTACATATGCGCACCATATGTGTACCTTGGATCTCCTAGAACTGGAGTTGGGGACAGTTGTGAGCTACCATGTGGGAATTAAACCCTGCTTCTCTGAACCAGCAGCCACTGCTCTTAACTGTTGAGCCATCTCACAAGCTTCACCCTTTTATTTTAAGATGTGTGACATTTTACAGATTCCTACCTATTGTAATTCACTTTTAAAACACCTACAGTTTATTATCAAAATTACTGTATTAGCTGGGTGTGGTGACCCATGCTTTTAATCCCAGCACTCAGAAGACTGAGGCAGCTGTATCTGTGACCTAGAGGCTAGCCTGGTCTACAAAGCAAGTTTTGGACAGCCAGGGTTACAGAGAGAAACCCTATCTCATCCTGCCTCCCCCTCCCCAATAATTCCTGTATTAGTCTGTAGTCACTGCATTTCCAGCATCTTTCCGTACTACTACTGTTCAGTTTGTCGTAGGCAGTGTCTCACCCAGCAGAGCCTGGCCTAGAGTTCTTGTGTAGCTGAGGATCATCTTGGACATTTGGTCCTTCTTCCTCTGTCTCCCATATGTGGAATTACAGCTGTGCATCACCATGCCCAGCTTACGTAGTGTGGGCGACCAACACTACAGTGTAGTGAGGCAGTCACTCCACCAACCAAGTTATATCTCCAGCCCTACTGTTTTTCTTAACTTGGGCAAGTATTTTCAGGTATAATTTACATAAAGCAAAAACAGTTATTGAATGTAATGTTTTGGGCTTTTGATAGATTTACAGTCATGTTAAGCTACCATAATCAAGAAATAGAAATGGGACCAAAGTTTCTTTGTATTCCTCCATAGTCAGCCGAGCTCCCCAGCTTAAGGCCCTTAAACCATTGCTGCTTTGCCTCTTCTGGGAAGCCTTGTAAAGAGAACATACTGATACATCCTTTTGGATGTGGTTTTTTGATACAATTTAGCTCTTTGGTCAATTGAACATGTTCATAGTTCTTTTTGTTTTGTTTTTTGTTTTTGTTTTTTCAAGACAGGGTTTCTTATCCTCTTATCCTGGAACTCGCTCTGTAGACCAGGCTGGCCTCGAACTCAGAAATTTGCCTGCCTCTGTCTCCCAAGAGGTGGGATTAAAGGCGTGTGCCACCCCTGCCCAGCATGTCCATAGTTCTTACGGTGGAATGTTAGTCTGTGGAATGGAGGTGTATTCTACTGGGTTTTGTGGAGGAGGAGCTGTGAATAATGGGGCTTCTTGAGTAGCCCTGGTTGTCCTGGAGCTCTGTAGACCAGGCTGGCCTTGAACTCAGAGGGCCACCTGCTTCTGCCTCCTGAGTGGGATTAAAGGTGTGTGCCACCACCACCCAGCTTGTATATATACTATAATTTTATCAGTAATTGAAGACACTTGAGTTGTTTCCAGTTCTTGGAGATTGTGAATAATGTTGCCATAAAAGTGTGCGGACATAATTTCCCGTTTCTTTTTGATCACTACTGAAGAGTGGGGTGGCTGGGCCTAAAACCTAAGCCTAAAGTTATAAGAGAGAGTCGAGTTTGTCTGGAGCCATTTTGCCTTCCACTCAACATTGTATAGGAGTTTTGGTGAGTCCCTCTGCCTCTGCACTCAATACTGTCAAAGGTTTTTGTTTTTGTGCTATCTGTTCTGATGACTAAGTAGTTGTGCTTTGGGGCCGTGTGTCTGGAATGAAAATAACTTTGGTGTGATTTTCAAGAGCTTATTTGCTGTCGTGTGTATGTGACTGAAGCTGACCGGCCTTCCTGGCCCAGAGAGCCTCCTGACTCCAGCTCCCGGGACGAGGATGAAAGCACATAGCACCTTTCTAGCTTTTTCATTGGTGGTGGCACTGCAGGCATTTTACTGACTGATCTGTCTCCTCAGCCCCTGGTTATTTTGGTTTTATTTTATTTTTTAAGCTTTCCCTTATTTTAATTGCTTAGAACTCTGTGTGTGAGTATGTGTATGTGTAAATGGAGAGGCCAGAGGAGGATGTCTGGTCTCCTGGCATGGATTTACAGGCAATTTTGAGCCACCTGCATGGGTGCTGGGAACAGCAGCTTGGGTCCTCTGCAAGAGCAACCATGTGGGTCCTGAGAATCAAGCACTGGTCCTCTGGAAGAGTAACTAGTGCTCTTAAACTCTGAGCCATATCCAGCCTCCTCAAGTGAAAATATTTTATGTTAGTATTTTGCTCTGTAACCAAGGTTAATCTGACACTTACTGCTCAGGTTGACTTTGAATGCATGGAAACTCTTCTGCCTTACTTTTTGAGTGTTGGGTTTATAGCTGTGAGATCCATACCCTGCAGTGATTCAGGATTGAGACTCGTCTCCTGTCTAGGTACACGAGGATCAGCCCTGGGTGACCTTTAAAACCTGTCTAGTTACCCATCTGAAAAAAAAGCAGCAGGAACATCTGCTCTAAAATTTATGATCTTTTGTAATTTTAAAATGTATCAGGTATTTTAAGGTTGAAAGCATCTGTAAATGATGTTTTTGATATAGAACACCCAGAGTTATGATTAAAACACAAAAAAGTGCCAAGTTAATCGATTGTAGGTTTCTATTGGATAAGTGCCTTCTGGTATAATGTTCCTTAATGTAATTTTTGGGCTCTGACTTAAAAGTTACAAAAAGCTTAAAAATAACTTGGAAAAGGGAAAGTGATTGCTGTATCAGTTTTAAAACTGTTTGTTTTTAGACAGTGTGGTGATAAATTCTATTGCTCTGGAAGCCACCTGTGACAGGATCCTGACTGTGCCATAGACTAGCTGTGTGACATTGGACTGTACTCCTCATCTGTAGAATGAGGATAATCTGTAGCCTTACTGATAGCGTGATTGGAAGGACTACATCAGCAAACACAGGCAGAATGTTAACATCCGTGATGACCAGCAGTGGTTTGTACACTTTCTGAGGCTGAACTAGAGAAATAGTATTTTGTAACAGATGAAAAATGTCTTTTAGGAAGTTAAGCCAGCTAGTACTCATTTATTCTCTACCATATTAGAAATGACAGTGAACTTTTTGACCACCTTGTATCAATATTAGTAATATTATGAAAAGTTAAGTATGAAGATGTTTTTTATAAGCGGGATATTTTATGCTTCAGTATGGACTATACTGGCATAGAAGTTATTTTATATAAATTTAGCATTCCGATTAGACAGATTCCTTTCTTGCCAGCAGTTAAGGACTCAGTTTAAGACGTGGCCAGAGTTGTATGTTTCAAAGACTACCCTTATTTTTATTCCCACTTAACTTAGATGCACCACATATTTCTTAAAGTCAGTATTTTGACTAAATATCTCTGGCGGTTAGTAGAAAGTCGGTTTTATTCCTGCATTTGGAAGTCAGAAGCCTACATATACCTGAGTTCTGGGTCTGAGTTCTACATAGCAAATTTAAAGCCGCCAGGGCTACATAGTGAGACCTCTCAAAAAAGGTTATCCTTACTATAAGTTATCCTTACTACACAGTACCACTTACTACAAAGTGAATTAAAAAGTAAACAAAAAGGAAGGAAACATGACTGTTCCTAGGTATGGTGGGAGAGCATAGCCAGAAGCAGGAACCTCCGGCAGAGTCCAGAGTGGACATGACCCTGAGCTGGGCCATGGGGTGGAGTGGAGGGAGGGGTGGGCAGAGAGGGGACCCAAGTGCAGCACCCAGGAGACCCAAAGGTACAAAAAAGCCAGTAACCAAAATGGCTGTACTATACATAAGGAAGGGCAGCCTAGCCCCGGGGCTAGAGAAGTTTAGGGTAGAGGGTGGAGTAAGCCAGCCATACCCAGTAACTGAGGGATGCAGAGACGCCCGGAGGCCAGATTCACTTTGAATGTGAAATAGGCCCCTCGGCTGACTGCTTGTCTCAGGTTTGAGGCCCTACAGTAAGCCGTCTCAAACAAAAGTTATCCTCTCATTACTGGGCAAGCCTAAAACAGGAGTTGAGAAATAATTTAAAATATTCTAATTGTAGTGTTCAGCCAGAAATCTTTGATTTTGTTGTTTGTCAAAACCACTTTGGAAGATCTTTCCCCCCCGACAGTTCTGTTTAATAATGTAACATCTTATTACTTCCCTAAAGTAAGACCACATGTGTTTGAACACTAGCTTGACATCACATATGTTTTATGGTCTTGTGCTAAGTTTCGTAGTGTCCCTGTGCCTTGGTTGCTGTATAAGTGAAGTGCGGATAATAATAGTTAACCTCTTAGAGGTAGAGCAGTTTGGACATACAATAAAGTAATAGCTATCAGCGGTGGGTATAAATTTCTCCAGGCTCCTCTTGAAATCCAAGAGTGGAATCCCAGAGTGAAATCCAACTTGGTGATTGCACAACAGGGATGTTAGGGTGAGGTAGGCAGTTGTGGATGTTAGGGTGAGGTAGGCAGTTGTATGTGAATTCTATATGCTCATGCCATGTTTAGGTTATAGAACTGTGTAGTTGGGAACGTGTCGGGTGAAGTACATGGATTCACCTTTTCTGGAACAGTAGCAAATGTGGAGGGTGTGTGTTCCTTTAATGTGTCCTTCCTGTTGTCGCTGAGATGCTTTCTAATGACAAAGTGAAATAGATCACTTTGAGTTTGGAGTTGGTAGATTGGCTAAGGAATAATTCCAGATAACCTGTGCTGTGTCAGGAAGATGGTGTAGACTTAGAAGCATAACTAATGGCTGGCCTGAGGAGGGTCCCAGTAAGAAGCTAGTCGTTCTGAGTGGGTGGGGACTGCTGAAGTGTGGTGTGTTACAGCCTGTCCTAGAGGAGCAGGCTTGTCAGCAGAACTACAGTAAAGCACAAAGCGCCATTTTACACTTTGTTTATTCTTCAGTCACTCACTATTTTTAAGTAAGAACTGTTGGTGTGAATAAAATTAACTCAGATTTTTACTACCGTTCCACTTTCAGTCATGGGGAAAGATGGTCTTTACATAGTAGTTACTAAAATAGAACAAAAGTCAGTGCAAGTAAGACAGGAATGTGTACTGAGAACCCCATCCAGAATATAGGACAGCATATGTGGAGGCAAATGGCTTGGAAGCTCAGAACTGAATGTATTAGAACTTGTTAGTATTTTCTTCTGAGAGAAATTTGAAATGTCAAAGCTAAGAAGTCTTACTAAATTATCTTTTGAACTAATTAACACCTCTAACCACTTTTAAAAGGACCACTGCAGTTAATTTTTGTGACTTGAACATTATCTAGTATATACACTCTGGTGATACTCTGAGAAATTGTAGGGTTTTCCTTTGATCTCTGACTTCTAGGAACTAAGCCATGTTAAATAAATTAGCAGGAAGCCTTCTGTGTTGGGTAGAAAGTTACTCTCCCTCGAGAAATGACCATTGCGCAGTGTCTGCTGTATGTACTCTGTAGTTGCATCGTCCGTCCGTTTCTTCTGAAAAACTTCCAAATCAAATAAATGGACTTAATTTTGTATCTGTACTTCAAAGGGTTATTTGTTTCTAGATTTTTGTTGGCTGTTTTTTTGTTTTTTGTTTTTTTCAGAGAGGGTCTTGCCATATTTAGGGCTAGCCTAGAACTCACTGTATAGCCCAGGCTGGTGTTTTAGTTAGGTTTTGTTGCATGATGAAACACCATGACCAAAAACAGCCTGAGGAGGTTTATTTCAACTTACAGTTCAACTTCACGTCAGGGCAGGGCCTCAAGGTGGGAACCTGAAGTCAGGAACTGAATCAGAGACCTAGATTGAGCCCCATGGCTAAGTCAGCCACCCTTTTTCAAACAAAACAAAACTGTGCATTGATGTTTTGCCTGCAAGAGTGTCTGTATGAGGGGGAGGGTGCTGGATCTCCTGGACCTGGAGTTAGAGACAGTTGTAGTTGCCATATGGGTACTGAGACTTGCCGGGCCATCTCTCTAGCCCCATAGAAAGAATACTTTTCTTTTCTTTCCTTCTTTTCTTTTCTTTTCTTTCTTTCTTTCTTTCTTTCTTTCTTTCTTTCTTTCTTTCTTTTTTTTTTTTTTTTTTTGAGACAGGCTCTCACTGTATAGCTCTGGCTACCCTGGAACTCACTATGAGTCTGGCCTCAACTCACAGAGATCCACTCGCCTCTGCCTCCTCAGTGCTGGGACTTCAGCCGACTTTCCTATTGTACCAATTCAGGGGTGGCACCACCCACCATAGACTGTGCCCCACCCCCCACATTCATCGCTAATTAAGAAAATGTTCCACAGACTTGCCCATGTGACAATCTTACGGAGACACTTTTTTCAGTTTTTTGGATAATTCTAGTGTTAAGTTTGGGTGGGATGGGGAAGGACATGATAACCAGGCCTCCAACTTGTAATTTCAAGTGCTGGGGTTACAAGTTTGTACCACTATTCCTAACTTTTATTTGTTTTGAAGAGTGAATTCCAAATTTTTGTTAGTTTTGAAGAAATAATAGTTTTTGTTTGAAGTTTACTTTTTCTGTTAGTTTATTATAACAATTATCCTAAATCATGTGTCTTTAATAAGATTTAGTCCTCATAGTTCTGGTGAAGAGAAGTCTGAGTCAGCTGATCGCTTTCCTCTGGTGGGAGGGATGCCCAGCTCTGGCCTGACTCCCGAGGCTACTGATTCAGCTAGCAGAGCTCTACCCTCTGCCCTGATCTCTTCCCTGAAGCCCCATCACACTGGGGAGTAGGGCAGCCATATGTGAGCATAAAGGTATCCAAGTCCTCATCTGCAGCAGTTTCTAAATACTTCCCCCCGTGGGACACAGACCCCATCAGTTAACCTTAGAAGCCTTAATGTAAACTAATGATGTCTTTATAATTGGATCCCATACTTTAATTGAAACATGTTAGCAGTTTGAGTGGATGTAAACTTGAAACAGTTTGTGTTTGTGTTAATAAGTTAGCGTTTTAAAATATGACACAGAAATTTCAAAACAGTGCTTTACCATCAGTGTACTCGTTTGTTACTGTGACTGAAACTGCACCAGTTGCTTAGCAACACAACTCCCATCTTCTGCCTGCGCTGTGACTTGTAAGTGAAATGCAGCCTGTGCCTCTAGCCCTTAGCAGGGGTAACTGAGTGACCTCTGTCCACACTGTCAACAGTGTGTACTTGTGTCCCCTCTTGTCTCCAAATGATAAACGTCCCAGATCTTTTTTTTTTTAATTTTATTTATTTTTATTTATATGAGTACACTGTAGCTGTTTTCAGACACACACCAGAAGAGTGTGTCAGATCCCTTTACAGATGGTTGTGAGCCACCATGTGGCTGCTGGCAATTGAACTCGGGACCTTTGGAAGGGCAGTCAGTGCTCTTAACCGTTGAGCCATCTCTCCAGCCCGAGTGGACAATCTTTTATAAGATTGGAAAACTGAAAGAAGAAAATGGTTAATGAAGATAAAAGAATAAGCAGCAGTGAGAGGGATGCTCTGGAGTGAGGCTCAAATCCGACTGGCGCACTGTGCGTAGCTCAGCCTGATAGTCTGCTTCCCATTGTCATTCAGGACACCCAGATGCAGCCAGTGGAACTTGATAAAGACAAAACCTACTGACACAGAGAGAAGACAGTGTAACAGGGTGAAGATGTCGTCAAGGAAGTGACACCAGAACAAACCTGCATGTTTATAACGTTGATCTCAGAAATATTTCATGATGCTGATCCTACCCCCCTAGGAATGGAACTCAGAATCTCTAACTGCTAAGCAAGCACTCCTCCCCTGAGCTACCGTTCTTTAAAAATGCTTTTATTTTAACAAGTTGTCACTAAGTTGTTCAGGCAGCCTTGAATTTGTGATTCTTCTGCCTCAGCCTCCAAGTACCTGTGAGTGCAGGTCTGTGCCACCAGGCTCAGAGTGGCATTGAAAGTACAGAGTAGCATTTAGGAGGCAGAGGCAAACCTCTGAGTTAAAGGTCAGTCTTATCTACACAACGAGATCCAGTCGAGCCAATGCTGCACAGTGAGACCCCCCGTCTCAAGGAAACACACACATACACCCACCACCACTACCACCACCACCACCACCTCCAACAGCAACAAGAGTATGAAGAGTAAAGTGTTGATCCCAGTTTAGAAAGTAGAATGACTTCACCACAGCACAAAAGATGTTGTTTCCAGGCCGTAATTAAGCATTCTGCTCGAGGGAGATGGCTCAATAAAGTGCTTGCTGTACAACCATGAGAACCTAAGTTCTATTCCAAGAACCCACTTAAAGTTAGTCCCTTGTTCCATAAGCTGGGCCAGAGGACTGGGTTGGAAGAGCCTTTATGCTGGCTAAGATTTGTGTAACTCATGAAGGGGGTTAGATACTGCCAGTTGAGACTTTTAAAGTTTTTCATTAGAAGTGAAACGATGAAATTTGCATAGGAAGGAACAAGATGGGAGGTTTGATTGTCCACTTTCCTGTCTCAGTTCTGAGATCCCATCTGGCTTGAACCTATTCAGGTTTGGTGCCTGCTGCCCCAGTCTGAGAGTTCACATGTACATCAGTTCTGTGGTGTCTGGAAGACACTGTTTTCTTGGAGTCTCTGGCTCTTAAAAAACCTCCCCACCTCCTCTTCTGCCTCTTGAGCTCTGAGAGGAAGGAGGGCTTTGATGAAAACATTGCATTTAGGGCTAAACTGCTCCGAAGTCTCTTCTCTGTACACTGACCAGTTTTATGTCTTTGTGTTAGTTCCTGTCTGCAGTAAGAAGGGCTTCTCAGGTGAGGGCAGAGCAAAGCACTTATCTATGACTAGAGCAGTGTGTGCGCCATTAAGTATCACTTTATTGCTGTGTTCCTTTAGCAGGATAATAGTAGTAGGTTTTTCTCTAGGCCCATGATCTGTCTATTCTCAGGCTCGTGGCCACTTTAACAGTGTAAGTAAGGTATGCATTCCATCTTTCAGTAGGCCTAAAGGCTAATCAAAAAGTTGTTGGTGACTTCTGTATTTGAGCCACCACTAGACCCGTATTTTCTGTTTGTTTTGGGTTTGGGTTGGCTTTTTGGTTTTTGTTTTATTTGGTGGTTGTTTTGAAACAGGACCAGGTCTACTATGTAGACCAGGCTGCCCCTGCCTCCTAAGAGCTGGGTTTAAAGGTGTGTGCTACCATGTTGGTTAGCACCAGTATATTTTCCAGGTAGGTTGCAGACTTTATTTAATAACCTTTCTTTCTCTGAAGAAGTCCGGCCAATAGTCCTCACTCCTGAGAGGCTCCTGTTTTCTGTGTGGAATTCAGGAGCATCATCAGTCAGCCTGGCAGCTTTGTGGTTCTCTCCTCTCCTCCTGGCTGTCCTCTCTGGTCAGCAGTGAATAGCAAGGAGACCACTTGCCAGGCCTAAAAGAAACTCCAGTTCCCCAAATTCCAAAGGGCAGTGGGGTTGGCCAAAAGTGGCAGTCTTGACCCAGTTCCGACTGTACTACAGAAGGGTTTCTGGTGGTTAGCTTAGCTAACTTTCCTCAGGAGCTTGTGACACGGGTCACCCAGAAGGAGTCATTTCCCTTGCCCCTGTCAGAAGGGACATACATGGCTCTTCGTTGACTTATATCTTTGATGCCTATCAGAATATCAAAGTCAACGTTAACTTTCAGGCTCCCTCAGTCCCTCAGTATTCACAAGTACTTGGAGTTTGAGGAATTGGAGTTTCTTTTGGACCTGACCTGCCAGCCTTTCTGTTGCCTGAGAAAGGATAATCTCTGACAGGCTCACAGCTGGAGAGGGCCCAGGAAGTCTGGAATGCTGGTCAAAGGTGACGAGGGGGAGGGTGATCAGGTAAGGAGAGGAGGCCTGTGGAAATTCCATCAGAAGCATCTGCCTTGTTGACCTCGCCCACAGAAACCGTGCTTTCCTGTCACACTGGCTCTCAGTGTGATTAGGGCTGGCTAGTGGGCTCTGCCCTTGATTCCTGGATGCTGTCTGTCAACTGAGTGGGACTCTTCTGACACACACACACAAAGTATTAGCATGATCACTGACTGTAATCTGCCCTAAAGTCCTCATTGTACAGTAAGCAGTTAACAGCTGGAGTAGATTTCACCTTTGAGTCATAGCAAAACAAAGCCTAAAAAGTTGTCAATATGATAAAAGCATAAATACTCATTTGTAATAAATTTTTCAGCAGGGAAAAAAACAAAAGGAAAGCATTTGAGGACGTAAAAGATGGTTCTGGGATAAAGCATGGATATATATATATATATATATATCAGACAGAGGTGTTTTCAGCACTGGGAAACACTTTTAAACCTATATTTAGAAAACAACTGAAGAAAATTTAAAATTTTGATCCTGTGACTATAATAGTAGACAGTGTTTTTGTTACTAAGACCTTGAAAAACAAGTTATTTTCAATAACCAATAGTGAAAATTTAGTCAGTAACAGCATGGGAGCTAGGTTTGTCTTTCCTCAGAACCTGTTTTGTGAGTCCCTTTCTCAAATGAACCCTGTCAGCAGCAAGGTAACCCTCCCTCAGTTGTGCTCTTGATCTGCATTGGCTCTTTGGCTTGTCTGTGAGGTTGCTTGACAGTCAGTGCGCCATTCTTGGCCTCTCTGTGGATGTGAAATGTCTCATGAATAGAGTGGATGTGTTTGGCGGCTGCCATACTGCACTGTGTGAAGATACACTGCTCCACGATCATTCCAGTCAGGTATGCTCTAGTGTCTTCCTTCTGAAAACCCCAACTGGAGGACTCCTTGGACCTGCCATGCCTTTTCTGACCCTCTGTCACCTGTAACTGCGCCTCAGCAGTGCAGAATGTCAGGTCCTCTGTCATTTGCCTGCCGCTCTACCCGACTGACCAGCCATCAGCATTCATTCTTTTCTGGGCTCTTGCTCATTTTGCATTCTCAGTGAACACTGAGGGACTGTTATGAAGCACAAATCACCCTGCTGAAAAACAGTCTTAGACCTGTTTTGACAATTGATCTACGGTGGTGGTAGGAGAGACTCACCTTTATCTCTCCACTCTCAAACAAAACCCCAACCAAATACAGATGTCTGTCCACAAACCAAATAGCTCTGGTTTGCAGATAGGTCCAGGCATTAATATCTTTAAAATACTGTGCAGAATTTTAAATGCTGCTCTGGAAATCACAGTGCTGACCAGGCTAGAAGTCACTAAGTGCCTTTTCTCACAATAAAGTCTAGACAACTTACTACTGCAGACAAGACTCCTGCCTGCCCCTGGAGCCTTGACCTGCTGACAGCAGCCCTCCGGTCCCACCAGCCTCCTTCAGGTGCCAGAGCTTTGTTTCTTCTCTAGCATTGGGGCAGTGCCCTGGGCACACAATTTAATGGATATTTGTTAATGAATTGTTCTACAGGTGCTGTTTGATGCTCTGTGGTTATAAATGGTGTGGACTATGTTGGTAGCCTGTGCTATTGCTGGAGGGGCTGGGAAGATGACTCCATGGGTAAAATATTATGCATACATGAGTTGGATCCTGTGAACCCACAGAAAGGCGGAATCCTTGATTCCATAAAGTTGCCTTGTGAGTCCCACACAGATGCTGTAGCGCACATGCTCCTGTAATAATGCCAGAGTGTCCACTGTTTAAACGTGTGCTACAGGCTCCACAATCCCTTTTCTAACCACCTTCCATCATCAACTTCATTTTTGTAGTATGTGTATGTGCATGCATACACATGTGCATCAGGTGTGTGCACATGCACACATGTGCTAGATGTTGTATGCATGCCAGATGTTGATGTCAAGTGTCTTCTCCCATTACTTTTTTCTCATCAGGATTTCTATGCTGGCTAACATAGTGTCAACTTTTGACACAAGCTAGAGTCTCTGGAGAGGGAACCTCAGTTGAGAAAATGGTTTCATAAAGTCAGGGTGCAAACAATCCTGGAAGGCATTTTCTTAATCAGTGATTGTGGTAGGGCCCAACCCACTGTGGGTGGTGCCATCCCTGAGCTGGTGGTCTTGGGTTCTGGAAGAAAGCAGGCTGAGCAAGCTATGGGGAGCAAGGCAGTAAACAGTACCTTTTATGGCTCTGTCTGTGTCAGCTCCTCCCTTCAGGTCCTGTCCTTTTTTAGTTCCTGTCCTGACTTCCTTTGGTGATGGGCTGTAGATATGGAAGCATAAGTCAAATAAGCCCTTTCCTCCACAACTTGCTTTTGGTTATGGTGTTTCTTCATAGCAGTAGTAGTCCTAACTAAGACAAGTCTCTGCGTAGCCCTAGCTATCCTGGAATGGAGCTTCATATAGGCTGCCTTCCCTCTGTCCCCCAAGTCCCAAGAATAAATGTGTGCACAGCACTCTTACTCTTCATCTTCTTTTCCTAGACATTTTCTCACTGAACCAGAAGTTTATTGAATCCAGCAAGAGTGGCTGGCCAGGGAGCTCCAGGGATCTGTTTCTTTCCCCCACAGTCCCAACATTAGGTTTCTGCCTTGGTCCTCCTCTCCCTCTGAGGGTTAGGGATCTAAGCTAATGTGGATGAAACACATTAGGCTCACTAGCATTGCCATGGGTAATCTATCGTATGCTGGGTGAACAGAGTCCTCATAGGATTTCCAGTCCCTGTGTCACAAGTCGTTTTTGTGCATGTTTATCCTTGCAAGCAGGCTGCTGCTTCGTGGAAGAACCAGAAGACTTGGCCTTGGCTGGAAATCAGGTTTTAAAGAGAAACAGCAGCAAGCCACTTGTGGTTTATAAGCGCGCTGGCCGGTTGTATTTTCAGGCTACTGTGTGTGTGAGCTGTGTCTCTTTCAAACCTCATTACAATGTGCTGTGTGTGTCTGACGGGAAACAGGAAATAAGGAAAAGGGGCATCAGGGAAGGTCCTGGGTTTGAAGTTTGTTTATGGAAAGTTGAGGGGTTTGTGGTGAAGGGGTTTTTGCCTCGGTTGCTTTTAAGGAGACTGGGTTTATTTTGACCCCTTTTCAGGGTACAGTCCATCCATGTGTACATGGAAAGATGAGACTCATTGCAGAGTTATCTGCAGAGCCTTCTGGAGAGTGTTCACAGAGCCCAGACTCCGAGGGCCGCAGTGTGTCTGTCAGGATGGTGCTGATGTTGTGTGGCCATGTGCCTCAGGAGTCCTTGTGAACAAGGAAGCCTGTTAGCTCCCGGGAGCACTGTGAAGCCAACAGATGGTGCATTAGGCCCCTTGTACTTTACCAGCTCTAGTTTTACAGTTTATTTGGGGTGGTTTTCCTTTCCTTTTCTTTTGTACTTCAAAAATTCAGTTTTTTTGTCCACTTGTAACTTTTGTGGTCTGTAACAAGCTGCCTCTGTCAAAAATTATGGATAGCTTCAATTTCAGCTTGCTCCTCAGGCCTCTGTGTTCAGCTCTTCCTTCTGGACCACATTTCACGTGAGCCTGCCCTTTGTTAGGGCTTAAGGCTGTTTCTGCTCTGCCTCCCCTGTCAGGCAGCTGCTTCTCACATCACTAAGCATTTATTTCAGTCTGGGAGCAGGTGATGAGGAACCACTCCCACTTCACCTTCAGCTGGGTGGGCAGATTCCTAACGTGCCGTGCTGTTAGGCAGGGATTTCTGTGCCCTGAGTACTTGGCCCTAGGCCACTAGAGAGGTGGCCAGGAAGGGCTAGGCATTTAATGACCCCCACACAGTGTTTAACCCAGGAAATCGCCTTTCTTTTCCTTGTGTCAGCTCTCAGTAGGAAAGGACTGCGGCTGTCACATCTGCTACTGAATTCAATGACCTCTTCTCTTCTCTTCTCTTTCTAACTGCTTCCCGCTCCCTCTCCAGTGCTCTTCCTGGGATCCCCTACCCTTCACCCTGTTCTACAAGTAAGCCACTCCGTTTATCTCAGAGTTATTTGGGGACAACCCAAATCTTCTGGATTTTTGGATTCACGGTAGCTTTAAATTTTACTTATTTAGTTGGCTGGCTGGCTGGTTGGTTTTTTGTTTGTTTTGTTTTGAAAATGGGGTTTCTCCCTGAGTATGCTGTCTTGGAATGGAACTCTCACTATAGACCTTCCTCAAACTCAGAAATTGGCCTGCTACTGCCTCCCACGTGTTTGTCACTGTTGAGCCATTTCTTCAGTCCCCAGGGTGGCTTTATTACAGACTTTGCCCACCTTTCTCACACTGGAAATTCGCGACTTCATTTCCTTCATGGGGATATTGTCACTAGAGTCAGGAGTGCCTGGGTAGAGGTGTGGGGAGAAAGGATTATGAATCTGCCTACAGCCTCAGCCTCTCTGAGTATCTTAATCTCTGTTCCTAAAGGGAAGAGTAACAGGTGTGACCAGTTTCTCTCTAAACCCCAGCTGCAGCTGTCCGCTGTAAACCAATCCAGAAGTTAGTACTTCCAAAAGTTGTCAAATTCAAAGCTGGAAAATAATTAAGACGTGAATACTACACGCATAACAGAGCAGCTGCAGAATGCCCGTTCCACGTGTGTTTGTAGGTGAGCTCCCAACACCCATGATTGATACAATTTGGTAAGAAAATAACTTGGTGAGTCACTTTTGCTTCACATAAGTTATCAGTGTCATAAACAGAGTCTGTGACTCCACTGCTAAGAAGTATAACTGGGTTCTTAGCAAGGGGACAGAAGCTGGGCTACACAGCTATGTCCTTCCCCATGGGTCAGGTCTGCTGGCTGCTAACAAGAGCTCCTCCGAGAATGTTGTTAACAGTTTCCTGTGCTGCTGTTGGTGTGAGTTCTCTTTTCTTTGGCTCTTTCATTTCTAAGTCATTTCTCCCTTTTCATTGAGAACATGTCTCTATCAGTTTGGCCTGTAGGGTATTTTCTTGATTGACGCTTGGTGGGCCCCACCCACTGAGGGTGGAGCCACCCCTGCCTGGGCTGAGGGTCCTGACTTGTATAAGAAAGCAGAGTGAGCAAGCCAGTGAGCAGCGTGCTTCCGTGCCATCTGCTTAATAGATCCTGCCTTGACTTCCCTCAGTGATGGAGTGTGATCTGAGAGTTGTAAGCTGAAATAAACCCCTTCTTCCTCAGTCACTTTGGTCATGATGTTTATCTTACCACAGCAGTAGAAATGCTAACCACTGCAATTCTCTGAGTTACCTTCCTCAGGATATTTTTGGGAAATGTGTTTGGGCTGCAAGCTGTTCATGGTTGGAGTTCTTTCCACGCCCCTTCACCTAGACTGCCCATTCTCTCTGACTCCCGGTCTGTGTTCTACCTTTACTACCTTAATGCATTGGTTTCTTATTTCTTAAGACTTTGATTTTATTGTAATTAGGGGTGCACTTAAGTGCTGGTATCCACAAAAGCCAGAGGCATTCGATTCCACTGAAGCTGGGATTATGGGTGGCCATGAGTCACCTGGTGTGCTAGAGCAGCAAATGTGGTTAACCGCTGGGCTTCCTCCCCAGCTCCACCTGCGTGCGTGCCCGTCGCCTCAGGAATTAGTCTTTTAATGTAGTTTGTGGGGACGCTGTTGTCTGTTCTTCAAAGCTGAATTTCAAAATCCACTACTGGGTTCTTTTGGTGGTTTTTTTTTGTTTGTTTGTTTTTTGTTTTTTGGGTTTTTTTTGGAGGGGGGAGGGGTTCAAGACAGGGTTTCTCTGTGTAGCCCTGGCTGTCCTGGAACTCACTTTGTAGACCAGGCTGGCCTCGAACTCAGAAATTCGCCTGCCTCTGCCTCCCGAGTGCTGGGATTAAAGGCGTGCGCCGCCATGCCTGGCACTACTATGTTCTTATTAGTGTTTCCTATTCCAGTCCCAGGGTTTTGTTTGCCTTTCAAGGTCCAGTTGATCAGTTGGTCTTGGGTATTTTTTCCTGTGCACTGGGTTTTGTGGGTAGGTAGGGAAAGTGGTTTTTGGCACTGTTTTTTTTTTTTTTTTTTTTTTGTACCTATCACTAATAGTCTCTTGTTTTTCTTAAGTGTACCCAGTATTTAATTTCCCTCCAGGTGTTCTGAGCTATTTTTAAACCTTTTTCTTGTTTACTGTTTGTTGTCCTTAGATGTCAAAAAAGATTGGTCTGACCATGCTCTCTGGTGGGAAAAGAAGAGGACTTGGCTGCTTAAGACACACTGGACCTTGGATAAGTATGGTATCCAGGCAGACGCCAAGCTTCAGTTCACCCCGCAGCACAAACTGCTCCGTCTGCAGCTTCCCAACATGAAGTATGTGAAGGTGAAAGTGAACTTCTCTGACCGAGTCTTCAAAGCTGTGTCTGACATCTGCAAGACTTTCAGTAAGTGACCTGCCCTTCAGTAAAACATGAGGCAGATGTGGCTGGAACTTGGCATTGAGCTTATCCTAAGGGTGTCTGGGTTTGGACCCTATGTGTATCTGTATTTGAAATTATTATTTATAGGGTTGTGTTGTTTTGTTTTGTTTTTGAGATAAAGAAGTATTGGGTTAAGATGGAATGGAAAGGACTAGATTTTTTTTCCCCACTAATTAGAACCATATAGCATATAAAGCTCTTTTCTGATGACTTGATCATTTGACAGTAGTAGAATTAAACTTGGGTCTCAGTGCATGCAAAGCAAGCGCCTTTCCACTGAGCTATACCCTAAGCCACAATTGCATTGTTTGTTGGAGGGTGGGGAAGGGAACAGGCATTGTTTTCAGAGGGCTGTGGCTCTTCAGTATTTCCTTCGCGTAAGTCACTTTGATTTTAGTAACTCAGAAAGATGATGTCACTCCCTTTGATGAAGGCCTGCCCACTCCTAAAGAAACTACTGTGAGGACTTGCTCGCCCCGTGTGAATACTCTGCTTTCAGGGACAAGATGTGGATTGCTTTTTACTTGGCTGATGCAGTTCTCATGTATGACAGGAAGCATTCAGTTGCCAGAGAAATGTGAACATTTGTCAGTACCACTAGCACATAGTTCTTAGATATATTTAATGATTTGTCCAAGTTCTAATTCCAACTAGAGCTCTAACTCTTATATACATGTAGCGTTTTCAGATGATACTAGTAATTCATAAAAATATTGGTCCCCAAAGTAACTTTGATCTACAGTTTGATTTGCTACATATATGCTTGTTCAGACTATGCTGTCTCTTGTGTGTTTGTGGGTTTGCACATGTGTTTGCAGATGTGGGAGACTTCCCAGGTGTAAAGATGTTAGGAGGGTGTTGGTTCTCTGTCATTTTCTTCTCTGCACTGATCCCTTCAAGCAGGCCTTTGAACCTGGAGCTCGGCTGGGAGCCTCGAGCCTCGGCAGTCTTTTGCTTGTGCTCCCCACAGCACTGGAGTTGCGGTCAAGTGCTGGCTATTTAAGTGGATGCTGGGGATTTGAACTCATGTCCTCGTGCTTGCACTGCAAGTGCCCTTACCCACAGAGCCATCTCCCTGGCCCCAAGTATATAATTTTTTCATACAATTTACTATTTTGTGCTGTTTCACAATAATTATGTGTGATTACGCTGGTACTAATTCCCCATTCCCAGAGTTCTGTTATTGGACATTTCTGTTGTTTCACTCTTAGAGTAAGTACTGCAGTGAGGTTTTATTTTTGTTTAGCTTATTGTTGACAAGTTTTCAGTTGAGATAACTTCAGGACACCCCTACCATAATTCTTCAGCAGCTGCACTCACTGCTAGAGCCACCAGCACATACTCCTCCTGTATAGGTGCTCCTCCTGTGCAGGTGCTCCTCCTGTGCAGGTGCTCCTCCTGTGCAGGTGCTCCTCCTGTGCAGGTGCTCCTCCTGTGCAGGTGCTCCTCCTGTGCAGGTGCTCCTCCTGTGCAGGTGCTCCTCCTGTGCAGTTGCTCCTCCTGTGCAGGTGCTCCTCCTGGAAGGAAGGCTGGGCTGGGACTGTTGGCCTTAGCACAGGGCCACCTTGCTCCTAAAGTTTCTGTTTCTAGATCTGTTCTTTGTGGTTCTGATAGGGCCTCTTTGATCAAGTCAGAATCTACCTTTCAAGAATTTTTTTAAAGATTTATTTTCTGTATATGAGTGCTCTATCTGGGTGCACACTTGCATGTCAGAAGAGGGCATCAGATCCCAGTATAGATGGTTGTGAGTCACCATGCCGCTGCTGGGAATTGATCTCAGGACCTATGGAAGAGCTACCAGTGTTCCTAACCACTGAGCCATTTTCCAGCCCCTAAGAATTTTTCTTTAAAAGATTGTTTTTATACATATGAGTGCTCTATTTTCATGTACACCAGAAGAGGGAATCAGATTCTATTTCAGTTGGTTGTGAGCCACCATATAGATGCTGGGAATTGGACTCAGGACCTATGAAAGAGCAACCAGTGCTCTTAACCCTTGAACCATCTTTCTATCCCCAAGAATCACTTCTTTTAAAACTCTGAAATGTGTGTTTTTCTTATTTTAAAGCAATCTTAGAAATGCTCATCTTCCCCCCCCCCCACTCCAATTTTTAGGTATCTTTTGCTGTTATTCCAAAGAACTTAGGGTGTCAGAGGGGAAACAGATGGATTAATATCAGTTTTTATGTAGTGCTTCTGGGATAACTCACTATGTATAAATGGATAATACAGATTAAAACACTAAAAAGCACAAAGACTTACATTAGTTATCTAATGTATAATGTTTAGAATTTATAGCTATTGATACTGTATCATTTTTAAGTCATAGTAATATAGGTAGATTTCTTAGTCTCCTGACTTCCTTCACAGAGTACATATGTAGCCTAGTTTGCGTTTTCGTTACTGTGATTAAGGGGTGTGCCACCCACCACACATGGCTCAAGATTTTTTTTTTAATGAATTTATAGCTTGCATATATTTAAGCAGCTGTGTGTGGCAGTGGAGCAGATGTGGTGGCATACATGTAGAGGTCAAAGGGCAACCTTTGGGCATTGGTTGTGTCATACTGAGTAGGTTCTGGGACTTGAACCCGGGTCTTTAGCCTCTACTCTGAGCCATTTATTAGACCAGATCTTCTATGTTTACACTTAGTGTTCTTTCTAATTGAGTGATCATCATGGGTGCTAAGCTCTGGAAAATATTTGTCTGTGTTTCTTGGGAGCTTTGTCGGTGAGTGTAGGGTTGGCGTTTGGTATTGTCTCTTTGGGACATCCTTAAGTGCTAGTACAGTGAGAGTATGCCACCATGCCCTGCTTAGCCACCATGCCCTGTGTAGGCTTGAGTCTAGCAGCTTCTCCATTGGTCTAGCTTTTCCCCCACTGGTTACTGCTGTTAGAAATGTCACTTTCAGGGCTGGTGAGATGGCTCAGTGGGTAAGAGCACCCGACTGCTCTTCCGAAGGTGATAAGTTCAAATCCCAGCATCCACATGGTGGCTCACAACCATCCGTAACGAGATCTGGCGCCCTCTTCTGGAGTGTCTGAAGACAGCTACAGTGTACTTACATATAATAAATAAAAATAAATCTTAAAAAAAAAAGAAATGTCACTTTCTATAGAGATAGTCACACCTCTTATAAATAATAACTTACCCTCTTTTCGTTTGTGCATTGTGCCCCCCCACCTTGTCTCACAGTGATGAACTAGACTTTAGTCGTGTTAGCACTGACAGTATTGTTTCATTGTTCCTGATACTTTACTTTGACTTACCTTTTGTTATGTTTAGGAACTTTTGGCCTATATTTTATTCCTAATACCTAGCCACATGAAATGAACTTAGCTGGAGATCGGGGAGCCAGTGTCATTCGTAGAACAAGAGGAAGGACCCGTATGCCCTTAGTACCGTACTGTGTGTCCTTCACACCATAACATAGTTCACACTGCCCTGTCTTATCATCTGCATACTGTCACTGAATCTTGCAGACTTTTTGTTTTTTAACTCGTTGTTAGATGTCTTAGACATTCGTCTTTCCTTCTACATTCTCTTGTAAGTGAAGGTCAATGCCAGGCTGTTTTAAGTTTCTGTACTGACACTTCCAAAGGAAGCTCATGTGCTTTGTTCTGTTGGGAAGGTTCTTACAATCTTTACTACTGCTAAAACTGTGCCATTTTCAGCCACTTGCTTGCTTGCCCTCTGCTTTAGAATTTCATCTCTTTAGATTTCTAGAATGAGACAAGGCCTGGCAGCTTGGCCCCAGGCCCCAGAGGATCTACAACCAATGTTTAGCACTACCAGCTAGAGAACAGGCTTCCAAAACCTGAGTGTGAGGGACATCCCATATTCAAGCTGTAGCAGCTTTGGGCTTGGAGGAATCCAGAAAGGGGCAAGGTGAGGAGGGAGTTTGTCCTGTGCTCACGGCAGATGAGTGGTGGAACCACTCTCCCTTGCTCATGCCCCCTGGGCCAGCTCTCCCCTGTCCTTCCTACCAGCTCTACTGTGCTGCTGCCCAGGAGAGGTGCAGGGCCCTGTCTCCAGCTCTGCATGGCCCTTGGATATTAATATGGTCCTAGTCAGCTGCCCAGAGCAGGGCATTACATGACAGCGTTGAGTAAATCTGCACAGGGTGAAAGGTCTCTGTCTGCCCCATGTAGGTAAGCTTGCCAATCCTGAAGTAACTTATTAGAGAGTCTCTGTTCGTTCATCTTTCCACCACTGAATGAACACCAAACACTGATGTGACTTCGTAACTGTTCTCTGCAATAATTTTCTCCCATTAAGTCCTTTAATATTCAAGCCAAGTAATTTTCCTCAAATTAAATGAATCCACTTAAATGCTGGTCACTGTGGTTTCATTAGTTGAACTCTTCTGGGTTCGTCCTTGTGGCTCTTAATTACTGTAAGAGATGTAGAATCCAAAGGAAGAAAAGCGGCATGGCTGATGTTAGTTACCAAAATGGCATTAACATCAGAGCCTAGAGAAGTGTGCAGGATGCCAGCTGCTGAACGGTCAGCAGTACAGACGAATATCCAGTTGAATGGGAAATTATCTAATTTTGCTGACAACCTTTCTAAAGTGTTTTTTCAATTGCTTAAAAAAAAGAAAAAGAAAGAAAAAGATTTTCTTTTGTAATTTAACTGTTACAAAGCAGTCGTAATTATTTAATGAGACAGGCTTGTTTACCTCTGCCTTTTCACAGAAGGCATTGCTGTCAGAGGATGGTGACCTGTATGCTGACGGGCAGGCATCACAAATGTGCCCTCCACCTAGGCCGGTGAGAAGGACAGGCTCCTCCCAGAGATTGACAGTGTTCAGTGTTACTAACTAGATCGGGGCGCAGGTCTTCCCACTAGTGAGGTTCATTAGGCCGATCCTGTCCATTCCCACCTTCTTCTCTGCCCTGCCCCTGGGAAGAGCACCTGTGTTTGGTACAGACACACAGGGATAGTGATAGCAGGCTGATTGAAGGGCTCCCTGCAAAGATGAAAAGGAAGAATCCGCCAGTTTATTGTTTCTGAACTTCATGCTTGTGTGTGCCCTCAGAGTTCTATTGTTTAGTCTAAAAACTGTCAGTGTTTCTTCTTGTTACTTTATTTTCAAATTACTTTTCTCATATTTTGTTCTTTTTGTTTAGTTTTGATTGTAAGTAGTAGAAATCCAAACTCAGCTGTGTTCCGAGTGAGGGTTTACATTTCACATCCTGAGACGTTCCATGAGGATCAGAAGTGCTTGGTTATCTGTCCTTCTGGAACAGGCCCTTCCACAAGGCCCTGCATCTGTGAAGGCTTCTGTTGCTGTGTTAATACCATGACCAAAAGCAATTTGGGAGAGAAGGGTTGTTCCTGCTCACAGTTCCATCACTAAGGGAATCCCCTGCCTCAAGTTGATTTAAAAACCAATCAGGACATGTCCCCTTTGATGTCCCCTTTGGAGGAAGGGCTGTTGAGCTGTCTTCCAAACTTGGCTGATGAGTGAAGCAGAAACTCCCAGACTGTCCTCAGGTCTTGTTTCCCACCTGGGTCTTAGCTGCAAGAGAGACTAGAGAAACAGAGAGATACTAGTGTTTGCAGTGTCTTTATGCTAGAGACAGAGAGGAGGGTTAAAAGAGGTCAGTGAATTTGCCCTTAAGCAGCTCTGCCGAACGCTCCTTTCTTAAGCCCATAAGGAGCCAAGCTAAGCAAAACATAAAGATGAGGACCAAGTGATATCTTACTAGAGCGGCTGAGAGCTTATGACAACTGTCTCTTTCACTTAACTTTTAAAGTTTATTTTCTCTGTGTGTTTTGTCTGCATGTATGTCTGTGCACCACCTATGTACCTGGCACCTCCTGAGGCCAGAAGAGCATGTCAGATCCCTAGGAACTGGAATCATAAGTGGTTCTGAGTTGCTCCGTGGGTGCTGGGAATCCAGCCTGGGTCCTCTGGAAAAGCAGTCAGTGCTTTTAACAGCTGAGCTATCTCCCCAACCCCTCACTTAACTATCTGGTCAGTTTGACTGAGGTATATAATCTTCAGGTAATATAGAATGCATTTTTGACAAACCTACAGCAGTGTGATAAGGCAGGTTTCAGCACCCTAGAGTTTCCTCAGTCCCCTTTGCTGTTCTTACCCCACGAACCACTGATCTGTCTTCTATCACTATAAGGGCTGCCTTTTCTCAAATGTCATTTTAGCATAACCATAGTGTATGTGGCCTTTTTGTATATAGCTTTTCCCACGTTGCATATTCTTTCAGCTCTTCATGTGTAGTTTCCTGTGGTGGTTTGAATGGGAAATGTTCCTCGTAGGCACAGATATTTGCACATTTGGTCCCCAGTCAGTGGTGCTGTTTGGGAACGTTTGGGTTGCACTGTCCTCCTAGAGGAAGTATGTTCCTGGAAATGTCTGTTTTGTGTCCACAGTAAGAGATGTGGTCTCCTAGCTTCCTGTTCCTGTTGTCATGGTTACTCATCATTATAGACTCTTACCTTTGTGAAACCATAAGCCAAAATAAAATTCTTCTATAGGTTGCCTTTATTTTATTTTATTTTATCACAACAACAAAAGAGTAATAAAGCATTGCCAATTTCAGGGCACATTGATTCTCTCTAGTTTGAACTATTATAAATAAAGCTGCTGGAAAAATCGCTCAGCAGGTAAAGGTGCTTGCCCCCTAGCCTGAAGACCTGAGTTCAATTTCTGAGACCCTTACTGCATAAGGTCTAATTTCTGCAAATTGTCATCAGACCCTTCATATACACATGCACACACAATAAATAAAGAATAAAAATGTTGAATAAAGATGCTAAACCATCCACTTGTAATTCTTGTAGGAATTCTGGGTCCTAAGACGTAGGAAATTTGCTGGGAGTGGTGGCACACGCGTTTAGTCCCAGCACTTGGGAGGCAGAGGCAGGCAGATTTATGAGTTCAAGGCCAGCCTTGTCTACAAAGTGAGTTCCAGGACAGCCAGAGCTATACAGAGAAACCCTGGCGGGGGGGGGGGGGGGGGGGGGGGGGGGGAGACATAGGAAATTTAAAAGAATAAAAATTTCCATTGCAAACTGCCCATACTATTTTGCATTCTGACCTGCAGTACTTGAGAGTTCCTGTTGCCTGGTGTGGTGGATTAAATAAGAATGGCTCCTCAGGCTCATAGATTTGAATGCTTGGTCACCAGGGAGTGGCAGTATTTGAAAGAATTAGAAGGATTAGGAGGTGTGGCCTTGTTGGAGGAGGTGTGGCCTTGTTGGAGGAAGTGTAGCCTTGTTGGAGGAAGTGTGTCACTGGGGGTGGGCTTTGCAATTTCATAAGCCCTGGCCAGGCCCACACATGCCTGTGCTCTCTCTCTTCCTGTCTCTCTCCCCCTCCCCTCCCCTCCTCTCCCTCCCTCTCTCCCTCCTACGATCCCTCTCTCCCTCCCTCTCTTATAAATTAGGCCATTTGATAGAACTATAGACATTCTCTGCATATTCTGGATGTAGAAACTTTATTGGGCATGTTTTAAGTTGTTTCTTAATATATCACTAGCTTTTTTTGAAATGTTATTGAGAAAAGATTTTAATGTTTGTCAAAGCCAATTTATAATCTCTATTTTCTCTCATTCTGTTTTCCTTGCCTTTTTTTTTTTTTTTTTTTTTTTTTTTTTTTTTTTTTTTTTTTTTTTTTTTTTTTTTTTTTTTTTTTTTTTTTTTTTTTTTTTTTTTTTTTTTTTTTTTTTTTTTTCCTTCGAGACAGGGTTTCTCTGTGTAGCCCTGGCTGTCCTGGAACTCACTTTGTAGACCAGGCCGGCCTTGAACTCAGAAATCCGCCTGCCTCTGCCTCCCGAGTGCTGGGATTAAAGGCATGCGCCACCATGCCTGGTCCTTTCCTTGCTTTCTTTTTTTTTTTTTTTTTAAGATTTATTTATTATATGTAAGTACACTGTAGCTGTCTTCAGACACTCCAGAAGAGGGCGCCAGATCTCGTTACAGATGGTTGTGAGCTACCATGTGGATGCTGGGATTTGAACTTATCACCTTCGGAAGAGCAGACGGGTGCTCTTACCCGCTGAGCCATCTCACCAGCCCCCTTTCCTTGCTTTCTTAAAGGGTTTATTTAGTTCTCCTTGGTGATTATAGTTATCTCTACTGATGACTTTTGATCTGTTTCCACTTTTATCTTCATAGTAATTGCTTCAGCCTGTGCCTGTATTCAGGATAGGTGTGAATATAGCTTGGCACAGAAAAATCACCTTACTTAAAACACTCTTGCATTGGTTTTTTGTTTCTTTGATTTTTTTTTTTTCCTTAACTGGATTTGTACAGCTCTTGAGCAAGAATTTTGTATCTGACAACTGTGTCACAGAGGTAAGCATGTCTGTAGAAGATTGTCTTCATTGTTCATTAATGTAGGCGGGGCTTGTGGACAACATTAGCCTAAGCTGGGCTCTGAAAGCAGAGAAAGCTCATTAACTGACAGGCAACGTGGATTTCCTTTGTGAATGTGATGGAACCAGTTGGCTTGAGTTCCTGACTCTGAGACACTTCTGCAGTTATAGACCATAACCTGGAAACATAACCCAAATAAGCCCTTTCTTCTATAAGTTGTTTTTGATTAGATTGTTTTATCACAGCAAAAAAAAAAAAAAACCCAAAAAACAAAAACTGGAATATGTAGGGTTTTAGTTCTTTGTTTATTTTTTTAAATCTTGACTTTTGCCTTTTATTTTTGAAATACACTGTAGCTGAAGAATCCGAGCTTTCTCTCCCGCCAGTAATTGTTGTCTTTAAGTTGTTTTCAGGTTGACATGATTCCAGAAATGTCTGTTATTCTGTGCATATGCTTTCTGTTTCCTTTTAGTGATGCATAAATGTCTTATTTTCAATACTGTCTCATGTTACATCTTCAAGTTCATTAGTCATTTCTCTGCAAATCTGCTAATTAGCCTGCCCAGTGTATTTACCATAGCAAGTATGTTTTCATCACTAGAAGTTTGATTTTATTATTTATTTGAATCTTTCCTTTTTCTCTTCATTACGTTTATTTCTACATTTAGAGGCACACACTATACGTAGAGTAGTTGCCGCTGTTAGTGGCTGGAGCTTCATCTGGATAATTTCTGCTCCCTTCCTACCTCCTCCCCTCTTCCTTCACTGAGAATTATGGGTCATATTTTCTCTGCTTGGGTCCTCTTCAAGAGCAGCCAGTGCTCCTCACCAGTTAGCCATCTCTCCAGTCAGTGCTCTGAATGTTCATTTTCATGTTTTCTTTGTGGACTGCTGCTTCTCCTTGGAAACTCGTAGGATCTTTACTCTTCTGTCTTGAAATCTCATAGCAATGTCCCCTGGTTTTAAGGGTTTATTTCCACCTGTTATTCTGAGACTCCAGAGGGCCTGATTCTCGTGTTACTGTTTCCTTGCTAGTTCTTCACCCGTGTTTGATCGTTTGCCGTTGGTGTATGCTGTTGGGTGGTGTTCTTGGGTAATAACTGCTTGTCTTCTACTAGAGTGGCACCACACGTTAGTTCTCACTGTTTGTATTTCCCCGGAGTGTTTGTTGCACAGATGCTCAATAGATTTAAGACCACTGTAATACAGTTGTACCTCAGTGGAATAGAGACGACACATAGACCTCCCTCCCCTGCTGTCAATATCTAAACCTCTCAGTCTCTGCTTCTTTGATGCCCTGTCATCTCTCACATATCCCTTCTCTCATCTTTATTAGTGTGTTTTTTGAAGTAGTTTCATGTTATACTCCTACCATGCTTCTTCTTATTGCTTGTTTTGTGCATACGAGAACTCTACTACTGAGCTATGTATGCCTCTGACTTTCATATTTGAAACTGTTAGTATTTCATTGCCACCATGAGGAAATACCATAAATTTAGCAGCCGAAAACAACACAGAATTTTTATATTTAGACTGGAGGTCTGGGCACAGCAGCGTGACTCACCTAGGTCTTTGTTCCCTCCTCAACATTCTCGAGAGGGAGTTCTTCATGGCACAGCTCCTTGTAGTTGTAGGAATAAGGTCCTGAGGCTTCCCTTAACCCCCATTTATGAGATCTCTTGAGTTCTCAAGTTCATCCAATCTCTCCTGTCTTGTCTCTCTTGTGCCTCTTTCTTCAGCCTCTCTTGTTTATAAAGGATGGTGTGATTATATTGGACCCATACAGAACTATCTATCTCCCATCTATCTCCCTAAGATCAGTTGCTTAATAACCTTCATGGCAATGTCCCACATTGTTGAAATGTAAAGCAAGGGTTGTCCCTAGAGTCTCTCCTTGAAGCCTTTCTTAAGTGCCATTCACAGTTCCGTGATGACGCACTCTAGATTTCTAATAGGGAGGTTTGGGTGAGGCTTAGCCCACTGCCCTGCCTCTGGGAGCCGAGTTACCCACCACACTGAGTTTTTCAGCCCATTATCCTGCGCTGTTAAGGTTTCTGTTGACAGGTTTGTATAAGCAGGTGAGGTGGATTTACCACGGTAATGGAGCAGGAGACTGTGGCAAAGCGTGTTTCCATTTACAGTGCTTTGGCTTTGGTGTTTCTTGGCTCCTAGCATGTGACCCAGTGAGTCAGTGGGCCCTGCCCGTCTCTCCTCTCAATGCTTCACCACATTGATCGGCCGGTTCCTGCTGATCTGTCTGGCTAATTTCTTCTCATTATTTGGTTTGTATTTGATATCATAGTTTTGTTTCTTGGAAACAAGATCTTGCTTTGTGGCCGAGACTTAGGCTGGCTTTGAACTTGTAGACATCCTGATGCCTCAGCTTCTCAAATGCTGATATTATAAATGTATCCCATTACGTGCACCTCTTGATGCTGCTGTGCCCCCCTCCCCTTTATCGGCAGGTATTTCTTTGTCATTTTGGAAAAGTAAAAACAATGGATGCATGGACTCTTTATACTTAATCAGAAACTCACAAGAAATGTTTTCTTTGAAGGAAATTTAAAATTATTTTCCTCAGACACCCATGGTAGATTCATTCTTAGTTCCTCTATCTCTAGACCCTATAATTTCACATATATATGCATGTATACACGCACTTGTGTTACACATACACGTACAATATTTATGTAGTGTATCTAGATTATCAGTCAGTTTGATAATACTGATTTCATAAGCATTAAATGCCACTGTTATATAGTTTCATATAGTGGCAAGAAGAGCAAAGACGTTGCTCTGTGTAGAGCCTCATGAATGCCAGCTATGTTTTTTATTATTATGTTTATTATTCAGTGGGATGATATGTTTTATGTTTAACATTTTCATGACTCATAGTCCTATATAGTTCTTCAGTCCCACTCCTATACTTAATTTAGATGTTTTAGATCTACCAGTTCCTGAAAAAAGGCACAAAGTAAAGTCAGTAGGTTATATTTTTATTTTAAATTTTTAAAACAGAATTTTAAAGTAGAATGTATAGGTGTGCATCTGCATGCCAGTTTATGCATGTAAGTGCTGTAGTACCCATGGAGGCCAGAAGAGGGTGTTGGATCCCCTGAAACTAAAATTACAGGCAGTAGTGAGCCATCTGACATGGGTGCCAGGAACGGACTTGGATCCTCTGCAAGAGCAGTATGAGCTCTTAATCGCTGAGGTATCTCTTTAGCCCATAAATCAGTAAATTCTAAATTTCTTTTCATTAGTAAGATAGTCTCCTACATGAATGATTAGGTTTACTTCTTGTCATCATTATAATAAAATGAAAGTCAACTCGTCAGATTTCCTGTGCAGCCAGTGGCTTATTCAGATCAAGGGTGGGACTGTCAACAAGCAGGAGATAGATTGAGACAAACTCCTGAGCTTCTGTAAGAAGTAGGAATAAAACTCAACTTTTAGAGCTTTTATCAGAACTAGCTCCTGTGTGTGCTAAGCGCCAGAGAACACTGGAGAGGGAAGGTCTCCAGCCATATTGTTTACAATATTTAGTCCATCTAGATTACCAGTCTGTTTGATATTGTTTACTATTTTGACTGGACAAGCAGTTTGCCTTGGCCCAGTTGGTTAAGAATTACTTGTCTGCTTATAATAGACTGAAGTTACTTCATAGTTCATTGTTGCTGTCTTAGTTACATTTATAGCTGTGAGCTGGACAGGAAATGACTTAGGAACAAAAATCTCAAAGTACGAATGTGCAGTGCAGAAATTCTCAGAACCTAGGAAACATTCCAGAAACACTTAACTAAGACTTCAGATGACACATGCTTGCTTTCCCCTCTCCAGCTGGTCAGTGATACAGAAGTGGTGGAAGTGTGTCACAGCTCGGCTGTGACTCACTTGGTGCCCTCCGGTATTTTGGATATTTCCCATATACTAATGTAGTTTATCTAAGGGGAAACAACTATGGGGGGAGAAAGCTTGCCACCACCACTAACCTGGCCCCCACTTAGTACTAAAGCATGAAGTAAGCTTAAAATTCCTTTTTCAAAAGATTTATTATTTTTAATTATGTATTTGTTTTGAGGTATGTCACATGGGTACTGGTTCCCTCAGAGACCAGAGGAGTTAGATCCCCCTGTAACTGTGTTAAAGGTGATTGTGAGCTGCCTGATGTGGGCGCTAAACTCAGGTCCTCTGCAAGAGCAGTACATGTTCTCAACTGCTGAACCATCTCTCCAGCCCAGCATGGAATTTTCTTATGACCCTCTCTTCTCCATATGTGGCAGTGGTGGCATTTAAATCCAAGAAACAGCTGAAAAGGAGGAGCCATCTATTGGGACATTGGTTTCCATCCATCGTGGCAGGGAGGGCGTGGTGGAGCAGGGAGAGTGCATGTGCGGTGGACTTTCTTCTTTGTTTCTTCTGTTCCATTCAGGCTCCGGGCCAGCCACCTTCTAAGCAGCTACCCCCCAGCCCCAGTTAATCCTCACAGAAATGCCCTCTCACGCAGGCCCAAAGAAGTGGAAGTTCTTCACTTAGTCTTATATATCTGTGCTCTCATGCCAATTGAACTCAGTCAGGAGGGCCACCATGTAAGGTCAGTCAGATGTTACATTGCTCCTTTAAGAAGTAGTCTGTGGACTGCAGATAGCTCAGCAGTGGAGAGCACTTGCTGCACCCACAGAGCGTCTAGAGTTGAGTCTACAGAGCATGTCTGCATTTTGGGTGGGCCTGGTAACTGGCCTGTACTATACAGGGATGGCAAAGACCCAACATCTGGAGCAAGCTGGCTACTGAGACTTACCCACATTTCTGAATTTGATGTAAAAACTCTCCTTCAGTAAATGAGGTAGAAAAATGCTGGAGGAAGATTCCTGGCACCAATATAGGACCTCCACACGCATGTAAACACACCATGCATGTCCATACATACATGGGCACAGACATACACACCACATATTTGTATGAAAAAGGAAAAGTAGTCTAGAAGAATAATGACAATTCATTTATATTAAGTAAATATAGATCAGAAAAATTACCTGAAATATCTTCTGGGTTTCTGAACATACCCAGTTAGTAATGAGGCATTAGATCCAAAAGCCACACATAGGGGTGAGCTAATATCACATCTTAAATACATAAGAATGAAGAGCCAGCCATGGAGGTACACACACAGCACTCAGAGACAGAGGCAGACAGATTGCTATGGGTTCAAGGCCAGCTTGGTCCACATAGTGAGTTCAGTCCAGCCAAGGCTACACAGTGAAGAAGACCCTATCTCAAAAAGAAAGCCCTTGCTTCTTAGTTATGTAACTAAAATCTGCTGTATTAATTTTGTTTGCATGGCTAGTTGTACAAAGTCTCGAGCTCCATATGACATTTTCCTTCATATGTATTACTGCACTCTACTCATACCCCGCCCCATTCCCTACCCTTGCTTCTCCTCCCCCGTAGTGTCCTCCTTCACTCATCATGATTTTCTGTATATGTGTAGATTAATGAATGTAGATTCCGCTAAGTGCAGGCTTATCTCTTCCTTCCCCATGACGCCGTATGTTCACTTGCATATCTTTTGGCCCCTTCTTCCTCTCACACAATCCCCTTCTAATTTCATGTTCATACATAAGTATGTACATGCTTGTGTATGTGTGTGAGTAGGGGGTTTGTGGAGAGAGAGACTCTGATTATGAGAAAAACTGGAATATTTGTCTTTAACTCTTCAATTCTATTCATTTTCCTGAAAACGTCATTAATTTTATTCATTACAGCAGAATGAAATTCTGTTGTGTTTACATATCGCAATTTTTTTATCCCTTCATCTGCTGACTATCTAGGCCAGTCCTAAAGCTCATCTGTAGTGAATAGTGTAGCATGCTGACTTGCTGAAAGACCCTGTGAGTATATACCCAGGCCTGTTATGGCTGGAGCAGACAGCAGGTTGAGTTTCAGTTTTGAGAGAAAGCTCTACACAAATTTCCATAGTGGCTGCAAGAGTTCACACTCATTAGTACTAATAAAGATTTTTTTGTTTGTTAATTTGGTTTGGTTTGGTTTGTTTTTTTTTGAAACAGGGTTTTTCTGTGTAGCCCTGGTTATCCTGGAACTCACTCTGTAGACCTGGCTGGCCTCGACTCAAGAGATCCACCTGCCTCTACCTCCCAAGTGCTGGGATTAAAGGCATGTGCCACCACTGCCTGGCAGTAAAGGTTTTTAAACTTTTATTTTGTGAATGTTTCCCTACATGCATGTCTTCGCACCATGACTGTACCTGGTGCCCAAAGAAGCCAAAGAGGGCATTAGATCCCCCAGGACTGGAGTTATATAGACAGATATGGACTGCCATGTGGGTGATGGGAATTGAGCCTGGGTCCCCTGGGAGAGCTGCCAGTATTCTTTTAATTGTTTAGCCATCTCTCTAGCTCCACACTGGATTTTTAAATAATAGCCACTCCTACTGGGATGAGATGGAATTTCAGTGTGGTTTTTATTTTTATTTATTTGATCACTAATTTTTTTTGTTTTGGTTTTTTGCTTGTTTGTTTGTTTTGTTTTGTTTTGTTTTGTTTTGTTTTTCAAGACAGGGTTTCTCTGTGTAGCCCTGGCTGTCCTGGAACTCACTTTGTAGACCAGGCTGGCCTCGGAACTCAGAAATCCACCTGCCTCTGCCTCCCAAGTGCTGGGATTAAAGGCATGCACTACCACCACCTGGCTGATGTTAATTTAAAAAAAAAAAATACTTATTGGATCTCTGCATTTCTTCTCCTTTAGAATTTAATCTTTAAATTTAAAATTTTTATGTGTGTGCTTTGCCTTTGTATATCACATGTGTGATGTGCCCATGGTGGTCAGATTGGATCCCATGGGACTGGAATTCAGACAGTAATGAGCTGCCATATGGGTGCTGGGAGCCAAACCCAGATCCTCTGGGAAAGCAGCTAGTGCTGTGCTATTAACCATGCAGCCACCTCTCTAGCCCTCACTGTATTTTGTCTGTGACATCATTCATTTGCCCGTTTTTGATTGGATGGTTTAAGAGGAGGGAGTATTTAATGTTTTGAGTCTTTAAATAAATATATTCTAGATATTAATTACCTGTCAGATGACACATTCCAGAGCCCAAGCCAGGGGGATGGTGGTGCCCACAGTGGGCAGGGTCTTTCTTCATCAGTTGTGACAGTCCCCTATAGACATATCAATAAAGCACAACCACACCCGGCTAAGCCAAAAATGTTCTAGACAATCATTCATTGAAACTCTCTTCCCAGGTAATTTTAAAAAGACAAATATATATATATACTTTCTAAAGAGAAACCAGAGTATTCTCAGCTAATTTTATATTGTGTTATCAATTACAACTAGTCACCATATCTGTCATCCCAGTCCTTGTTTGGGAGGTAATGAATGCAGGAAGGCCTGGAGTCAAAATCATCATCAGCTACATACAGAGCTCAAAGCCAGTGTTTAAAAAATAAGATATATGTCTATTGTTCTACTTTTGCCTTAAATTACCATGGCGTCTGGCAGTAATCCAGTCGTTCACAAAAATAAATTGCAAAAGAAAAATATGGTGTGGATAAAGATGAACATAGGTGTTTGTAGAAATATTTATGATATCAGAATTAGAAGTGGTCATTATATTTACAGAGAATACTGTGTAGATGTTAAAATTACCTGCATAGGTCATGCTTCAATAAGAAAATATTTTAAAGGAGACTGAGGCAGGTAGATCTCTGTGTTCAAGTCTACATGAGTTTGAGGATAGCCAAAGCTACATAGCAAGATCTTGTCTCAAAAGGAAAAAAAAAGGAAAAATAGAGAACATTTATAAATAATTCATACTTTTCTGTTTCAATTTTTAGCACAACTATTTTCTTAAATAATTAGAAAAAAATATTACATGGATTTATATTCCCACTGTGTCTGTGGTTTCACTCCCTAAGATTCCATTTACCAGTGGGCAGACACAGTTCTATAATATTTAATAGAAAATTCCAGAAATCAACAACTATTAAGTTTTTTATCCTTCTGAGTAGCGTAGTGAAATCTCACCTTGCCTCACTGGTGGTAAATCATCACCCCCTACCCCTACCCCTAACCACCCAGTAGCCATCAAATTATCAGATAAGTTCTCAACAGCTTGTGTTTAACCCCTGTTTATTGGTCTCAGAGACACAATGCTGGCAATTTGGCCTATAAAGAAGCCTAAAACTGCCCTTGAATGTCTGTCTCAGACACCAAAGGAAAAAACAAACATATTGGCAACATTGTATTTATGTAACTTTTGTTTGTTAGAGTCTGTGTAGTGGTTGTTCTTTTATTGATTGCCATTAATCTCTTACAGTGCCTTATTTAGAAGTGTGCTTTCTTATAGGTACGTATTTACAAGAAACACTGTAGAGCTTGATGCTCTCTGAAGTTGCAGGACGTTCATTGGGAGTTGTGGAATGTGTGTCTCATGGACAAACGGAGACTTGTAAAATAAAACAATTCTTATTCCTTAATTTTTATAGCAGTTGGTAAGGAAGCTCAGACCCTGGCAGGCTGGGTAACTTGTCTGAGTTCTGGTAAGCAAGGATCTTGTGTTTGAGTTCAGGTAATTTGGCTGTGCGTTTCTTACCTTAAATTGTGTCTCTTGGCCCTTCAGCCAGATAGTAGATCTTAGTCTCTGGTTTCTTGAGACAGAGCTTCGTGACCCATCCTAGTGGGTCAAATGTAAGCCTTCTGAAGCTGGAAGGCTGCCTGCCACTTAGAAGACCATGAGTCCTGTGACTGAGCATCTATGCCAGCCTGCTTTCTGCTGCTCTTTTCTCCTCTTCTTTACTTTGGCTTTTCGTCCCCCACACTCCTTTTTTTCTTCTTCTTTTTTTTTGAAGATTTATTTATTGTTATATGTAAGTACACTGTAGCTGTCTTCATACACACCAGAAGAGGGCATTGGATCTCATTACAGATGGTTGTAAGCCACCATGTGGTTGCTGGGATTTGAACTCTGGACCTTCAGAAGATCAGTCAGTGCTCTTAACCGCTGAGCCATCTCTCCAGCCCACTTCTTTTCTTTTCTTTTCTTTTCTTTTCTTTTCTTTTCTTTTTTTTTTCCCCACTTTTCTTTTAAGAGAGTATCTCACTAGGTAACTCCGCACAGCCTGGAGCTCACTATGTAGTCTTGAACTCAGAGTTCTCTGTCTCCTCAGTGCTAAGTAAAGGCCTGTGCTCCCATACCTGGCCCTTTATTTGTTTATTTTAAATTAAGTAGGTTGTGATGCAACAAATAAACAACTGTCTATACCATTTGAAATGTAAAACTTGGTGTTTTGAGAAGGTCTTACTCTCGAACCCACTTCTAAAGTCCAGCCTAAACTTGACATCTTCCTGCTTCAACACACAGTATGGTCTGTACTGTGAAGTCACCACAGTTTAAAAACCAATGATTTCCATCTTCTGCCAAAGGTCCTTTGGTACTGCTCAGCTGCTCTCTGTCACTGAAATTCATTCACATTCTCTGGAATTTAATTAGTGAAACTATAGATATTAATCATAATTTCTCCTTTCAGATTCACTTTTTCCACTTAACTTAGAGTCATTCACTTTATAGTATGTGTCAATAGGCTGTTTCTTTCTACTGATGAATGGACTTCATTGTATGAACATTGTTTCTGATGATATGAAAATTCCACATTTTCTTTATTCATTTTGAGTTACTCCCAGTTTTATGAATAAAGCTGTTGTAAATGTGCTTTTCACTGTCTTGGGTATATAGAAGAATATCCAAGTACTGTTTTTTAGCTACATGTTTAAACTATAAGAAACTGAAGAACTGTTTCCACACATTCTCTTATTTCCCATTCCAACTGGGTGTAAGAACTGCAGATGGCTCTGCCTTGTGTCATAGCTCCTACCTGTGTGTCTTTGAATATGCTTTGCTCTGTCCAGGGTTGGATGGAGTGTGGTAATAGTGCTATTTCATAATTTAGTTCACATTCACATCTCTTTGAGAGGTAACCCATTATCTTTTCATGTACTTCTGGGCCATTTCTTGAAGAGTTTATTCCAGTCTTTAGCCTGTGGCCTTATAGTATATATTCTTCACATATTTTGAATACAAGTCTCTAAACATTTTATACTAATATATTGCTTCTCTCCTTTTTTTCTGAACAGTAGCTTTCAAAGTGCAGGTTGGTTAGTTGTTTAAATTGATTATTTTTATTTTATGTATATGTGTGTTTTGCCTGCATGTATTCAGTGCCAAATGCATTCAGTGCCCTCAGAGGCAAGAAGAGGGTATTGGGTCCCCTGGAACTGGAATTAGAGAGGTTTGTGAACCTCCATGTGGTATTGGGTCTTGAATCTGGGTTCTCTGGAAGAGCAGCCCATTCTTTTTAACCACTGAGATATATTCCCATCCCACTTCATTAATTTGTTTGAAGTAAAAGAAATTTTTAAAAGATTTATGTGCTTTTATTTTATGTTTGAGGGCCTGCCTGCATGTGTGCCAGAAGAGGGCATCAGATCTCCTAGAGTTACAGGCAAGCCACCTAGTATGGATGCTGGAAACTAAATATGGGTCCTCTGCAAGATCAGCAAGAGCTTTTAACTGTTGAGCGTCTCTTCAGCCTCAAAGGCAGCTTGTAGGTGGAGGTAGGAGGGTATGTAGATACTTTCCTGTTGGTCTGACACAACACTGTGACCAAAAGCAACTCACAGGCGAAAGCATTTATTTTGGCTTATGGTTCCAGAGTCTAAGTGTCCATCATGCAGAGAGGCATGGTGGCAAGCAGCAGGCAGCTGAGTGAACACTTCTCCTTACCCACGTGAAGCTGAGGGTGACCTGGAAGTGGGGCAAAGCTATAGACCCTCTGTGAGTCCTTTCACGACTCCAAAGCCTACATGTTCTACGGGCTCCTCAAACAGCATCACTAGCTGGGAACCAAGCGGCGACACACGTGAGCTTGTCTGGAGACATTCTCATTCTAACTGCTGCTATCCTTTCTAAGCAGTCAGGGTCTACCAATGTCTTCTAGTTTTGCTCTTAGAGTAGGTTCACAATTCACTGAGTTAAATTTTAACACATTAAGTTAGGTAAATGTTAATGTTCTCTTTAAAAACTCTGAATCTTTGGTTATTCAGCAGTATTTGTTGAAGATTTTCCTGTCTGTTTGAGTTGCCTTAACACTTTTCGTCAATTTTTCTGACCACCTTCGCTTTAGGATGAATTGAAATCAATTAGTCTAAGTTCACCAGATTTATTCTTATCAAGGAATGTTTTGGGGCTGGAGAGATGGCTCAGTGGTTAAGACCACCAACTGCTCTTCCAGAGGTCCTGAGTTCAATTCCCAGCAACCACAAGGTGGCTCACAACCACAGCAATGGGATCTGATACCCTCTTCTGGTGTGTCTGAAGAGAGCTGTACTCATATACATCAGATAAATAATTTCTTAAAAAATATTCCTATCAGATCATGATGGACTAAGAAGCTGGTCTTCAATAGCAACAAAAAGAACAGAAAGCCCACATACACATGGAAGCTGAACAATGCTCTACTCAGTGATAACTTGGTCAAAGAAGAAATAAAGAAATTAAAGACTTTTTGGAATTTAATGAAAATAAAGGCACAACATACCCAAACTTATGGGACACAATGAAAGCAGTGCTAAGAGGAAAACTCTTAGTTCTCAATGCCTCCGAAAAGAAACTGGAGAGAGCTTACACAAGCAGCTTAACAGCACACCTGAAAGCTCTAGAACAAAAAGAAGCAAATACATCCAAGAGGAGTAGACGGCAGGAAATAATAAAACTCAGGGCTGAAATCAACCAAGTAGAAACAAAAAGAGCTATTCAAAGAATCAACAAAACCAGGAGCTAGTTCTTTGAGAAAATCAACAAGATAAATAAACCCTTAGCCAGACTAACCAAAGGGCACAGGGACAGTATCCAAATTAACAGAATCAGAAATGAAAAGGGAGATATAACAACAGAAACTTATGAAATTAAAAAAAAAAACATCAGATCCTACTACAAAAGCCTATACTCAATACAACTGGAAAATCTGGATGAAATGGACAATTTCCTAGACAGATACCAAATACCAAAGTTAAATCAGGATCAGATAAACCATCTAAACATCCCATAACCCCTAAAAAAATAGAAGCAGTCATTAAAAGTCTCCCAACCAAAAAAAGGCCAGGACCAGATGAGTTAAGTGCAGAATTCTATCAGACCTTCAAAGAAGACCTAATACCAATACTCTTCAAACTGTTCCACAAAATAGAAACAGAAGGAACACTACCCAATTCATTCTATAAAGCCATAGTTACAGTGCGTATTCTCCCTTGGAGATGGAACCGTTTCTGTCTAGTCAGGAACTTGTCACAATTTCATAGAGGACTTCATAAGAGATTTTTTTCTACTTCTATCATGTTTAATGTTCCAAATAGATTTTAAAAACTGGTTGAGTAAATATTGCTTTTAGCTTCAGAAGACATCATGTATATTTAAGAGGCATTTAACTATTATAATTTTTTTATGACTTAAAAATAAAATATAATGTCTCAAAAAGAAAAGGAATGCATTGTCTTCTAGGATTGTTCCATTTTCTTCTAAGATTATAACCTGTGAGGGTTATAATCTTATTAACGCATAAGCCTAGGGACCTGAATTTGGATCCAGGACGTCCATGTAAAAGCCAAGCATGCTGGCATACACTTTTGACATCAGTGCTGGGGGCTGGGTACAGTTGAGGAAGATGCCTGATGTTGACTGACTGCTGGTCTCCACACCTGTATTCATGGCCTCATGAATGTACACACAATTTTTAGCCTGCTTATCACGCATGGGGGTGTTGACTGAGGTCTCACTAATTTTGGGAGAGGGTTAATGATGGGTCTTGCAATTCAGAAACATGGTTAATAGTGTATGTAAGAAATATCTGCTTGGGTCTGGAAAAATAGCTCAGAAGTTAAGAGCACTGGCTGTTCTTCAGAGGTCTAAGGTTCAATTTCCAGCAACCACATGGTGGCTCACAGACATTCATGGAGCCAAAACACCCATGCACATAAAGCTAAACGAAAATGCATAAATGGATAAAAATGAATAAATAAGAATTCTAGGATTTTCTTTATGGTTTTTGGACAGTGTTTTTTAGATAGTGTATTATGTAGTCTTGACTGTCCTGGAATTCATTGTATAAACTAGACTGCCCTTGAATTCGTATAGATCTACCTGCCTGAGATTATAAAGGTATACACCACACCTTCCAGTGGATCTTCCTTCTGTGCCCTGTAGATTTCCCTGTCCAATCTTGAGGTCATTGCACTTACCATCTAATAATGAATTAGGAGTGCTTTGGATTCATTTTCTCCGGGGCCTTGTGTGAGCTAGACACATTCTTCTGCTGTACTTTTGGGGACTTTTAGCATGTCACATATGTCAGTCTTCCATGCGATATGAGTGTTGCACAGAATGCTGACATCCATAAACACAGAGGGGAATGACAAATTCATACCTCAAACTACATTAAATAAACTTACTGTACTGACCTCTTCTCATTTCACAGATATAAGACACCCTGAAGAACTTTCTCTCTTAAAAAAACCCAGAGATCCCACCAAGAAAAAAAAGAAAAAGCTAGATGACCAGTCTGAAGATGAAGCGCTTGAGTTGGAAGGACCTCTTATCATGCCTGGATCAGGTGAGACCCAGACTCAACAAAGGCAGAACGTGAGGCTCCTAAACTGTGTGTCTTCTGTTAAGGGTATGGACTCATAGAGGTCAGGAAGTGGTCCAGTCCCCTTCAACCTCTCTCTTCAGTCCCAGTGCTGAGATCCTGCCTGTCATCCTATCTCATGTTACTGATTGGATCAATGAAGAAGGAGCTTGGTTCTTTGATCCAAGGATATACAGTTAGACTCAGTTACTTAGTTTGCAGAAATTGAAAGCTTTTTTAAAGGTAGAATGTGGGGGAAAAAAAAAAAAAAACTCTTTTGTTGATACATTAGTACCTAAAACCTTACTGAATTTCTTAAGACCTTTCTGTCCTCTGCACATCTTGGTCTCTCTGCATCCCTACCTTTTTCTTCAGGAGTCCTTCCTTTGAGAAATGCCCTCATATTCCCACTCATTCCTCCCCAGGCTGAATTAGGTATTCTCCTATCTTATGGCTTTCTGTGTTTAGTGAGTTGTATGCTGTAATAATTGTGCATTCCCTGCACAAAGGGAGTCCCTCACCCTTTTTGCTTTAAACTAAAACACACTCAATATATGACATACATCAGGCAGGTAGGTGATTCTCATCACTGGAAGACTAAATAGGTTAATTGGTTCTTTAGTCCTGGACACGTCGACATCATGGTTGCCACATTTCCATTGACCACCGTTACTTGGGATCCTTCCCTGCTGCAGATGTCTGGACTTGGCTTTGATGCAATTCATTCCTGGCCACTTTAATTCTGTCATGGTGAAGATGAAAGCCAGCTCTACTGAGGCACAAATCATGCACTGTTCATAGCTGTGTAATGTACTTTGGAAACTGGATTCTCACCACAGCCTTTGAGGTAGCTGGGTAACGACCCATGTTTTAAGGAGGATGGAATTAAGGAGCACAAGAAAGTTGGAAAGGTTTTGTACTGTTAATACTCTGCATTGGCTGGATTCTGAGAAATATAAACAAGACATATTTAAAGGAGTTAAACACAAATGCTAAATAAATTAGAAAGCGTGCGAGGAATTCAGAGGCCAATATTACTCATCTCAGTTAGGGTATATCCAATTTTATGGGTTGAGGATTTTCGGTTTTGAATTTAGTTTGATTTTTTTGAGACAGGGTCTCTCTATGTAGACCAAGTTATCCTTGAATTCACAGAGACTTACCTGCCTCTGCCTCCTGAGTGTGGGCACTGAAGATGTGGCAGAGGTCAGAATTTTATTGTAAATAGAATGGCAGAAGGAATGACAGCAAAGATCATCCTGGTGAAAGACATTCCTCTTCCATGTGGCTGTGTCGGAGTAGACTCCTTTTGTTATGAAGTAGTGATGTAATGAGGGAGTTTGTGAGTTCTATCGGCCACCCTAGGGAATTATGAAGACAGTTGTAGGAGCTCCGATGGATAGCCAGGATTAGAAGCTCAGGTGAGCACATGGACAGGACCTGGCCCTAGAAGTAACCCAATGTTAACAGGTAACAGTGGAAGATCTCTTCCAGCGGAAAGAAGGGATACTTTAGGGCCAGATAATGTCTTCAAAACACACACACACACACACACACACACACACACACACACACACACACACATATATATATATATATATATATATATATAATTTATATGTAATATTTATAAATATGTATGTGTATACACACACACACACACACACACACACACACACACATTCCTTTTTTTCACTTTTTTATGTAGGGCTAAAAATGTATGCATCTTTAGTGTGTGTCTGCTGGCCAGAGTTCTGAATCCTTTTATATAAGTATATGTGGGGGGAGGAATGCACGTGTGTGCAGTGCCTGGAGATGCCAAAACACTGGGTCAGATCTCCAGGGTCTGGAGTTATTAGTTGGTGGTTGTGACCCACCCAACCTGGTGCTGGGAACCAAACTGGGGTCCTCTGGAGAGCAGAGTGATGAGATTATTCTTAAGCACTAGGACAAGGCCAGTCGCCAGAGTCGGTTCTCACACCTCTGCCCTCTCGCTCTTTGGTAGTTACTGCTCCTTACTTCAGCGAGTTGGTTCTGTTTTTCAGTTGAGTGGAGTCTTGATGTAGCTTGGGCTAGAGCTTGCTTTGTACATCATTCTAACCTCACAAACCACAGTGGTGACCCTCAGCCCTCCCTCCTCTGCCTGTAGGCCTGAGCCACCACATCCGCTAAGTTTTCTTCTTTGTGTGGGGACAGAGATCACGATCCACTGTAGTTTAGAATTCATGATGTTCTCCTCCCCTGCCTAATACTGGTGATTTCCTTTGCACGCAGACTATAGCTGGTCTTTATTTCTGGACCGTGTGTCATTCTTTAGTCCTTTCCTCAGGCTTGGCCTTTCCAGCAGCTCTGAGTGTCCTAAGGACACCACTGGACAGCTTTACAAGAGACTTTTTAAAATACATATTTTTTTTAATTTTCAGATTTATCTTTTATGTGTGGGTGTTTTGCCTGCATGCATGTTTGTGCATACTATGTGTGTGCAGTGCTCACGGAGGTCAGAGGGGGTGTCAGAACCCCTAGATTGGTGTTACGGCAATTGTGATCTGCCATATGGATGCTGGGACCCTACCTGGGTCATTTGGAAGATCAGTTGGACCCACCTAGCCATCTGCAGTTCCTTTACATCTTTAAGAAGGGAAAACCAGGGTTGTGATGAAAGGTTGCAGCTGTTGAAGGCCACGTTCCTTGAGCAGCTTGTTTCTAAACAGGACATGCAGAGCTCGTGTGTAACTGAACTCGGTTCTGAGTAATGGGTAGCATGAGAAACTCAGGCTGAGTCAGTTGCCTGGGATCAGACACTGTAAAGGAGATGTGAGCTCTGTCAGGTCCGTCCCGAAAGCTAAAAGCTCTGACCACGTGGCCACATGCCCCAACCCACTACTGAGGACACAAAAGCCAGAATCTAGCTTTGACTGATTTTTATTTTAAAACTTTGATTACTATAAAGAAAAAAACTTCAGTTCCTTAAGGACTCTTTATACCGTGCAGTGTGTATGTAGTAATCAGCATAGTGTGTAGTCATCCACATTAGAAACTGCAGCGTGGAAGATCTTGTCAACCTTGAGTACTGGATTCTGGGAAGCTGAGTGAGCTTTGTAGCCCAGAAACCAGTGTACACAGAAATCAGTGTGCACGGGAATTCCAAGACACAGAAGTGGCTGGAAGTAGCTTCTGAGTACGAGAGGCACAAGATGAAGCTGTTTATGTCGACATTAGCAGGGGAGGAAGCATCGTGTGATTTGTCATGGTTTATTATCTAGGCTCTTTTTCTAATGACGACTGTCAGAGGGCTGGCTGAGCCGTAGTCATTCAGATTGATAGTCCCCTTTTAGAACACACTCTGCTTCTGTAGAAAAATCGGTAGCAAACAAGTCATAAAGAAGCTATACAGGTTCTTCCTCTGCAGAGCTGTCTAACTTGTAGTGGCAAGAATGTAGCTTTGTATTCCCAATGCAAATAAGGTCATTTTTATTACAATTGTGTGTGTGTGTGTGTGTGTGTGTGTGTGTGTGTGTGTGTATAACCTGTATCTGTCAGATTCTACTCTGCCTGGCCAATAGATACACATACACTATAAATTCTAACGACTGCATCGCTATCCTTGGCATGAATTCACTATTGCCAGAGTTGGCCTCAGACTCTGGACAGTTCTGCTGCCTTAGAGTCCCCACAGCTTGGGTCAACAGCTATGCACTACCACACAGACTGAAAGCAGTTTTTCAAAGAAAGAACACTTTTGCAGTCTACTGGTTAACTTTCAAATAAACTTAATATCAGTTTATTATATAAGTGGAAACGATCTCATTAGAAACTTTCCTTGGGAAAAAAATCAGAAGGCATCTAGGAAAAAAGAAAATCTAGGTTTTACACTAATATTGAATATAATCAGTATTCTATTTACTAGGAAGATTATTTATGTAGGATGCAATTTTTTCCTATCTGGATCTTGACCATTTTAAGTATCAAAATACTATTAAACCTAATCATTAAAGAACAAAAGATGTATATATTAAGATATTAAATATTCAAATACTAAAGGTTGAAATTTCTTCAATTTATTTTTCCCAATTAAAGTGAGATTTATATGTGTGTGTGTGAGAGAGAGAAAGATTTCTTCAGTCAGTAATATGTTCTAATGAGCTTCATATTTCCTATTACAGAAGTCAGATACTGGCTATAATTTCATTATAACAAAGTCAAATAATACAAAAAATAAGCTAGGCTAGTAATGAAAGTTACTTTTAAACTTATTCTTTGGCTATTCCTTTTCAAGAGCCAGCCATTTCTTTATTTTCTTCTTTCTTTGCAATGTTTGTTATATAAACACAGGCAAATAGGAAAACAAGATAGTTAGTGTTAGCCTTTGAGCTGGACCTGAAGGAATTTAAACTATGCACACCCTCTGACCCCGCGGTGCAACTAGAGTTGGGAAATAAGTACAGGAACTATTTACTGAAGCTTCCCTTATCGTGGCACCAGGATTCTAAGCAATCAGACCCACAAAGGTTGGGAATGGTTTGAGTTGCAGTACATGAAGGTTGTGTACATGCTGGTTCCCGGCATGGCTCCACAGCTGCTAGCTCGAGACTGTGACCAAGGCCTTCAGCCTCGGGGCTACAGCTTGTTCTCTAGGGTGAAAATAGATTGGTTAGGACACTAAATGAGTTGTTATCCTAGAGTATCCATAAGATAAATTGCAACTGTGGTAGGTAAAATGCAGACTCCAGGAAATTGAACGTGAAGAGTGGGCTCTACTAACATACTTTCTGTATGGGAAACTCCATAAAGAGTGGTCAGTTTTAATTTTACTAGGTTCTAAATCTAGTATATTATTTTAGTGGGGAGAAGGTCAATATTTTTACTTTAGTGGAAGGTGTATTTAACAGAAATAAACAGGTTTCTGCCTAGACGTTAATATTTCCCCTACTGTATTTCTTTGCACTCCTTAGCAGAATTACTCTGCCCAAGTGAACTGGGGCAGTGACTCCTGCCTTTGGTAAGTATGGACACATGATTTGAAGTTTGAAAATGATTCCCTAGTGAACAGTGCATCAGGGCTGTGCCCCAGTGTCGTTTTAAAGGTGGAGCAGAATTCGGGCCTCCTCTCTGTCTCAGCATTCAGACGGACAGGTTGTTTGAGCACAACACAGAACACAAGGATACCAGGTCAGATACAGATGGCTGACAAGATCCGCTGGCATTCAGTGAAAGTCCTTCCATTTCACTGTGACTTCTTAGGTTATAGCTTCTGTGCTCACAGAGGTGGGAGGAAAGAGGATTCCTAAGCATATTCTCCAGTTAGATGACTGGGGAAGAGTGGACGTTTACTCTTCTTTCCACATCCAGTAACAATGTAACAGCTATTGCACATTTTCTTTTTTAAAATCATGATTATAGCCAGAAAATGAGTCAAGTTTGAGCCCAGCCTGGACCATGGTATGAGACCCTGTCTCTGGGGGAAAAAAAAAAAAAACAAAAAAAAAACCAGGACAGGACCAAATATAACAGAGTTAAGGCAGATGGTTTTTACTCCATGTTTTTGGTCGCCTTAATGATGTTATTCAAGTCATAGCACATTTATCACTAGCTAGTGTGTTTTCTTTAGCCTCTACTGTACCTGTTACTGAGGGGCCTGAGATCAATGAGGTGATGCCTCTGACTTTATTAGGTCAGCTGTACATAAACCAAATCAGGGTATGCTTGACTAGAGCATAGCTTTATTTTGCAGTGGACAAAATGTTGTATTTATGTTGAAGCTCCTGAAGTTGTTGACACGGCTACTTACGAGTCACAACTAGGGCAAGTCTGTTTTCCTTTTTCCCGTTTCTTTTCATTCTTATGTCTTCTAGTGTTGCCTTTCCTTTGCCTTCTGAATTCCTTTCTTTCCTTTCCTATAGGCACCGATGTTCTTTACATTGGCCCTCTGAAAGGTGAGCCTCACCGCAATTACACACACAGTGTGTCAGTCTGCGCGCTTCAGCCATAGCCCTAGTTCCTTCAAACTGGCTTTTTTCTCAGAGTTTCTGCCAATTTAATTACACTCTCACGGCTTTGGAACTGTGTGTTCTAATGTATGAGCAGAGTTCTTTTGTGTTTTGAGGCAGGTAAATAATGTACTAAAGCTTTCCTTCCAGATTGAAGCTTGTGGCTCAGTGTGCTTCCTACCGTAGTGTGTGTCATTACTGCACTAAGATTCTGAACAGCTCCTGACAGCCATCTCTTCTCACTTACTAGGAAGCATATATTCAAGCCCGGGACTTTATAGTAAAACAATGACCCCTACTTACGACGCCCATGATGGAAGCCCCTTGTCACCAACTTCTGCCTGGTTTGGTGACAGTGCCCTGTCAGAAGGCAATCCTGGGATACTTGCTGTCAGTCAGCCGGTAACATCACCAGAAATACTGGCAAAAATGTTCAAGCCTCAAGCTCTACTTGATAAAGCAAAAACCAACCAAGGGTAAGTTTTGGCTTTTTTGAGACAGGGTGTCTCTTTAGAGACCAGGCTGGTTCAAACTCAAAGAGAACTGCCTGACTCTGCCTCCTAAGCCCTGGGATTAATTTTAAAAAGGCACGCACAAGCAGGCCTGGCCATGGGTAAGTTTAATTTACACAGTGAGGGATTTGGTGAGCTGTGTCTGCATGTTCAGTGCTGTTCCTGCTTTGTCCAGGTGGCTAGACTCCTCAAGATCCCTCATGGAGCAAGATGTAAAGGAGAACGAGGCCTTGCTGCTCCGATTCAAGTATTACAGCTTTTTTGATTTGAATCCAAAGGTACCAAGGATTTAAAGGACTTTCTACTTCTGTTCCGCTTCTCATTTTAGTGTTAAGAAACTATAGCAAGTTTTGAATAATACTCAAAAACTAGACCTTTAGGCAAAGGTATTTGTATTCTGAATAAATCTGATATTTTCCTAGGTTGAGACCATGTTTAAACATTTTCTTCTCTTTTGTTCAGGTAATTATATTTTCTTTGTGTGTTTCAAAGTACTGGTCACTTAAAAAAAATTATCATCTGCAAGTATATTGTAAGGTACAGAATAATTTTCTGGGAATAGATAAATGGCTGAGCAGTTAAGAGTACTGCTCTTCCAGAGGCCCTGGGTTCAATTCCCAACATCCTCGTGGCAGCTCACAACTGTCTGTGACTCTTGTTCCAGGGCATCCAATACCTTTACATAAACATACATGTAGGCAGAACACCAATATACGTAAATAATTTTTTTTAAAGATTTATTTTATTTATTATAATTAAGTACACTGTAGTTGTCTTCAGACACTCCAGAAGAGGGCGCCAGATCTCGTTACGGATGGTTGTGAGCCACCATGTGGATGCTGGGATTTGAACCTATCACCTTCGGAAGAGCAGTCGGGTACTCTTACCCGCTGAGCCATCTCACCAGCCCCAATAATTTTTTTAAGATTAAAAAAATACTTTTCTGAAAGATTACTTTTGGTAATTTTTTTTTTTTTTTTGGTGTTTTTTTGTTTTGGTTTGGTTTTTTGGTTTTGTTTTTTGAGCCAGTCCAGCCATTCTGCATAGGCTGCCAGGAACTTAATATAAACCCAGGCTGGCCTCGAACTTGCGATCCCTCAGACTCTGGGTGCTGATTACAAGGCTGCAGCAATACACAGTTTCATGGGGTTTGTTTTGTTTGTTTTTGAGACAAGATCTGTGCAGCCTGGGCTGGCCTAAAGTGAAGGATCTTCTACCTTAGCCTTTGGGTGCCAGGATGGCAGACATGTACCACTGTACCCTGCTTCAAGTTAGATTTCTTACATTGAAACTGTAACAGTTGTTACATGGACCCCTTTTCCCCTTCAGTGCTGAGGATTAAATCCTCTGTCACACCGGGCAACTCCTTCCACCTACTGAGCTACATCCCTGAGCAGTTCTCTTATTACATTTTATGTTTAACACTAATGGATCTCTTCCCTTTTTTAGAATTATTTTGATACTAAAAAGCTGGAAAAAAATTATATTCACTTTTTGCCATGCTCTTTTTTATTAGATATTTTCTTTATTTACATTTCAAATGCTTTTGCCATGCTTTAAAAGTAAGTATTTAGTTGGGTGTTGTGACGTGTGCTTTTAATGGCAACAACCAGGAGGCAGAGGCAGGAGGTTCTCTGGTTAGTCTAGATAGCAAGTTGCAGGCCCTCCAAAGCTACATAGTGAGACTCTGTCTCAGAAAGGTGAGTGAGGGGTGCTAGAGAGGTAGATGACTGGTTAGGCCATTTGCAGAGGACCTGGGTTCACTTCTCAGCACCCACACAGCGCCACACAACCAGTTGCAGGGGACACAACAGGCACAGGCATTGCATGTAGTATACAAACATACACAAGCGCAAGACATTCATAAGATATTTTTAAAAGAGACTATTTAAAGACATATTATTTTAAAATGTAGGTGTGTGTGAGTATCACTGTCCACAGAGGCCAGAGGTATCAGAACCCCCTGGAGGTCAAATTACAGGCAACTGTGAGCTGTCCTACATGGGTTCTTCCACAGTAGTGGTATGCACACTTAACTGCTTAGCTGTCTCTCCTGGAGAACCTTCTGGTATTGGAAACACTGTGTTACAGACCGAGTCTCCTTTGTTCTGCAGTACGATGCCATCAGAATCAATCAGCTTTACGAGCAGGCCAAGTGGGCTCTTCTCCTAGAAGAGATTGAATGCACGGAAGAAGAGATGATGATGTTCGCAGCCTTGCAGGTAAACAGAAGGATCCGTGGATGACTTTTACCGGGGAGAGAGAAGAGTGGCGTAGTGATTGTGCAAGCGTTGGATAGTGTTACTTTTGCTGTGTAGCACTTAGGGTTGGCAAGCTGGTGCAGCAGGTAGATGTTTGCTACCCAGCATGATAACCCAGTTTTGATCTTCAGGACCTACTTGGTGGAAAGAGAGAACCAAGTCCCAAAGACTGCCTTCTGAGGCTGGATATATGGCACTTTAGTCCCAGCCCTAGGGAGGCAGAGGCAGGTGGACTTCTGTGAGTCTGAGTCAGGGTCTCATTATGTAGCACTAGCTCTCCTAGAACTTGCTCTTTAGACCAGGCTGGCCTTGAGTTTACAGAGATCCACCTGCCTCTGCCTCTCTGCCTCTCTGCCTCTCTGCCTCTCTGCCTCTTGGGTGCTAGGATTAAAAGTGTGTGCCACCACTGCCCATTTTTTCTGTTTGGTTTTAAAGTCCTCTCAACTCCATTTGTGAACCTGCATGGTGCATGGGGTGTGCACACACAATAAGCGAATGGAAATTTGTAGACATTGAAAGTGGACATTCAGCTGGGCTTGGCGGCACACACCTTTAATCCCAGCACTTGGGAGGCAGAGGCAGGCGGATTGCTGAGTTCGAGGCCAGCCTGGTCAACAAAGTGAGTTCCAGGACAGCCAGAGCTATACAGAGAAACCCTGTCTCGAACCAAAAAAAAAAACAAAAAACAAAAAAAAAACCAGAAAGTGGACATTTAAGAAAGTAAAACAAACATGATTTTGTTTTGTTTTGTTTTAAATAAGAATTGATAATACTTTTGGTTAATTTCCTGAATCTTGTGGGAAAAATTGTTCTTTTTCCCTCCAAGTATATGCTAATTTGAAGTTAACTCAATTTTCTCTTGGAAATAAAAAGCTGACAGTATTAAATTAATGATAAGGCACATTTCCAGCCTGCTGTTGCAGGAATAATGACTTAAGTAATAAGAGTTCAAGAGACTAAGATAAACCTAAGTGTTTTTATGATTAGTAATTAAATGAAAGCTAGTGTTTCTTTAACATAGTATGTTTTCAAATGTGAGCCTTAGATACCATATGCTTCCGAATTTTAGGGTACTTATTAAAAAACTAATTATCCATTCCCATTGCTGATCTACCCTCAGTGAAATGGCTTTAGACCAATCAGGGTTCTTTCAAGCGGTGACATCCATTGTCACCAGGTTGATTCTCTTTCATATTTCACTGTGACTGGGTGGGGCTTTGGCAAGAACTCCTGGGTTATGATGGGAGTCTAGTCTTCCCTAAGTGCCATTGGTATACTTTAAATAGAAGTGGGAGAAGCTGGACTGACCTTCAGTTAAGAAGCTGTTTCTGTAGAGATTTTACTTCTGTTCTCAGAACACAGAACTGCTCTCAGCCTTCCGAATGCACCAGCATGCGGGAAGTTCCCAGTGGCAGGCAGAGTCACTGCTGGGAGGCAAAGAGCATAAGGTGGCACGCTCCTGCCTGCCGACTGATGAGTTAGTTCACAAATCCCAGCAACCACATGGTGGCTCACAACCATCCGTAACGAGATCTGGCTCCCTCTTCTGGAGTGTCTGAGGACAGCTACAGTGTACTTACATATAATAAATAAAATAAATCTTTAAAAAAAAAAAAAAGCCCAGGTGAAAAGTGTTTACTTAAGAATCTCATGCTGGAGCCGGGCGTGGTGGCGCACACCTTTAATCCCAGCACTCGGGAGGCAGAGGCAGGCGGATTTCTGAGTTCGAGGCCAGCCTGGTCTACAAAGTGAGTTCCAGGACAGCCAGGGCTAGACAGAGAAACCCTGTCTTGAAAAAACCAAAAAAAGAAAAAATGAAAGAATCTCACGCTGTTTCTAGATGGGTTCAACTGTCTGGAGAATTTCCTGAATTAACTTTGGGCACAGTTCCTTGGGAGGCCTCACTTGAGTGACTTAAATTTCTTTTGTGCTCTGCATACAGACTTACTGTTTTCTGGTGTTTTCAGACGTGAAGCATGTCTGTTTTACCACCCTAGATGTTGCCGCGGAGCATTGTTCTTTTGCCTTCTGTTGTTGTTTTGGTGTGTGCTAGTGATTGAGCCCCAAAGCCTTCACCTGCTAAGCAGGCATTCTGCCACTGTCATCCGTCCCATCCAGACTTAGATTCCATTCGCAGTAACTGAAGGCCCTCGGGCATTGCCCTCTTGAACCATTTCAGAATCTAGATATCTATAACGAGGGAGTTTTAGAGTACAAATCCAAAAGACTGACAATTCAAAGTAAACTGTGAATACAAAAAAGTTATTAGTAAACTTTTAAAGCCTTTGGATACAGGTATATGCTGTAATGTTTGACTGGTACTCCCTATGCCTTTGGAAGCAGAGCTAGACTCTGGTCTGTCCATAGCCAGGACCCCTCCAGTGGACTCTCTGAGGCCTGTTGTGTCAGAATCAGCAGAGTGCTTTGTAAAAATGCAGATTTCTAGGGTATCTAGGATTTGTAACCAACTCTACATGGAATTTTTAATATTCTCCACATTTGAGGCCCATATCTGACTGTCTGCATACTTTGCTCTTACTAATTACCATGGACATTTATGTCACCTTAAAGATATCACATTTGCCTGACTTGAAGGTATGACCAGAAAATTTACTACTGAGTGTTGGAATACAGGACACTGGGAATAGGCTGCAGGTCTGTGCACTGAGTGTCCTACAGATAGACTTCATCGGGTAAATGGATTCTTCAGAAGTTCAGAGCCACTTACACTTTGAGAAGCAGCCACAGCAGATTCTGTTGATCTCTGTATAAGATCTCTCAGGCTTATTATATTGTCAGTATGCTGAGTCACTATGAGCATTTGAAGTCAACCGTTTTATAGTTTAGGAAATTCTAAACCAGAGACTGTTTCCCAGCTAGGTAGAAGGGCAATGTAACTGTCCCCACACATTCTCTGTTCACACATGGAAACAGTTTCCTGTGTGATAGATAGCTCTAAAGCATTGGATCAGAGCTGGGGAGAATGGAGCTGGCTTCCTCTTTGTCCTTAGTGGTTGGGACTGTAGGGCAGTGAGGGTTAATTTTTTTCCAGTGATGTAGAACAAATGGCTTAGTTCATCCCTACAGAAGACTTCATGCATGGCCTGAACCTTCATGGGCTGTGCATCTGTATGAGGCCCTGTTCTAGTCAGTGGACACAAACCAACCAACAACAGACAACAGAAACTGCTCATGTACTATATAGAAGGCCCATAAATTCCCTTCACACCAAGGGAACCAGAGACTGAGTTCTTTGGTGTGTACGGAGACTGTGCTCATTCAAGTAAGTCTTTCTGTAGGGCTGTCACAGTAATCCGAGGCGCATGGCCAAGCTTTGTATCCTTCCAGTCCCAGGACACTTTGCTTATTTTGATGTGTGTAGGTCTCTTAATCTACATTTCGTCTGTGCGCATGTGCATGCAGGATCTGTGGAGACCAGAAGAGGGCGCTGAATCCACCAGACCCACAGTTAGAGACAGTTGTGCGCTGTGTGGGTGCTGGAAATCAAACCTAGGTCCACTGTGAGAGCAGGAAGTGCTTTAGCTCCTGAACCATCCTCTTCCCATCCCCCTCAGCCTGATGCTTTGTCTTTGCAAATCAGATGATAAAAACAGTCCAATATAGAGTCAAGTAGTAATTTCATCTTAAAGTTCTGCAGTTAAACAGTCATTTCAACAACATGTTATTGTGGTTTCAGTATCATATCAATAAGCTGTCAATCATGACATCAGAAAATCATTTAAACAACAGTGACAAAGAAGTTGATGAAGTTGATGCTGCCCTTTCTGACCTGGAGATCACTTTGGAAGGCGGAAAAACATCAACTATTCTGGTAGGGTGGATCTTCAGCTAATGGTTGATTCAGTCTTACCTTGGTGTGGGTTTTCCATTGCCAGATAAGGTATCTGCAAGGTGGCTTCTTTACAGAAGTCAGTCATGGATTCTCAGGAAGTTACATAGAAGCTTTTTATGGTGGGAAGATTGACCTCAGGGCCTTATTCTTCACCCCAGGAAACCTTTTGTGAAGAAATAGTATTACCAGTAGCTAGGGCTTCCAACACAAACACTTGTTTTGCAAGTGGTGGGAAGGCATTTCTCCAGGGGAAAGAAGAATCAAGTCATGGTAAGATTCATGTGGTAGTCTCCTTGGAGATACGTGGCTCACAGTAGTGGTTAAATACTGCTTATTTTTAAAGCTAATGAATGAGTTATTGCTGAAGAAACATTTTCTCAGTGTCATTATGATTTATAATATCTCCATATGTTGCTAAAAACAATTTCAGCTATATTTAGAAGTAACAATATATGCTTAGAGTTGTACAAATTGTCATTTTGTTCAAATTTTTAACTTTCTACACTATTCCAAAACGCTTTTGTAACAAGACCATGTAACATGATCATATCATACGTCTTTAACATATGAATTTTGGATATTAAATAAGCATGTTTTTTATATCAGATACCAAACTAGATTTTTTTTTAATTAAGAGAAATATTATTTGAATTCTTTCCTCAGGGTGACATTACTTCAATCCCAGAACTTGCTGACTATATTAAAGTTTTCAAGTAAGTACAGAAGTGGGAGAGATGTCACATACGAATAAGAACTGTCTGTTAATAGCCATGTTCACAGTATTTACGTTTGCAGGATGTTTGTCAAATTTATTTGTAAAGCAAATCTGTAAGATTTACCAATTAAACACTTAAAATTAAGGTAATCATGTTCATTAAATTAAAACCACAGCAGTCATTGTTTTAATCTTTTTTGATTTTGATCTTAAAAGCATCAAGGTTGATTGTATCATATAGTTGGTGATAGAGGCTGACCCCAGTGGGCTCACATGGTGCCCTGTGACTGCCAGTATTAGCTCTTTATTAAGAGCTCCAGACTCTGGCCGGGCAGTGGTGGCGAACGCCTGTAATCCCAGCACTTGGGAGGCAGAGGCAGGTGAATTTCTGAGTTCGAGGCCAGCCTGGTCTACAAAGTGAGTTCCAGGACAACCAGGGCTATACAGAGAAACCCTGTCTCGAAAAACCAAAAAAAAAAAAAAAAAAAATAGAGCTCCCGACTCCATTAGCATATGCTCCTGAACACTTGCCACAAGGTCCCAGTGAATCTTTCTAGACTTTTAAACGATCTACCTCTAATCCTCAAAACTGAGAGCCGAGTAGATAATAAGGCAGATGGGAGAAAAAGATGCAGTGCCCACCGTCCATTGCCCTGTGCCGTGTGACTGTTGCAGTATAATATCACAGCTCACAGTGTGCAGCACTTACAAGATTTCCAAATGCCACTGTCTCCACCCTCTTCCTGTTCCACACCTTGCATCTACCTGTACCCTCACTAGGTCATCTCCTGTGTGTGGCACTGCAGTGGCATGCTTGTGTCAGGACTAGACCCCTCTTCCCTGCAGTCACGCTGAGGACAGAGGATGCAGAGGCCTCAGCAGCAGTAATGCTGCGGATGCCACTGCCTCTGCAGGCTATTGGTACACATGGACCTTTGCAAACTTTAAGTGAGAAGTGGGAGCTGTGGGGGTGTGGGCTCTCCACCCTCTCACTGACTGGGATGTGGCAGAGTAGACTGAGAAGGGAGAGCACACCAGCAGCCTGGACCAGGAAGAAAACGGCCAAAGGGAGATGATTTCAGCCTGTGAAATTGGTCTTGTGGTTTTCAACACTTGAGAAATGTAACTGCTGAAGCATAGCCCTGGCAAAGTTACTTCAGAGCAGTTATTGTCTCAATTCTGTTTGACTTACAGGCCTAAGAAGCTGACTTTAAAGGGGTACAAGCAGTACTGGTGCACTTTCAAAGACACGTCCATCTCCTGCTACAAGAGCCGAGAAGAGGCCAGTGGTACACCTGCTCATCAGATGAACCTCAGAGGTAGGGGGGCCTCATGACCTCTGGAACTCTGTCAATGAATGTCCTTCAGTAAATGTCACTTGCCAGCACCTGCCTGGCACTTTCTTTACACCTTTCAGGTTTTCAAAGGTTTTTTGGTTCTCCAATTTGGTATTGAATTGCGTGTGGATATTTTGTTACATTCTGTGGGCCGACTGGAGCTGAAGTATTTGACTTTGACTTCTTTGTCACCTTTTTGGTCTTGAGGGTTAAGCACGTTGGGGTGCCCTCATTTTCAGCCTCCTGTTCATCGCGTGTGCATTTCTGGTTTCTCCCTTGGTCTTTAGCTTCCTGCTTGCTCTTTGCCTCTGATCATAGGCTGGTTCTGGTCAGTGTGCTTAGCCTCTCTTTCCATGGCCACATCCTCTTTCGGGATGGGGGCCCCGGTCTTCCTCTTCCTCATCCAGGTGTTTTTGGGGGTGGGTTGTTGTTGTTGTTGTTGATGTTGTTGTTGTTATTTTTGGTTCTGGTTTTTTGTTTTGTTTTTGTTTTTCAAGACAGGATTTCTTTGTGTGTGGCCCTGGTTGTCCTGGACCAGGCTGGCCTCAAACTCTCAGAGATCACCTCTGCCTCTGCCTCCCTAGGGCTGGGATTAAAGGCGTGCACCACCACTAACCACCCACCCATCCACTTTTTTATCCTTACTTTGTGCTCTCCCCTAGGCAAGCACAGGAGGTCTCTGTTAGGCTCCTCGCTGCCTGCTTGAGTCTCCCTTCCCTTGTCAGAGCTGGCCCAGATGTAGGGACTGGAGCTTAAGGGGCGTGCCCCCTTACAGAGGACCCGCAGCCTGGGCCATACCTTGGTACCGGCTCAGCTGTTAGCTCTGCTTTTTACTTAATATTTTTAAAGCTTTATCTCATTTTTAAGTGTGCTTGTATGTGTGCATATGTATGTGTGCATATGTTTGTGTGTGTGTGTGTCTGTCTGTCTGTCTGTCTGTGTCTATGTGTACAGGTAAGAGGGTATCAGATCCACTGGAGCTGACATAAGAGGTGGCTGTAACTGAGCTCCTGCTGAGCCACACCTCCTGCAGCCCCTAGCTCAGTCTATTCATTCTGGCCTATGGATGCAGCTACAGCTTCATTTGCCAAGTTGATGGCCTCTGTCGCTTCTTCCCTTCTTACTCCTGATGGATGCACAGGCTCTGGTAGAAGGAGACTTACTTCTCCATCTGGGGACTGGGTGGCACTCAGTGGTAGAGTGTGAGACCCTGAGTGCAGTTCCCAGTACCCTGCAGTGATGGTTTAGAAAAGGTCAGGGGGGAGGAGGTGGTATGAATGTCATGGGGTAAGTGGGGTCCGACTCAAGATGCAGAGAGGGATCCTAATAGAACTCATGGTAAAGTGTGTACTGCAGTGCGTTCTAGGCCCTCGGTTCCCCCTGCACCACACAGTAAGTGGTTGGGGCCTGTGGAGCAGAGACAGGCGCTGGCAGAAACTCCCGAGTGGGTGCAGTTGGGCAGAAATGGGGATGAGGTGATTGGAACATAAAACAGGGTTTAGGGAGAGAGAAGTTTGGATGTGGAGAATGGATCAGGGGAGGCCTGTGCTACAAGTGCTAACATGATGGTCTCTTGACATGGCAAATGTAACTGCTCAGTATGGTTGGCTCTGATATGACAAGAAAAAACTCCCTGATTCAGTTCTTGATACTTTTTAAGGACTGATGACAGAATTATTAACTCTAAATCACCTAGAGTAGATTTGTGTATCTTTACACATTTATTTTAACTTCACCACATCATTTCTCCCTTGTTTGAAAAGTCCCACAGAAGGCCTTATAAGGTGACTGTATGTAGTAATGTTCCTAGAAAGACTAGGACTCTACCTAAAGTGCCCTTTCTTTTAATGGTTTAAACATTTCCCTGGAGGTAGAGCTGAGTCAGGGTCTGCATTTCCCAGTCCTTGCTCTGCGCCCACTTGAGTGCCAAAGGTGTAAGTCACCTTCCACCGAATAAGGGTGTTCTTAAAATGGGCACAGTTGGGCAGAGTCAGACCTCAGAGAATGAAGCTATTGTGTGGGCTCAGGATTTCTTTTATGCATTTCTGTAATTAAATTTATTTTTCTAGGATGTGAAGTTACTCCGGATGTAAACATTTCAGGCCAGAAATTTAACATAAAACTCCTAATTCCGGTTGCAGAGGGCATGAATGAGATCTGGCTTCGTTGTGATAATGTAAGTTTTCCAATTAAACATAAACGTTACCTTTCTGACTCCCAAGTGTGTTGCCCGCTGACCCTACATTCTATACCTGGGTCCTGGACACCGTGTGCCTTCATCTCTCGTCTTTCCACAGGAGAAGCAGTACGCACACTGGATGGCAGCTTGCAGATTAGCCTCCAAAGGCAAGACCATGGCAGACAGTTCTTATAACTTGGAGGTTCAGAACATTCTTTCCTTCCTGAAAATGCAGCATCTGAACCCAGACCCCCAGCTAATCCCTGACCAGATCACAACCGACATCAATCCCGAGTGTCTGGTGTCCCCGAGATACCTGAAGAAGTATAAGAGCAAACAGGTATTTCATTCTGCTTCATCTGCTGGCTTTATCACTCTGTACACATACTTTAAATGCTGTTCTTCCTGTTAAATGAAAGAGACCAGCTTTGGTAGAATATAGGAAAATGGGGGAGGTGTTAAGATCGTCTGTAAAGTTAATAGATAAAGCCAGTTTGCTCTGCTCAGCACAAGGAAATTATTTTTCCCCTGTGGAAACAGGACAGAGAAGCACATTCAGGTCTCCCCCAGAGGATCTAATTCTTGGTTTTGCTGAGGAAGATTTTTCCCACCTTTAGAAATAAACTGTTATGTGGTAGAGATAGTTTATCCCACACCACTGTCTTAACCGGAGTAAAACCTAATGGAATCTTACGCAGGATTACAAAGTGTGATCAGTTTTAACTTAAAATTCACTGCCTTTGTCCACTCTTTAGAACTCCTGTCCTGGAAATTAATACCATAAAAGGTTTGCTATTCGGGAAAATGGCTCTTTGATGCATCACTAAAGGCCCTTTGCAGGGGAATTTGACTTGAGAGCCCCCAGGATTCCCTTCACTGAGCAGCACTCCATAAAAGGAAAGATTCCGATTAGGTGGGGGGGCAGGGAAGGCTTCTAAAATAAATAAATCATTTTTATCAAGTTTAGTTTTTATCTTTCAGAAATAATTTTAAAACATTAAGGTCCAAATAGAACATTTCCTTCCTTAGATTTTAAACATAACTTTATTAAACGAGTCTGAAACAGTTTCGCTTTCCACAGAAATGTTCAGAACTTTAATCAGGAATGGTCTGTCTGTGCGGTTCAGAGGCTGCGGCAGAGAAGGGACATTGTTTATCCCCCAGTCATAGGCTGTAGGAGTGTGTGCTGTGGAATGGCGGAAGTGCTGCCCCGGGGAGCCCTGTGGAATGCAGATGAGTTAGGAAGGAAGGAGGCACTGACTCCTCACTCAGGGAAGAACTGTGTTCAAAGAGAAGTTTCTAAAAATGAACTCATCTGCCTTCAGATGATCTCAGACCTTGGCAGTTTGATTGTTTCCATAGATGTCAGGCATCCAAGAAGATAGCTTTCTGTCTTTGAGTTGTAGACAAAAATGTAACCTGGTCTCTGTTTGGTGACAGGAGCAGTGTGTGGCCCAGGGTTAAGGCCCCTGCTCTCCTCCACAGCCTTTCTTTCTCTAAGGAGCCTCTGAGGCTGGGCCTTCACATTGCTGCCCTGTAACATGAGATTCCTAGGCACGAGGTTCACTGCAGGTGACCCTAGCCAGGGCGCAGGACAGTCAGCATAGCTTCATACTTAATCTGCGAATATTAGCTAAACTTCCCAGGATTATTTTGAGTAAGAATGGGTTTTTAACTATAACTAAAAGAATTGCCCTGCACTCCCTCACTGAGAAGACATAATGCTTGTGTGGCTTCAACTCCCAGGGCCCTGGATGGCAACCTTTTGTTTCTCCTTCCAGGAAAAAGGATGCAAAAAGCAGATGGTAATTGAAGGCCTGCTGCCTTTGTGCAAATAGAGGACCAGTGTGGCCAGCAAGCTCACAGGCAGCCCTCAGCTCTCTCTGAGGAGAGAGAGTGCATGTGTCCTGTCATCTGACTAAATCTGAAAAGGCCGCAGTGGCTTTTGATTAGTAATTGTCATTTCACTACTAAAATACTTAGCTTTACCCTCACTGTAAGAACTGACACATGAGGGGAGAAGGAGGGGCTTGCCCTTTGCCTTGTCTTCTGTGAGCTTCTGTCCTTAACCTGAGTGACGCCTGCTGCAGTGTGGCTACTGCTATAGCCACATAGACATCCAGGCCGCTTGCTGTCCCGTTCTCATCCTTCCCTGCGCTTCATTCCCACCTGAGTGCCCTTTTGTTCTGCATGGTTTTCTGCTGGAGTTTTGGGTTGCAGGTACCACAGCCTTTTCTTTGCTTCATTGCCATTTCCTGACCGCCTCTTTTTTTCCCTTTCTGCTTTTTTTTTTCTTTCTCGCATTGCCATCTACAGCCAGGCTATGTAAGAGATTTGGTAAGTTCTCCATATGTAAAGAGAGAAGGAAATTAGACACTGTAAAGCCACAGTCCTAGCCCTCTGTACTCCCACCATGGGAGAATTCACCCTAAAGCAAATATAGGTAAATGCAATCATAGTGGTTCTGTTTGGTTGCCATGGAAACGTGGGTGACACCCTGCCTCCTGGTGTTCTGGTCTTCATTGTAGCACTCCAACAGGCACCTCTGTAGCCATCTGGGTGTGTTACTGGGTCCTTCATTGCCCACCAGGATCTCCCACTTGGAACATCTCTCAGTCCTGGCAGCTCTACACTAGAATCCAAATAATGCCGCTTGTGTGGTACATAAAAACTGAAATTAACATTGTTGCTTTGTTGGGATTCCCAAATGAAGCATTAGATAATTTTTAATTCCAATTCAGTAAAATGCTATGGTTGCACATAATTTTTTAATTTTTTAATAAAAGATAATAATGTCTGATTATTTAATAAAACATTTAAAATCCTGTTTAGATAACAGCACGGATCTTGGAGGCCCATCAGAATGTAGCCCAGATGAGCCTGATTGAAGCCAAGATGAGATTCATTCAAGCTTGGCAGTCTCTGCCTGAGTTCGGCATCACACACTTCATTGCGAGGTCAGTGAGCTGCTGTGTGTGGTCTTTGTGTTCGGTTTGTCTCCTCGTTGGCTTAGATCTTCACCATTGAAGGCAGGGCTGCTTAGACACACCAACCTCTTCTACACCAAAACTTAATGGTATTTTCTATTTTCTCATTAACAGCTCATGATGATTGCCTTTCTGTCTTATAATAGTTACATTGTTTCTAGGGTTAGAGAAAATCCCTTTCCCCCGTTCTCAGTGGTGTTCCTTCAATATTACAGATTTCAAGGTGGCAAGAGAGAAGAACTTATTGGAATTGCATACAACAGGTTGATTCGGATGGACGCCAGCACAGGTGATGCCATCAAAACCTGGCGGTTCAGCAACATGAAGCAGTGGAATGTCAACTGGGAGATCAAGATGGTGAGCACTAACGCCCCCTCAGGTGTCACTCAGGTGACACTCAGTACAGGTAACCTCAGGGTGGAGTTCAGGATCTGGGTTTGATCCCCAGGACTTAAGGCAAAAGGTAGATTTTGAAGATTGAATTATGTGAGGTGATTTGGTTGTGGTATTTGACACCCCGTTGACTGCTAAGGCTGATTGGGGTTTCCGGGCCAGTGAAGTTTAGTGTCTGCCCTCTCCTCTCATACTTGGTGGAACAGACAGCATTTCCTGATGGAGAAGGACAACCTTCCTTCTGCCAAGGCTGTCCGAGTAGCTGTGTTCCCATGCTACAATCTTCAAACAAGCTTTTAAAGGCCACCATTGGATAGCCAAGCTTTAAGACCCCAGCCCCATCCCAGTGAGACCCTGCATAGGGTAGTCTATTTACAAATAATCAGAGAGTAGAGATGGCTCCAAAGCTAAGAGCTCTTGTTACTCCTCCAGAGAACTAAGGTTCATGTTAGCACCCACGTGGAGGTTCACACACCCCTGCAACTCTATTTCCTGGGAATCTGATACTCTCATCTGGCTTTGCAGACATACATGTGTACTCATAAAATATTTTATATATATATTTATATTTGTGTATATATATATAAAGTTGAGCCTAAGGATACAGCACAAGCACTTATAGAGTGTCTGTACAGCGTTCCTGAAGCACTGGTTGTAGCACACCCATAACCTAACACTTGGGAGGGGCAGATAGATAGACAAGGAGTTAGAGAATAGCCCAGGCTACAGAAGACTCTCTAAAAATAGGGATAGTAAAAAATAATCTTTAAAGTGCAGACCATGTGGTTGGTTACTCATTTGTCACTTGAACTTACCATCAGTCACACTTAAGGATACCTTTCTATGACAGCTTCTTGCAACAGCAGTCAGAGGTTATGTCCTATGCCTCCTCCATGGGGCCAGGCATGACACTAGACGTTTGCATTTATACTGACCTCTCCGCCTCACCTCAGTCTTCTTAAGCAGGCAAGTAAGGTGGCCTGGACTTCACAAATGAGGACGCTTATTGTCCATGCCCACACACTTGACGACTGCCTTAGCAGGGTCTGTAAAACCTGGTGGGCATCCCACTCTGTGTCTTAGTGCCCTTTTCTTTGTTACATTGTGATCATATAAAACTCTCACTGGTGGGCAATTTTGCTTGGCATATATTGGATACACTGTATCAGCTGCTATCGGAAATACACATCTTTCTGAAATATTTAAGCTTGATACCTAAAGACTACATATTGAAGCAAATGTTAAATATGACACAGGAAGTAAGTTTTCTCCCAGGACCTAAAGAGGGCCATTCTCATTAATTGCATCACTAGAGACCTCTCGGGACCTTAATGACTTAAACGCCTTGAGAACTTGGCAAACTAAAGGGATGTGGGGATGATAGACTTTTCTTACTGTTATTATGTCCTACGGATGTAATGGACATAATGGCTGTCCCCAGGTCCCTGGGGGTGGAGTACTATAACTTAAAGCCCAGGAGGGAGCGTCTTGGGAAACTGACAGTTCTTTGTCTTGCTCCAGGTCACTGTAGAGTTTGCAGATGAGGTCCGGTTGTCCTTCATCTGTACTGAAGTAGACTGCAAGGTGGTCCATGAATTCATCGGTGGTTACATATTTCTCTCAACTCGTGCGAAAGACCAAAATGAAAGTTTAGATGAGGAGATGTTCTACAAACTCACCAGTGGTTGGGTGTGAATAAGAAAACTGTGTAATGAAACTCCACGGCCATAACAATATTTAACTTTAAAGCTATTGTTTCTTATATGCTGCTTAATAAAGTAAGCTTGAACTTTATCGTTTTATCATGATACCTTTTTGCCTTACCAGAGCGGTTACTATGGGCACTAACAAGCACGATTGTTAATCTGCTGCCTACCTTGATATGCCATATGTGGACTGTAGAGTACCCAGCAGTCCTTAGGGCCACGGAAAGCTGAAGTAGTAGCTGAATCAGGACCAGCTGTCACTGATTGACAGTAGCCAAACTAAGAAACAAGCCATCTACCAAGCCACCCAGGGCATACATATAACCTATATGAAGTCTATTTATCATGTGTAATGCATGTGTTTGTGTTTAATTGATGCCCTCTTTTAAAATACCCTGATCCTGGTACCCAGCTAATCCCCTCTCCCAGTATAAAAGTCGGTCTACAGTGGATGCTTGGTGTTTGCTGATGCCGTTGACCTTGAAGGAAACACTGCTAACTGTTGTTATTGGGTGGGTGGGTTTTGTCCTTGAGTAAGCATGTTGTACATTGTTTTGTGTTTATTTTTACACCAAACTGTATTACAATACTCTTAGTATTCACCAGCATATTCACTATCTGCCTAAGATATGCAGCCTTTGTGTTACAATATGAAGTAAAGATCTATGAAGTATTCATTTTGTGTAACTAATGTACAAACACAAATTTTATAAAATTGTACAGTTTTTTTTAAAAAAACTATTCACAACTAGAAATGGCTTAAATGTAGCATCCTTACATTAAGTGCTTTTAAAGTATATAATTACTATGCAGTTTCAGTATCTGCTAAATTACGAATGACTTCATGATGCTCGTGACTTGCCGTGATGCCCTTAACTACAGCCTGGACCGGCTGTGTTCTAGTCTGTTGCGCTGTTACATCTGCGTTGGTGCTAGTTAGACAATTCCTAACTCACGAGCCCAGAAGGGCGCCAGGGAGGGGTGGACTTACCAGTATTGTCCAATAATCCATGAATTAAAGACTGTATAAATGCATTTTATTTTAAATAAAAGTGAAACCTTTTATTTAATGTTTTCTTTTTGTTCTTCTCATCTCTCTCAACTCTCCCAACACTGTGTGTTGTTAGAACAGCCCGGCAGTGTCCCAGATGAAGATCTCTCTCTAGGAGACATCCTTCCTCCAGCATTGAGAGACCTTTGTGGTTATTCCGTTAGACTCCAGACTTTCATCATGGGCCTGGCTGCCACCTCTGTCAGTCCCGTACCTGTGTGGCCAAGACATCCTCTAAAAACCCGGCTCTGCTCTCCCACCACCACCGCCTGCCCTGCCTGCTGAGCCCTGGTATAGCACTGCCCTGGTGTAGCACTGCCCTGGCTGCCTTCGGCTCTGATGACTGTGCCCTGTGCCACAGAAGCTCAAGACCCGCCAGGCTCTAGGTCCTCTGAGCTGGGCCATCTCCCTGGGGCCCGTTTGTCCTTAAACAGTCCTGGCAGCCAGAGTCTCTAGGCCAGTGGTTCTCAGCCTTCCTAATGCTGTGACCCTTTAATACAGTTCCTCATGTTGTGATCCCCAACCATAAAATTATTTTCTTTGCTGCTTCATAACTGTGATGTTCTACTGTTATGAATAATAATATAAACATCTGTATTTTCCCATAGTCTTAGGTGACCCCTGTGAGAGGAGGTCGGGACCCACAGGTTGAGAACTGCTGGTCTAGCCATTCATCCCTCTGCCATATTATTTATTTCCTAGCCCTGTACCCCGTCCTCTGTCCAGATCTATGTCTCCCTTTAGAAATTTTAGTTTATAGCTATTCTTCCATAAATACTTCTAAGTTTCCTTGAAGCCGAGCAGACTCTTTGCCTTCTCTGGACAGCTGTATTTCATGGGAACCAGGGCAAAGCTAGACTGCGACTCAGATTCCCACCTCTGTCCAGTCATATGGGAAGCAAGGTTGGTGTCCTTCACGCCGGTTGCCAGCAGCCTCCATCGTGAAAGGCATTCTGCAAGCACACTGGCTAGGACTCCCAGATCCTGCATTCGAGTTTCTGTTCCCTGTGATTGAAGTTCACAAGGGCATGGGAACAGGGTACTAACCAAACTCCGTCCAAATTTTGTTCTTCTCAATCAGCAGGCTAGTGGCCCGTTAGAAGCTTCTGGTGTAGTAATGCCAACTCCACATAAAGTTTTTCTTTGTAACCTTGTAAGATATTTTCCATTCTTCTCTCTCCAGTGTCACACATTCAAGAGGCAGGGCAGACTGTTCTATTCTGTGTTGTCTAGTTGCGATTTATACCTTATTAAAAGGTTTTGAAATCAGTAACGATAAAGAAGGATGAGGCTAGCCTGGGTTCTTGGCCCTTAGCTGAAAGACACCACATAATGCTCAGTATTTTAAAGTCAACACTAGCAATAGTGAACACAGTAGCAAACCAGTTTTTTCAGCTTCTCTGTACTATATCTGTATCCAAGTCACTTGGCACGTGGGACCGTCCCTAGCCTGAAATCTATGACTTTGCTTCAGGCCAACATGTATTGGAACTGCCTGTCCGGAGTGCATAACCACCACCTACACAGACTCAGATCTTTGCCGTGCCCTGTGACCACTGTGCCAGTGCCCTTCTTTCTAGCCATATAGCCGCAGCACAGGGGCAAGGATGAGTTGGTCTGCTCTCTGGGCATAGGCCTAAAAGGCTGGGATAATAGAAATGGATCCAGTTTTTATCCTGTAGAAGAACTGCTGAGGCCCTTTACATAGCAATTCAGGAAGCCCTCCCTTCCTGCCCCTTCCCGGGAGCTTGGAGCTGTTCAGCAAATTAACTGAGGCTTTATCTGTTCGAACTAATTCGGTTTGGCAGCTTAAGAATGGGGGAGGAGGGAGAGAAAACTAACAGGAAATGGGAAATCTGGCGAAGGGCAGCGAGATTCTCAGTGGACTGCAGAGCCACCCTGAACAGGAAACAGAAGCCAGAGGCTTATCTAGTGACCTGATTTCCCACCATGCCATTCCTCCACTGCATTTAATTAAACAAAACCAAGTTTCCCAGGATAAGTGTATATATGTCAAGTATCCCTTCCTCTTAGTAGAGTCGCTCCGTGTTCAGTGTCCCTTCTGTTGTTTGTGCTTTGGCCTAAGTATTACTAAAAATTACAAGCACTTAAAAATAATTTGAGACCATTATTTCATGAGATCTAATTATAGTCTCCTGTGGCTTTGCTGCTCAGGCATTATTATTCATAATACTGCCCCGGGAACTGGTCCAGGCTCAACGTTAATTACATTTATGATTACAAACAGCACAGTGAACCAAACAACTTTAAAGGCATGTCTGAATCAATGTGGCAAATGCATGATACGAAAACATTGAGCACAGAATTCTAATGTCCGGGTTTCTAAAATTGAGTGAAAACACGGACCCCGAATCCTGCTCGTAGCTGCACAGCCTCTCAGCCTGGTCACGGACTCAGTGCTCAGAACACTTGGAAGAGTCGAAATGCTCCTGAGAAATAACAAGCGGCCGAGAGAATCAGCTTTGCCAAATAGGGCAGTGGGTGAGAGGAGTGTGAACAAAGCAGAAAGCATGGGAATCCCAGAATAACCCCGCCCAGCTGGTATCGCAACTTTAAAGTTTCAAACACAGAAAGTGCGGGGTGTGGCGGTGCACAGCTTGCATGCCTTGGACCCTAGCACGCAGAGGCCAGCCTGATCCACAATAGCGAGTTCCAAGTCTACACAGTGAGAGCCTGCCTCAAAAAACAAACATCCCACAAACAGCACGACATTGGCAGAAATGATGGAAACAACTGCAGTCAAAAGAGACCGGAACCAAGGGTGTAGGGACAGCTACTTGTTTCTGAGCTCATCACAAAAGAGTTCCCCAAAGAGCTTGGACCACAGCCTCGTCTAGTTATGCAGTCATCGAAATCAATTCCAGGTGGGCCAAGGACTGAAGTTGGGACAGGAAAAGTCTGAGTTAAAGAATCCTGGGCTAGTGCCCTATGTGTCACTGTGTCTGTGACCAGGCAGGGCAGGCGTTGTGAGGAGCACTTGGAAGTATTGAGTCAACGGCAAATCAGAGCTGGAAGAGGAGAGCATTGACTGGAGAGGCAGGAAGATGCCGCATACAAAGCCAAACCTTTTCTCACAACAATCAACAGAACAGAAAATGTGGAGAAGGTATTTGCATCGCATAATTGGCTGAACAAAAGAACCCAGACTATAAACAGATGTGCACACGTGTCTGTGCTCACACAGACCAATCTAGAGGAAATGCACAAAACCTTAAGATACTTATTTCACAAGAGAGGAAAGGAAGTCTGAAATGAAAACCTGTCCATCCTCACAGTATTCTGGAAAATGGGCGCTTTGTATGTGAAGTGCGGAGGACTGAACCAACCCAGAGGGCCTCGTGTATTAGACACATGCTCTGCTCCTGAACTACATCCCCAGCCACCAATTTTAAAGTAGTCTCTTGCCGCCGGGCAGTGGCGGCGCACGCCTTTAATCCCAGCACTCGGGAGGCAGAGGCAGGCAGATTTCTGAGTTCAAGGCCAGCCTGGTCTACAGAGTGAGTTCCAGGACAGCCAGGGCTACACAGAGAAACTCTGTCTCAATAAAAAACAAAACAAAACAAAACAAAACAAAACAAAAAGTAGTCTCTTGCCTATGGTATTAGTAACATGGTTAAGATCTGATGGAGTAAAGCGTTACTGAGGTAACAGGATATTTATTGGTGCAGTTATAAACTGTAGCATCCCCAGAAACGGTTGTTGCCATCTTGTGCATTTTAGGCCCTCTCAATTCCTCCATGGATGTGGAGAAACTTAAGTGTGTCCTCGTGCCCACCGGGAAACATGTTCTAGGATATGTAGAGCCCTGTGGTGGCACAGGTCTGCTTCAGCTATGAAGCTGAAGCAGGAGAATCACAATGAGCATATTAGTTAGACCTTGGGTCAAAAAGTCAAAAGGGCTGGGAAACCTGTATGTAATTCTGGCACCAGGGAGGGAGGGAGCAGGATCTGAAGTTCAAGACCAGCCTGGGTTAGTGAGTTCAAGGCTAGTCAGGCTGAACTACCCAGGAGTCCTTCCCACTTCCCGCACCACGTCCCACCCACAGAGTCCTGTGATCAATATCTAGCACTGAACTCAAAATAATTAAAAAAAAAAAAATGACAGCGCTCACTACCTAAAGCAGCAAAGACTGGGAAACAAATACATGAAACAGTAGAGTGAAGAATGACATGTTCCACCCTGCAGAAAACACAATGAGCTTTTAAACATGGAGGGTTTGAAACAGTGAAAAATGGCAAAGCTGTGCTTTGAAATTTCTATTATTATTGAGGAGGCAGGAGCAAGCACATGAAGGTCCTCCTCCTCCCTCTCCTCCTCCCCCTCCTCCTCCCCCTCTTCCTCTCCCTCCTTTACCTGGATTTCAGGATCTAACAGGCTGTTAGGCTCATGTGACAAGCACTTCACCCTACCACACCATTTGGACAACCTCCAAACTACTTGAGAGACCGTTTCGGGTGCTAATGTCCCATATGTAACAGTGGCACTAAGTCACTGAAGGCCAAAGGGAGGGAGTGGTCTCAGCAGCAGCCACTCTGCTCCTGGATACCTGGTCCCCAATTCTGCCCTCTGCTTTCAAGAGAATCTCTAATCGCTGGGGCTACCAGGCCTCTGTGGTTTAAGGAGAGAGCCAATGAGCCCGGGGCCAGAGCTTCAGTTCTTTAAGGTCCAGCTGACCTTGCTCTGTTTCATACTCAGGATATACCGAGACCCCACGCAAGTCACAGACCCAACGAGGCAAGCAACACAACAGCACGGCCAACTCCAGTGGGAAAGCAAGCTCCAAGCTTGCCTCAGCATACAACTGGGCTTGGGAAGATCAGCACAAATGTGCTGGAACCACCTAAACCATAGCTGAGAAATCCCAGACGGGGCCTGACATCTCCTCCTGTAGCCTCTTACACAGACTGGAGGACAGCAGCCACCCTGTGTAGTGCAAATGTCTCCTTCTAAGAGCTTGAAGCTGGAACTAAATTTCCTGCTTGCTTGCTGTATAGTGAATGGGGCCCATGCTGGGAGCCTGACCTCTTTCACATGCCCCAAATTCTCCCTGCGAAGATGTTTAAAGAAAGGAAACTGGACAGATGTCTCCTTTCATCTTCACTACTGAAGACACAGTGATGGAACGGAGACTTTTTAAGTGTGTTCTGTTTGGTTTTTTGTTTAGTCAAACAACATGGGTCTAACAGCCTTTCCTCTAACCCTAGGAACTGCTTCGGGTCAAATCATGTTGATCTCTGAACAAAAATAATTTCTAAACCTAGGAAGTGTTTTTAGAACCCCTTTGCTATTTGGAGCAACTGGGCTAAGAAACTCCGTCCCAGCAAAGCCTGAGGGTATGGCCTGTGGCCGTGGGTTAGGCTGCCCTGATTTCGGAATGGGGAGAGACAAAATAACTGTTTGGTACCTAGTTAATTGGGTGCTATCTCTAAGGAAGGTCAAGGGGTCGATAAAGAAGCCAGTCAGCTCATTTGGTTCCCAGAGAGCTCATTCTCCCAAAGATTTCTGCATTCAGACCCAAATGTGTCACTGCCACCAGAGGTAGGGTAAGAAACAAGGAGATTTTGTTGATAAATCTTGGGGCGTGCTCAGGAGGAGAAATGGGGAAGACTGTAGAGCTCAAAAAGAGAAGGTTGCACGCAACGACGCCCGTGACAGACCCACAGCCGTTAATGACTAACTGCTGCCAGGACAGGAGTGATAAGTGCTCACGAGACATAGCCCTGGGAAAGCTGTGTGACCAAGGGGACACCAAGGGCCCAAGGGAAGCCATGCAGGGGTGGGGTGGAGACCAGATGGCAGAAAATAAGAAAATCCAAAGCCCATCCCCCAGGAAAGGGAGCATCTCAAGAAATAACCCTCAAAGCCTCAATGAAGGGTTGAGAAAGAAAAAATATATGGGGAATAATGAGGTCTGTCCGAATTATTGAAACGAGACTAAATTTAGTTATTTTTGAAGTACAGATGAGAAAACCAGATTTCCTGGGAGTAGAGCCATTAAAAAATCATCCTGGAGAAGCAAGGCCAATCAGTGATATCCACGTGAACACCAGCTCTATAGCCCATGTCAAACTGTAGTTTTAAGAGGCGGTAGGGGGACATGGAAAAAAACAGGCAGAAAGGCTTTATGACTGAGATACAGGAGCCCAGAGCAAAGGCTTCTATGAGCAAGATGCTGCAGGGGACCAGTGGGAAAGCCAGCTTGCATTTTCAAAGATGCTCTCCACTGAGTCTGAGGGACATGACCCCCAGAGCACATCCGGTGAGAGGGCAGAGGGGAAGGAATCACAGCCTGCAGGGAGACAGACAGAGCATCGTGGGAATCTCCCAACAGGAGGAGGGTGTGGGGACCTTAGACCCTGAGCAGCTGGGCCTGTGTGTCCTTTTGCTTAGGGAAACTTCTGAAGTGACTGAGAAAGACCACTGCTGTAAATAAGCCTTCAAAGTCAACTCTTTCTAGCACATTCCATGTAGAACCTCCAAAGTCTGGGGCTGCGTATACCAGCTTTTGTTCTGTAAACCTTGCCCTTCCCCTTGCCCACCTCTTCCCCCAAGTTATCCCTGGTTAATAAAGATGCCTGCAGCCTGGGCTGGGCAGAAGAGGGGACAGAGTGAAGGTTCTCTGCCTTGGGGTCACAGGCAGGCAGGATCCAGGAGTAGGAGAGAGGAGAAAAGAAAGAAGCCGCCATGGAGTAGGTGGATTGTGAGGACTGGCCTATCAGAGCAGGAATGGCCCAGGCAGAATATGGCAAGTGATATCTTGGAGTTATTGACAGGGAAGTAGGCAAAATAGCATAGAGTGTTGATACCTGCCCAGCTTTAATGCTACATGGCTTATTATAAATCTAAAAGGGGTTAAGCCAAGCAGTGGTGGCGCACACCTTTAATCCCAGCACTTGGAGGCAGAGGCAGGAGGATTTGGATTTCTGAGTTCCAGGCCAGCCTGGTCTACAAAGTGAGTTCCAGGACAGCCAGGGCTATACAGAGAAACCCTGTCTTTAAAAAAAAAAAAAAAAAAAAAAAGAGCAGGGTGTGATGGAGCACGCCTTTAATCCCAGCACTCAGGAGGCAGAGGCAGGCGGATGTCTGAGTTCGAGACCAGCCTGGTCTACAAAGTGAGTTCCAGGAAAGCCAGGGCTATACAGAGAAACTCTGTCTCGAAAAAACAAAAAACAAAAAAAGAAAGAAAGAAAGAAAGGAAGGAAGGAAGGAAGGAAGGAAGGAAGGAAGGAAGGAAGGAAGGAAGGAAGGAAAGAAAAAGATGTGTGCCTTTTATTTGGAAACTATACAGTCAAAGTGGGGTAAAAAAGCCCCAAAATAATATTTACCACAACATATCTCTAAAGAACCCAAACTAGGAAAAAGAGCTCTTGTCACCAGACAGATCTGTTCTCATGACTTCCGACACTGACCACAACTATGAGGTGTCCTCCAAAAAGCATTACTAGCAATTCAGAGTAGCTCATCTGGGAAAGTAGACCACAGGACCACACAAGCCCAGACCCTCAGGAAGCCAGGCATGCAGAAGTGGCTCCCACAGACTTCTGGAGGAAGGGAGGGCAGGATCCAGATACAAAGAAAAGGATTAGCTTTAAGAAAGCATTCAGGGGCATGCAGGAGCACGCCTTTAATCCCAGCACTCGGGAGGCAGAGGCAGGCGGATTTCTGAGTTCGAGGCCAGCCTGGTCTACAGAGTGAGTTCCAGGACAGCCAGGGCTATACAGAGAAACTCTGTCTCGAAAAAAAAAACAAAAACAAAAGAGAAAGAGAGAGAGAGAGAGAGAGAGAGAGAGAGAGAGAAAGAAAGAAAGAAAGAAAGAAAGAAAGAAAGAAAGAAAGAAAGAAAGAAAGAAAGAAAGAAAGAAAGAGAAAGTGACTTGCTTGTAAAGTCAGCAGAGCTGGGGCTACAGGTTATCTAATTTCTTCTCTGATAAAGCATCCACAAGACTCTATCACACCCATCTCCACATCAGAAAGCCGTGCCCTAATTAAGCAAAAGGATTTCCCAAAGGCACTTAGGAATACATTTTTTTAAGATCACAAATGGCTAAAAAGAGGTGACCAGCACTCACCTCCAAATTCACAAGGAGGAACCAAACTAATGTATATGGCTGCATTTGGAGATGAGCACAAATCAGCTAGAGAGAACAGAGCCTGATTTGGAGTCATGGACTTGGGCAAAAGCACAGAGAGCAAAACAAAACAGCGGGGCATCTGCCTGCAGGCTCCACAGCCAGGGAAGGGCCATGGGGGGTGGGGGTGGGGGTGGGGGTGGGGGGATGGGGAGGGCAGGAAAGGGAGAATCCTAGCAAATTCAGTGCAACCACTGACAGCTTTATTCTGGAAAGCTGCCGAATCCTCCCCAGCTTGCAGTCAGCACACCTGGGTCAGTAACCTGACCTCTGTGCACCAGCCTGGCCTTGGGAAAGATCTCGAATCAACTCCCAATGAACCCCACCTCCCCAGCAGGGTGCTGTAGCCAGAAGCCATATTGAGAATTGGGCTATGACCTGAGTTTGGGCATTTTCTTTCTCCTGACCAGAAACTCCTGCACTCCCACTTCACTGCATTGGCTTAAGGAGCCTTACCTGGCCCAGGAGAATGACAGAGACCTAAGCCCCTACCTTGGAGGGGGTACTGGTATCATAACATGGACGGAAATGGAAGATGCCCTCCTTGAGAACCAAGAGACTTAGATCCCTTGCCCTCTTAGAATAAGGGCGTGGTCAACTGCCTGAGTCACCGCACCAGTGCCAGGATTGACAGCAGGCGTCCTCTCGGTCCACATCCCTCCCCCCAGGTTCAGGCACATATTGCTGACAGGGAGCAGAGGGAACACTGCCCTTGCTGTTGATGGTCTGCTCACAGGGCCACACTTGGAGGCCTTGAGCAAGCTTGTGGCTATCCTAGGACTCACGAAGCTAGAGGGCACAGAAAGCAACTTTACCCAGCCTGTACCCAGCTTCTACTCAAACCTTGGAAGGCTCAATAGCCAAAGGATGAGGGGAAGCCAAGCAAAAACCCTGCCCACTCCAGGGGAGCTCCAAAGAGGGCTTTAGCCTTGTTCTGCTCCTCGGTAGGAGTGCGGGGACACCAGCTCCCGTTGCCCCGCTGTCTTTGTGGTTCCTACTTTCCCACCCAGGGACCTGGTCTAAGCACTGCTGTCGGGAGAGCCTCGGCAGGTAAAAGAAGCAACTCTGGTTCCCCATCCAACCCTGGCAGCATTTGAGCCTGCCCTACCAACCCATCAAAGATCAAGTTCTTCTGACTCCCCTTAACTGCTGGGCCGCACTACAGGAGGCCCTGATTAATACTAACTCAGCAAGAACAGAGCCCACGGGCATCCTCATCACCTCTTAGAGGCCACCATTCTCATTGCAAGAGTATCTACCCTGTGACAACCCAACACCCACTGCTTTCCACATCACATCTATCTGGGCTGCTAAGGAAGTCCCTGCTGGCATAGCCCACAAGAACAGTAGGTCTCTCCAACAACACATTACACATGTGTTGGGTCCCAAATCACTAATAACAGCCCCCAAAGCTGTAAGAGACTACACTAGAAAGCCAACACCGCCCAATGAGATGCTCTAAGACACACCTGCTTGGTGGCAGCAGGCAGTGACATAAGCTGGTGGCCTTGAGTCTGTGAAAGGCAGGCTGGAGGAGCACCTTATTTACAATTGTTTCCAACCTGGGCTGTTATGAGTAAAATCTCATATCCAAGTTCTCATTCTCTCCTTTCTATCTCTCCTCTCTCCTCCTCTTCCCTCCCCATCCCCCACTGTATGTATCCCTACACATGTTCCCATTTCTCCTAGGAATGGCAATTGAAAGTCTGGAAGAAAGATGGGTGTCTGATTGTATGTAAAAGTCCTAGCCGGGTGTGGTGGTGCACGCCTTTAATCCCAGCACTCGGGAGGCAGAGGCATGGCGGATTTCTGAGTTCGAGGCCAGCCTGGTCTACAAAGTGAGTTCCAGGACAGCCAGGGCTATACAGAGAAACCCTGTCTTGAAAAAAAAAAAAAAAGTCCTAAACATTTTTCCAAAGTGGACATGTTACCAGTGTTCTGCACAGGTGAACTGGATAGAGTTCTACCCTGCCCTAATCTTGCATATCATTGAAGACAAATTATGGGGTAGCAGCTCCCCTTCAGGTAGCCTAGCCAAAACCAATTGGATGTAAGATGTGGCCAAATAACTTCCAACCTCATTATAATCTAATTTCCATATTAATTAACCATATCTACCAGCTGCCATGGTAAGAAGCACCAGACCGGGGCTGGAGAGATGGCTCTGAGAGTAAGAGCAGTGACTGTTCTTCCAAAGGTCCTGAGTTCAAATCCCAGCAACCACATGGTGGCTCACAACCATCTGTAATGAGATCTGTATGCCCTCTGGTGCTTCTCAAGACAGCTACAGTGTAGTTACATATAATAAATAAATAAATCTTAAAAAAAAAAAAAAGCACCAGACGACAAAAGGAGTTCCAGGTGACCTCACCACCTACGGAAAGACTGAGGAATTCCAGGTGACCTCACCACCTACGGAAAGATTGAGGAGTTCCAGGTGACCTCACCACCTTCGGAAAGACTGAGCGACCCTCCTCATGTCCTCTGCGTTTTATCTATAACTTTCTTTCCGCAAAAGGCTGGAGAAGGTGTCTGTGGGCCTCACCTGCTGTTTCCCCACTCTTGGGCCCCCTGAGCCACTTATGCTGATACTCAGCTTGATTTTATCTTTCTGGCTTTGTGACACCAAGGACGAAGATCTCATCCCTTCTAGGAGGTCTGGCGTTGGAGGGTAACAGAAACGCTGTTTTAATGTGTCCATGAGCAGTATTGGGTTACTAATGTGAGGTTGTCAGTCTTTAATATTTTAGCCACCCTAATGGGTGGTGTGACGTGACTCTAATTTGCATCTCTCTGAAGAGAGAGGATTCTGGGAATCTTTTCAGGAGCTTGCTGACTGCCTGTGTTCCTTTCCTTGCGAAGTGACTCACATTTCTGCCCATTCTTGAAAAACTTGGCTCTGTTATTGAATTTGCTCTCCAATGGAAGGAAGAGATTTCTCCATTTGGGAAATGAACCCTGTATTAAATATGTGTCCATAGCTTCTTTCAGACTGTAGATAGCTTGTTTTTCTTAAAGGTGTTTCTGATAACTACAAATAATCTTAATTTATTTTATTTTATTTTATTTTTATTTTTATATTTTTGGTTTTTCGAGACAGGGTTTCTCCGTGTAGCCCTGGCTGTCCTGGAACTCACTCTGAAGACCAGGCTGGCTTTGAACTCAGAAACCCACCTGCCTCTGCCTCCCAAGTGCTGGGATTAAAGGCATGTGCCACCACTACCTGGCAAAATACTTAATTTTTAAAATTTATTTTATGTATATGAGTACACTGGAGTTTTCTTTAGACACACACCAGAAGAGGGCATCAGATACCATTACAGATGGCTGTGAGCCACCACGTGGTGGCTGGGAATTGAACTCAGGACCACTGGAAGAGCAGTCAGTGCTCTTAAGCACTGAGCCATCTCTCTAGCCTGAAATACTTCATTTTAAAGATGTATAGTTTATAACCTTTTCTTTTGAGAGTATTATTCTCTACTGAAAATCAGCTGCCTCGCTTCAGTTCATAAGAGGTCTCTTGTGTCCTCTCTAAAGCTTCGAGGCTTCCCAGTCCAACATCCAGACATGGTGGTGCTATCCCAGCTCTGGAGGCTGAAACCAGATTGTGAGTCTGACACCATTCTGGGCTACATAGCAAGACCCAGCCTCAAAAAAGAAAAAGAAACATTTTAGTTCTCTCATTTTAAAGTGTAAGCCCTATTTTAATCTTTGTGCATGATCTAAGGAGTTTGTCAAATGTGTTGTTCTGTTTTGAGGTGGGTATTGTTGATGTTATTTTGACCTATTAGCTCACCTAGCCCAGGCTAGCCTCTACTCTCAATGTAGCCAAGAAAGAACCTTAGCTTCTAATCCTGCTGCCTCTACCTCCCAAGCTCTGGAATTATAGGATATACCATCCCCGATACCTGGTACATTCTGTACCCTGTATTGAACCCAGGACTGTTTGCATGCTAAGCAAGCTCTCTACCAACTGAGCTATAACTGGCCCTGGTAGGGTTTTTTTGTAGATATATAGAATATTTGTGAACTATTTGTAGAAAATATTATTGTTTTCCTATTGACTTACAATCCTCTTTTAACATCCATTTTGGAGGATAATAGGATTTGTTCTAAGTATTGAATTCAGAACCTACTTTCAATTTTTTTTTTTTTTTTTGAGACAGAGTTTAACTTTGTACCTCTGGGGTATCCTGAAATTCACTATGTATACTAGGATGGTCTCAAACTCTCAGAGATCTGACTGTTTCTGCTTTCCAAGTTCTGGGATTAAAGGTGTGTGCCACCATGCCTGGCATCTATCTTGTTTTTGAGATGGGGGTCACACGTCCATGTTTGCTTCATGGGTTTCTGTTTTGATAGCATGGCTTAAATTGCAAATCCTAGTCACACACAAAAGTCTTCCGCGGTTGGTCCATTTGTGTGTTGTGTGTATATGCATGCACACGTGTGTATGCAGGACCCCATGTGACTACGAGTACACGTGTGTGCTGTGTGTGAAAGCCACAGATAGTCTTCAGGTGGTGGGGCCAGCTACCTTGTTTTGTGAGACAGGATCTTTCTGTGTGTGGTCCTTATGCTCAGCTGGCAGGCCAGTGAGTGTGCTCCAGCAAGGCATCGCATCTGTCTCCCCAGCCCTGGAATCGGAAGTATACACTGCCGTTTCCACGTGGGTTCTGTGTGTGTGTGTGTGTGTGTGTGTGTGTGTGTTCATCCACTGTACATGTGATGGGACCAGAGGCTACTACCAGGAATCTTAGTCAACGAGACAGGGTCTCTCCACAGTCAGAGATCACCAGTATGGCTGATCCTGCCAGCCAGCTTGCTCCAGGGTCTCTGTCTCCATTTCCCAAGGCCAGAATTGCAAGCAAGCCTCCATGCTCACACAGGGGGTTCTGGGAATTCCAGTCCTCACACTTGTGTGGCAAGTTCTTTTAGGCATTGAGCCATCTCCCCAGATCAGTAAATTTTCAAAACAATTTTGGCAAAGAGGAGGGCCACACAGTCTGCAGGGGAGGATTGTCTCACAAGATTTGATTCATAAAGCACTTGACATCATAACAAACAAACAAACACAACATAGATACAGAATGAAGGATATGGAAAGGGGAAGCCCCAGCTTCCTAGAGATAGCAGGAAAGGCCTCCTCTGGCTTGTGACTTGTTAGAGAACAATGATTAGCTGCAGCACTTTCCTGCCTCTTGCGATCTCAAGTCAACTTTTGTAACAGGTCAGAGACCAACAAGAGAGACAGGACCAGCTGTACTATAGGGAATTCTCAGCAGGAATGTAACATAGGGAGACCTTTTGGCCTCAGTGGTAAGAGCCTGACATGTATTCATATCTGATTCTCTCAAAGCCAAATTGGGGGGGCTGGAGAGATGGCTCAGCGGGTTAGAGCACCCGACTGCTCTTCCGAAGGTGATGAGTTCAAATCCCAGCAACCACATGGTGGCTTACAACCACCCGTAACAAGATCTGACGCCCTCCTCTGGTGCGTCTGAAGTCAGCTACAGAGTACTTATGAAGAATAATAAGAAATGAATCCTTGGACCGGAGAGACCAACCGGAGCAAGCCAGGCTGCCTGGAGCGAGCAGAGCCGAACGGGGACGGCCGGAGCAAGCGGGGATGCCGGAGCTAGCAGGGCCGGAGCGAGTGGGGCCGAACGGGGATGGCTGGAACGAGCGGGGCCAAACCGGAGCAAGCGGAGCCGATCGGAGCGAGCGGGGCTGGCTGGAACAAGCGGGGGGGCCGTACGGGGGCGGCCGGGAGCAAGTGGGGCTGGCTGGAGCGAGCGGGGTCGAGCAGAGCGAGCGGGGTTGACCGGAACTAGGGGAAAAAAATTAAAAAAAAAAAAAAAGCCAAATTGATGATTAATGAGATACTGATGACATACCAATTCTGAGTGAAGCCCAAGTAGAAGGAGCTTGAGGGATAAACAAAGCTCGCTGGTTTTTGTTTGTGTGGGTTTTTGTTATTGTTGTTGTTTTAAGCATAGCCATAGCTGGCCTGGAACACACCACACAGTTGAGGATGCTCTTGGATTCTTGATGCATCTGTCTTCCCTTCTCAGTGCCTACGCCCGCTTGTATGTACCACCACAATAGGCTCCAAGACAAATTTAAAACGACCTATTTCTTCTTTGTCTTAGAGGTGCTTCCAAGACAAAATGCTAGCCTTTGACATTCTAAGAACATCCTGTTCTTGAAAGCTATGAACAGACAATTGAAGTATCAGTAACTCATCCACATTTTAAATATCTGCTATTTAGCTGGGCATAGTGGCACCTGCTTTTAATCCAAGCACTTATGCGGCAAAGGCAGGTGGCTCTCTGTGAGTTCTAGACTAGCCTTGTCTATGCAATGAGTTCCAGGACATGCAGGGCTATGTAAAAAGGCTCTGTCTCAAATAATAAATAAATAAGTAGATAAATAATATGTATATATACTATTTGCCAGACTCCTGTTTGTACAGAACTTTGGAGGCTTACATAGAAAGAGCTATATGTTGTAAGCCAGCCTGGATGGCAAAGTGAGTCTCAAGGTAGAAAGGCCACCTAGCACAGCGACTCCTGTATCAACTCCTCACCTCTTTTTCCCCCCCACTAAGTGCAATTAATTAATTTAATTAGATTATAAAAATCATGACAACTTGCCCTTCCCTAAAACAGAACTGTCCTTGTGCATGTGTGAGTTAGAGGAAAAGGTGAAGGTCACAGGAAGGAGACAATTAGAGGTTTTTAGCACTTAAACTTTTCATGTTTCCCTTAAAAGTCAGAACGGTGGGAGGATAGCTAACAGCAGTGTTGTTTGGCCTGGAAAAAACGAGTGCTGAAGGCTGACTAGCTTAAAAATAAACACGATTGGGCGGGTCCCGAGCACATCTCGGGATTATTACACTCCCTCCCAGTGCCCCTCCCTGGTACAGCTGTGTGCAGACAGTCTATCTTTAGACTTCCAAGCTTCCCCTTTTGGGGCTTGGTCCTCTCTCCCGGCACTTGCCGCCTCCGAGGGACCAGAGTGGCACCACACCCTGGTCTGCCCTCCAGGAATATGCCCTTGACCCTATAGCAGAATGTCTTCCGGTCTATCCCCAGAACTTAATAAAGACAGATGAGGCGGGATAGAGGTGGAGGCCAAGGAGTGGAGATCGATTGAATGGGCCTGGGCAACACAGTGAATGCCTTTCTCAGAAATCGCAGGAGGGTAGGCATGTGGAGCCTGTGGAGCAGTTGGTAGGATGCTTTCCTAGCAGGCCAGGGTGGGGGTGGGATGGGGTAGGGAGCCGGTCCTGGATTCAAACCTCCGCAGGACACAAAGCCAGTCTGGTGGCTTACATTGATAATCCTAGGACCTGGGTGGTGAAGTCAGGAAGATCCAGAAGCTGAAGGCCAAACAAAGCAGGTTTGAACCCAGCTAGAAAGACATAAGACTGTCTCAAAAGAAAAGAGGGAGGCAGGTGGGGGGAAGGTAAAGGAAAGGCCCCCTCTAGCTGATTATCTGGAAGGAAAAGCCGTGTTGCAAATGAATCCACACAGGTGTGTGAGTAACTAAAGCTTTATTTTATTTTATTTTATTTTATTTTTGGTTTTTCGAGACAGGGTTTCTCTGTATAGCCCTGGCTGTCCTGGGACCTGTGGTGGGTCACTGGCAAGTGCCTGGAGACCTGTGGTTCATCAGACCTCCTTTGGCTCAAGGCCATATGGGTTTCCAGAACAAGGGGCTGTTAACTGGATGGAGTAACATTTGTCTTCATAAACTTTATTAGTGACTTCCTGGCTCTGAGTAGGCCCCATAACTAGTTTGTTTCTAAAGAATGGTTGTTAGTCTTTTAAGTGGTCTTTTCCTTATTTTGTTTTGTTTTCTGAGACAGGATCTTATACTGCTAAGGCTCCTCCTGAGCTCCCCATTCTCCAGCCTCTTTCTTTCCCAAGTGCCCAAGAAGACTTGTACCACCACATCCAGCTTCTAAGAAGGAATTAGTTTATTGTTTTCTGAGAAACACCCCACCCCAAAGCACCAGTCTTTTTTCTTCAAAGGAAGTATTGGCTTCTGGAGGTTTCTGATTAGTAATCACTAAACATCTGTGCCCTTCCCTATCAGATTTTAACGTAAAATTCACTCCTTTGCTTTTTAAAAGAACTAAGTCTATTTAGTTCTATTGTTCCCAAGAAAATGCTGTTAAGTAATTCAGGCTGGGGATTTAGCTTAGCAGAGGAGCACTTACCTGGCTTAAGCAAAGCCCTGGATTGATCTCCAGTATACACAAACACACCACACTCAGATACACACACACACACACACATACACACTCATATTTTCATATTCACACACACACTACTTATATATACACATTCATATACTCTGACACACACCACACACACACTCTCACACACGTAGCACACTCACACTTACATACCCCCCACTCTCATACTCACATACATACCACATGCTCTCACATACATACACACACTGCACACATGCACACACACTCACTCACACACACACTCACACCTGCAAAGCTTAGCTCAGACACCTCTTAACTGTGCTCTTTCTGCTGTTATCTGAGACGGTTTCCCTCAGTGTGGTGACCCGTCTCCATCTCATCTGCAGGAAGCCAATGCCGTGCGAGTCAGCCAGGAAGACTAGGCTACACTGGCTTCCCACTGACTGCCTTCCATTTTCAGATGGGGGAAAAAAATCTCTGACAAGTCATTTTAACCGGACTATCTGATACTCATAAAAAAGCATTTCAAAATGAAGGTGTCTTCTCCTTGGTTGTCTGTGTGACACCATGTGAGTTTTTGGTCCCAATTAACTGCTCAGTATATCCATCTCTGCACGCCTGGGGGGGACTTCCCTATCCAATGTTATTTCCAGATGAAGAGTAATTTAATCAAATGTTCCCCTTTCTGAAAACAAACTCAATGCTTGATATGGCTAAGTCTGTCCTAATTGCATTTTTAAAATTACAAATCATATCAAATAAAGCTTATGAGAACAGACTCCTGAAAAGCCTGTGCCCAGGGACTTCAGGTTTTTCTCATTAAATATTTTTTAACTCACACTCTTAAATTTTGTTATGAATTAATTAGAAGAAAAATAGATCTGGTTCTAATTTGCAAGACTACCCCTAATTCATAATAAGCTGTTCATCACAAAATTTCAGACAGGAAGGCTGAGATATCTAATGACTGTGCCCGGAGCAAAGAGGGCAGCCCGGGTCAGGACCCCAGTAGAACAAGGTTAGGCCTAGAGATGGCCAAGCAAAGCATCCTTTAAGAGTCCGCTTCATGCCCAGGGCCGTGAATGGGCCTAAAGAGGGTCTAGTAGGAAAACTACAGCCTATGCTGGTCCCTCTAAGTTTCATGAAAAAAAAAAAGTTAAGCTAAGCATCATAACTCACAGCGCATATCATAACTGACAAAGAAAAACAAGGAGAAATTTCCAGGCTAGGAAGGCAGGGCAATTGAATCCTTTATTAAAGAAAAATAAAAAGCTTTAAAAGAAAATGCCACACTAATAGATCCCACTGGAACATGGATTCTGGAATGGATGTGTTTGGTCAGCGTTAAAAATCTGTCTGTGAACAACTAGGGTATTTTTATCCCTAAGAAATACAGGCTGCAGCATGTAAAGAAAGCCAAGTGACAGTGTAAGCCCGCTGACTTTCAAACAGGTCAGAATACGTATGCGCATGCGCGATCTATTCTTATTCTTACGGCGTTTCCATAAACCTGAGGTCACAACCAAACGGGAAGCTAAAATCAGTGACAGATAAGTTTAGTCTGGTTTGGGGGAAATGGCCGTACTTGACCACGCCTTAGCTTCTGGAGGAGGCAGGGTGCACCTGGTTGCTTCTGGAGAGTTTGACTTTCTTGAGATGGGAGATCATAATGAAGTCCAGGCTGGCCCCAGCTAGCTCTTACTTCTGTCTCTGCAGTGCTGGGATTAACAAGCATGCACCATCACACGCCTTCAATGTGATCATATTTGCAAACAGATTGCCTACACCGTAGCTTCCTCCAAGGTCTAATGGAGGTAGTAGCTCAGTGAACTCTTGGTTCTCTCTCTCTCTCTCTCTCTCTCACACACACACACACACACACATGTGATTATTTTGGGAGGTTAACTCAGATGGCAGTGAGAGTGGGCTAATCTGAACTCGGAACATGCCTGGCCCACAGGCTGGAGATTCAAGGAAGAGCGGACGCTATGGTGGAGTCCGAGTTCCAAAGGGTGGCGTGTCCATCCTGCAGGTTTAAGTAGGATTCCTTCCACTTCAGAGAAGCTCGGACTCTCAGTTCTCCAGTTCTGGCTTTCACTGGACAAGACTCACCTGACATAAAAAGCTTTACTCAGTTTCTACTGACTTAAATGTTACGTCTTAAAAATACCTTCAAAGCAACGCCATGTTTAACCAAACAGCTGAGCGCCTTAGCATAGCCGAAGGGACTGGGGAAGTTAACCACAGGGGTCCTGATTAAGGCACTGTGGGAAATGAAGCGAACCTTCCATTCGGCCTTACGGAAGAGTGAGCTCCAGAGACGAAGGTTGTGCGACGCACCCGGGAAATAACCACAGAAACGAATGAAACATCGTGATGGAAAGCTCTTTACCAAGGGGCTAAGCACTGCAGGACAGAGCAAGGGAGAAGACTCGGAAAAGAACATGGCTACCACAAAGGAGCGGGGCGGACTGAAGGGTAAGGCTTCCCTAAAAAAGAGGGGCCAAGGCTCTTCCAGATGAATTCAGTTAATTCTTCTGTCACACACACACACAAAAAAAACGTCTGAGAATTTTAAAACAAGGGCATAAAGGGGCCCCTCAGCAGGTGACATTGTCTGTAGACTTTATGCCCTACTTGAATGGGCGACCTTGGCTAATAAATCCAGTTTATGACAGAGCCTTCCTATTATAAAGAACCACAGACTTGAAAGCCTGGTTTACAGTTGTCTAATTGTCTTAATTATTTAAACATGTGGGAAACTTTTTGCCTTGAAGATGATTACCACATTAATTCAGTTTTGTTAATATTTTTTCCCCACAGTAAAAGTTTTCAGACCTTTGAAATTTTATTGGTGACCTATTATTTTATGGCTTTGCGTGGCTTTCTTGATCAGCAACTTGAGCCCGATTTAAGAAGAGAATCGAACCACCAATGCTAATTAGCAGGAAAGGTACGTGTTGACATTATTCCAGCTTACTTGAGTGCAAGTCTCGGAAATAATGACTCCCAGATGGACAGGAAATTGCTGATAGAACAGGGGAGTTGGAAGAAGTATGTACCAGTGAAGGAGGCTGCGGACACCCAGAACACGATGCACCTCAAGTTGTGCTTTTAAACTCAATCTTAGAACGATAAGGAAGATTCTGGAACCGTAAGCCCCTGAATTTTATGCTGTCAAAATTAACAGCCCTTCCAGAGGAGAGGCAAGACTGTGTAACACTATGGGAGACATCAGATTATTTTTAAAATCTGAAGCAATGTAATGAGTCAAAGGGGCGCTCTGAGCAGTCTCATGACTTACGTATGCAATGCACAAATGGAAAAACCCTGTGACTTCTTTGAAAGCATTCGCTCATTCGCCAATCATTTATTAACTGTCCTATCATTGCTAAACTTCGTGTCAGCTGTGCGCATGGCCGTGGGCAGCACACAGTGCAGAGCTCAGAGGACAACTTTGAGGGGTTGGTTCTCTCCTTGGATTCCAGGATTGAACTCAGGTCCACAGGTTTGTTGGAAAGTGCTCTTACCTGCTGAGCCATCTCTCCAGCCAGTTGCTAAATCTTAAGGATGTGCTGGATTTAAACAAGGAGGTCGGCTGACTGGACTTTGGCCAGTAGGGACAGGTTTCCACTTCAAGTCTTCCAAGTGACAGGTCTGCAATCACAGGCAGATTTCAAGGACTTGTTCAACTGTGGAGACCACTTCTGATTTTTTTTTTTTTGAGAAGGTTTCTCTGTATAGCCCTGGCTCTCCTGGAACTCACTTTGTAGACCAGGCTGGTCTCGAACTCAGAAATCCACCTGCCTCTGCCTCCCAAGTGCTGGGATCAAAGGCGTGCAGCCACCACGGCCCGGCCACTTCTGATTCTTAACATTCCTGTGAGAATCTCATTCCCCTTAGCTCTTCTAATGCCATTTTACCTGGCTCCCCTTTCTCTGGTTTCTCTCTGCTCATCACACCTCAAGGTTAGGATTTCCGGGTCCTCCTTTGATAGATGGACATCTCCTTCTCTCCGAGGGGGAGAGTCAATGTCATGACATCACCGGCCACTAGAAACTGACAGATGTCCTTCAAATCCCTTCTCAGCTCCATCTCTGCCAGCTGCCCAGGGAGGCTGAGATTCCATGTTTCAGATGTGTCTTGACAGTCTCAAAGGTACCTCAGCCACACCATCTCAAAGTGGAACTTTCTCTCTCTCTCTCTCTCTTTCTCTCTCTCTCTCTCTCTCTCCCTCTCTCCTTACCACCTTGATAGTTACAATCCACACAGTTCTGGAAGTCCTGCCAATGACCCCTCCACTCCATCATTGTCATAGCCAACACCACAAATACTTAAGTGGCCACAAAATCACTTAACTCTTCCTTGAAAAGGTTCCTTGAGCTTGAGTGTGCCTACCCCTCCCTATCCTGTTCAAGGCTTGGCCTGCCCAACATCTGGATCATCCCTGTCTTCTGACTCTGTTCAAGGCTTGGCCCCACATCTGGATCATCCCTGTCTTCTGACTCTGCTACAGGTTGCCTCTTCCAGCTGGGCCTTTTCTAAAGTGTAATTGCTTTCACGAGTTCCTAGTCACTGTCAGCTTTAAGTTCTAACACATGCGTAAAAGATGCTGCACGGGGACGTGGGTGGTGCAAATATGTGCATAATACACTCATGACTTCCACAGAGGGAGCACAAGTGCCTTTCCTGGGAAGATTATACAAAGTTCAGGTGTGGAAATTCTGGAGTCTTGGGACCTGGATTCATATTTCAAGTCTGTAACTTGCTAGAGTGCTCGAGCTGTGGAACAGGATTCCAGAGGTGACAGCCCAGAAAGGACAGTCTGTCTCACCTTGGGCAAATGATTGTTGCAGGATATTTGATCACACTGTGAACCCCAAGATTGTGTTATTTACTGGGAAAACCTGTTCCTAGCGGTGGTGCAGCTCAGCCCTAGCACGCACCTTTAATCCAAGAGCTTCCTGTTTATTGTAAACAAGATTAAATAAAGTCAACCACAGGTCAAGAGGCAGAACAAGCAGCCAGTTGACAGGAAGTGAACATAGGGAAAAAACCATAGAGAGTAAGAAGAAGCCAAGAGGTCGGATAGAGGGACTCACAGGAAGTAGGAGGGAGGGATATTCAATTTGAAGAGTTTTTGAGAAAAGGAGAGCTCAATTTTCCTTTTGAGACATTAGATGAGGAAGAAGATCAGCTGGGTGCTTTCTCGGCCTCTCCGAGCTAGCAGGCTTTAAACCCAGTGTCTGGCTCCCAAGTTTTTATTGGTAAAATTGAACATTTGAGATTTCATTAAAAAACAACAAATGATTTCAAGAAAGACTGAGGGAGAGACACAGACTTCTACAGCTGCAACAACCTCAAAGGTCCCAGCCAGCTTCTTCCCTGACAGACCCCTCAGTTTCCCCTGGGAGAGAGGCTGCCCCTTGCCCTGTGAATTAATAAAGATAACTCCATCTGCAGAGGTCAGACTCTCTCTGGTCTCTGCCTCTCTGTCTTTATGCCTCCTCAGAAATCAAACATGACATATGAGTCGTGTGAACTTAGAAACACAACTTAATGTGTTAATGCCACTGCAAAGTAAATCACCTCAAAACTCAGTAGCTTAAGGAGTTACAGAGACAAAGTTCGGAGCAGAGACTGAAGGAAGGACCATCCAGAGACTGCCCACCTGGGTATCCCTCCCATAAACAACCACCAAACCCAGACACCATTGCAGATGCCAACAAGAGCTTGCTGACAGGAGACGTATATAGCTCTCTCCTGAGAGGCTTTGCCAGTGCCTGGCAAATACAGAAGTGGACACTCATAGTCATCCATTGGACAGAGCACAGGGTTCCCAATGAAGGAGCTAAAGAAAGTACCCAAGGAGCTGAAGGAGTTTGCAGCCCCCTAGGAGGAACAACAATATGAACTAACCAGTACCCCCAGAGCTCCCTGGGACTAAACCACCAAAGAAAACACATGGTGGGACTCATGGCTCTAGCTGCATATATAGCAGAGGATGGCCTAGTCAGTCATCAGTGGGAGGAGAGGCCCTTGTTCCTGTGAAGGTTCTATGCTCCAGAACAGGGGAATGCCAGGGCCACGAAGCAGGAGTAGGTTGGTGAGCAGGGTGAGGGGGGAGAGGATAGGGGGTTTTCAGAGGGGAAACTAGGAAAGGGGATAACATTTAAATGTAAATAAAGGAAATATCTAATAAATAAAAAAAGAAAAGAAAAACTCAATAGCTTAACTAGCCAACATTTACTGTCTTTGAGGTTAGTCTGAGTCAGGAACCTGGGAGAGGCTTAGCCAGGTGGGCGGCACTGGTTCCCTCCCGGGGTAGGTCGAAGCTGGAGCTGCTGACATCTGAAGGCAGCAGTGTGGTGAGGCAACCTCTCTGAAGTGGCTGCTCCCACAGCGGAGCCAGGAGGCTGCAGTTCCAAGATGGCTCTTAGCGGAAAGTCATCCTCTCCTGCGGTGGGAATCACTTCCTGAGGCTGCTTCAGTTCCCAGGAAGGCCTCTGGCTTCCCCCAGGGTAGATGATGCATTAGAGAGGGTGCAGAAGGCCCCATGCCTTTTACAACCTCGTCTGAGGGGTCACAGCTTGTCACTTCTGTGGAGAGGGTACTAGGTCCTTGTGCGCACAGAAACCTTAAAGACACAGGGTTGGCTCTTTAAAGGAAGGCATGTATATAACCCGTTTTCCACCCAGAACGCTGGGATGGATAATAGCCTGGTGCCTCTGTGCTCACTGTAGGGCCAGGCCACACCTGACTCCCCCAGACTTATGTCTGTCCCAGACTCTTCCCTCCCCCCCCCCACACACACCCTTATCTCGCGCATTGTTTATCTGTCAGTCAAACCCATCCTTAGGGAAGACGTCACGTACTTTACAAGTGGAGCAGAGGTGGTTAATAGCATGGTGGTCCTTACTATCTGTATGGCTAAGGCACACCTCCCCTCCCACCCCCTCCCCCAGACTCTTGTTTATTTCAGTCTTCTGGGTCTTTATCTTGACCATTGCTTCTCAGTCAATAGAACCCATCTTTATGGAGGAGCTCACATGTACTTTGAAGAGTTTCAATGAAATCATGTCTTAGTTTTTTTGTTTGTTTGTTTGTTTTTGTATACATGGGACTGGGTTAGTTATCACCAGAAAACTTTTTCCCCAAATTGTACCGCGCTTAAATATCCCTGAAATAAACTTCCCGGTGTCAGACTCTTGAAGTCTGAACCGACGCTGGCTACTGAGTTGTGCTGAACCAGACACCTTATCTGTCTCACGTGGATCAACCCTCTGATACTGTGGTGTTTACAGAGCCCACAGACTTCTGTCCTATTTCATTAGTTATAGAGTAATAGGATTAGGATCCACGTCTTTAAAAGAACCAGAAATTTTTGTGGGCAAATTTGAATGGCACCACAGTAGTTTCCTCTGTACAATGGGATAGAAATGGTAATAATACCTCATGATGTTAACCCGTGTGCTCTGCTGCATGTACACCTGATTGCCAGAAGAGGGCACCATATCCCTTTACAGAAAGTTTCAAAAACCCTTTCTTTGATTGTTGGGAATTGAACTCAGGATCTCTGGAAGAGCAGCCAGTGCTCTTACCCCTACACCATCTCTCCGGCCCCTTTAAACTGTTTGGAATAGTGTGTTGTCTGAGTACTAGCTACAACTATCATGCAAATTTATATTCTCCCCATCAATTCCCCTGACACATCTCCTCACACAACCTGTCTGAGTCTCTCTTCTTTCCTGAAGGAGCTATGGAAACATCTTTGTGCCCTGCCCTCTGCTCTGTCCTTGTGGAAGACTTTTTTTCTTTTTCTCATGTCTTTTTCTGGTTATTATATGTACATGGGTGTTTTGCCTGCATGTATGTCAGTGCACCTGGTGACCTCAGAGGTCAGAAGAGGGTGTTAGATCCCTTGAGACTGGAGTTAGTTGTGAGCCATTGTGTGATTGCTGGAAATTGAACTCCAGTCCTCTGGAAGAGCAACCAGTGCTCTTATCTGCCCTGATGAGTATCTGTCTAGCCCCTCAGAAGACTCTATTATTTTCAAGTTTTTCTGTAACCTCTAGTGGATTATAAACAAAGCCTTATCCTAGAATAACACATGCACAGTGTACCAGGGCTCTTTCAATCCAAGCACTCAACATTCATGCTTATCTTTCTCCTCTAGCATGGTAACTGGTTTAGCCTCAGCTATACCTAGGCAGAATCAGGAGTTCCTTCCGATGTAGTCTCTGGGCACCTGGAACACATTTATGTTTGTAATGTAACATCTCTGTTTCCCACCGAGACTTTGTCTTAGTCAATTGCATGGCTCAAATTCAAGCACAATCCTCCTCCCACAGTGGTAGCCAACAGATATTTAACAAAGGAATGCACACCTGGAGCTTCAGAGAATTGCTCTAAAGAACAATGATGAGAGCCTGCTGTGGTGGTGCACGCCTGTGATCCCAGCCCCAGAGCAGTGGAAACAGAGGAAGCAGGAGTTCAGCCTCAGAAACATAGAAGGATCCCACCCTGGGCTACCTGGGTCGGTCTCAAAAAACCAAAACAATAGAAAACAAACAAACAAACAAAGCAGAGGAGGAATCAGAGAAATCAAGGAAACATATAAGATAAATTAGAACAATGTATTGTCCAGGTCTCGGTTTTAGTCAACAATAAATGAACTGTGATTATCTCCACACAAGCTCCAGGCAAATAATGTTACAATGTATCTAGTAAACAGTATCTATATAGGATGGACATGTTCCCTTTCTTCAGTCTACTCAGTGCCTGTCACTAATTATAGTATGCTAAGCTTAATAATAAACTTATATTAGGAGTTCATAACATCCTTATATGTTCATAAATATGAGTGACTCTAAGAACTTAGTAAATTCTGTTTGTGGCTTACAGGTTATAAGGCTAAAGCAGAGAAAATCTTCCATATATAATAAAATATTGCTTAAATAGTTGAGCTATCTGACTATTAATGTCTGTAAATGCAGTGACTAAAATTTAGACCCCAGACTTACTATTTCCTGATGGCCAAAAAATAAAAGGAAAACACTTTTTAGACAAATACAAAGTAAATCTTGTCCTGCGTGTGGCTGAGTAGCTTCTGTGACGGGCCATTCAAGCACAGCCCGCCAGAAACAGAAAGAACATGCGGAAGTGAAATGGGAACCTTTCAGCGTTGTTTGCTTGTCTGTCTGTTTATACTTGGGCCTTGTATTTTTATTGTTGTCTTTTGAGACAGGCTTTTATTATATAGTCTATACTGGCCTTGAACTTAAAGTCTTCCTCCTTCTGTCCCTAAGTGCTGGAATTATGACATACATTGCCACACCCAGCTGTAAATATTGTTAACTATTATTTTTTTACTTATGAGGAAATGTACATGTGTCACAGAAGATATATGGAAGTCAGAGGACAACTTGCAAGACTTACTTCTCTCCTACTATGTGGGTTTTGGGGGATTGAATTCATCAGGCTTGGTGGCCTTTCCTTGCTGAGCTGGCCCTGGAAACGCTCTTTCTTTTCTTATGTGTTTGATCATCTTGCCTGAATGTACTTAGTGCATCCCATGCATGCAGTACCTGCAATGGCCAGAAGAGGGCATCAGATTCCATGAAGTTGAGGTTACATGCCGTTATGAGCTACCTGGTGGGTGCTAGGAACTAAACTCAGGTCCCAGCAAAAGCTGCCAAGTGCCTTAACGGCTATGCTTTCTCTCCTGCCCCACTGGAGGGCTGCTTATAACCTCACCAAAGTTTCCCTCTGAACTTCACTTACTCTACAAGCATTTTTGTTCTTTTCAGATTGGGTTTCTTTGAATGTTTTAAGAAATGTCTTTATAAAGAGTTTGCGACATTTTCAGCAACCAAAATTAAATACAATAACATTGGATTTGCAGTAGGTGGGGTGGGTGTTTTGAATAAAATACCTTGTCTGGAGTCCCTTAAACACACCCTGAAAGTGTATTCAGTCTACTCGAGACAAGGCATGATAATCACAGTTGTAACGCCAGCATTTGGAAGGCTAAGGCAGAGTGCCTACCATGAACTTGAGAGCAGTCTCAACAACAATATGAGTCCCTCAGTGATGACCATTCTTGTTTTTGTTTGTTTTGCTTTGTTTGTATTTTAATTTATTTATGTATTCTCTTTGTATGTATGAGTGCACTGTCTGTATGCACACCTATATGCCAGAAGAGGATATCAGATCCCTTTGCACGAGGCATGAGCCACCATGTGGTTGCTGGAACTTGAACTCAGGACTTCTGGGAGAGGTCAGAGCCATCTATCTCTCCAGCCCCCATTCTTGGTTGTTAATTTGACTACATCTGGAATTAACTAAAAAGCAGTCCCATACAGCTGCGGAGGATTTTTCTTGACGGAATCATTTGAAGTGGGAAGGACCCGCCCTAATCCCAGATCATCTGAGGTGGGAAGACCCACCTTAAATCTGGGTCACACTTTCTGGTGGCAGCTTATATAAAGGACATACAAGCAGGAAGCAGGATGCACTTCTCTTTGCCTGCCCTCACCCTGCCTCACATGTTTGTTCCATCTCTGAGTTAAAGCCTACTTCTTTGGGATTCCGGTGTAGACTGAAGACCAACTGAGACATCCAGCCTCACAGACTGAACAGCTCCTGGATTCCTGGACTTTCCATTAGGAGACAGCCATTGTTGGACTAACTGGACCATAGTCTGTAAGCCACTCTAATAAATCCCCTCCCTACAAATGTATAGATTAATCCTACCTGTTCTGTTTCTCTAGAGAACCCTGACTACTACAACGTCTCTCAAAACAAAACAAATAAACCCACCAACTGAAATATTCATTTCTCATAGCTACAGAGTCTGGGAACCCCCAGAACACAGCCCTGTCTCTCTGTCTCTCTCTGTCTCTGTCTCTCTCTCTGTCTCTGTCTCTCTCTCTCTCTCTTTGGTTTTTTTCAAGACAGGGTTTCTCTGTATAGCTCTGGCTATCCTGGAACTCACTTTGTAGACCAGGCTGACCTCCCATGCCCGCCCAGCTGGGGCCTTTCTCACCCAGCACCTCCCAGCTGCGTACACAGCAGGAAGGGGCAGATGAGTCTCAGGCCTTACTTGTGAGAGCTTTGATCTCACGTCTTAGTCACTGCCCAGAGGTCTATTTCACAACACCCATCACCTCGAAGAGGAGCATTTCTGCATAGTTTTGAAAGGGACACAAGCATCCAGACCATAGCACTAAAAAAATGGAAGCCATGAGCAGGGTGTGGTGGCACATGCCTTTAATCCCAGCACTGGGGAGGCAGAGGCAGGCGGATTTCTGAGTTCGAGGCCAGCCTGGTCTACAAAGTGAGTTCCAGGACAGCCAGGGCTATACAGAGAAACCCTGTCTCGAAAAACCAAAAAAAAAAAAAAAAAAAAAAAAGGAAGCCAGGCACTGGAGGCTCTGCCAAAGGTCCTAAGTTCAAATCCCAGCACCCACATGGCTGCGACAACTGTCTTATGCCGTCTTTTGGTTTGCAGATGGATATACAGACAAAAGGGCCTGTATACATAAAATACATACATGCATCTTTATAAAAAGAAGAAAATGGGAGTAAATTCTGGCCTCTAAACTACACTTCTGGGGAGAAAAGTTAGTGACAAGTCCAGGAGGATCCTCCCGTAGACACTGCCCTGAACATCACAGCATTGAACACAGACTCATTTCAACCCTGCTGCCCCATCAGACTGTGAGTCACAGGCTATCTGGGACACCAGCTTAACTTTATAGGCAAAGAAGCAGGATAAATAATTTACCAAACACCACCCAAGAAACAAGAATCATTGCCAGATGGAATGCCACCCTGTTAATTCCTAACTCTCCTCTGACCAGTCCTTGCAAGAACAACTAGATCCTCCTGCAGCTTAATCCCAGACTTCTTAGTACAGACACTGAACAGATGACCTGGGTTTAAAAGGGAGTGTCCAATGAGCAAACATTTCTGTTTGCAAAAGCTTGCAATGACTTCATTTAAACTGACGACATTTTCAGTAACTGACTTTATGATGAACTGGGGAGCAACTGAGCTCACAGACTTGGAATAATTAGAAAACTTGGTGCGAATTATAGCGCAGAAAATTAAAATTTAAAGCCACATGTGGCACATGCCTGTAACCCCAATATTAAGGAGACTGAGGCAGGAGGATCATAAATATGAGAGTTGCCTGGACTGCTCACTCTGTTCCCAAAACAAGGCAAAACAAAACAAAAATAGGGTGAGGGGCACGAAATTTTAAATTTGAGTCAACCAAAGCCATAAATAAACTGAAGGGGAACTTTGAAGAAGACAAATAGATACCATAGACTCAGTCACATCTGCCTAAAAGTGCTTATCCAACATTCCCTACTGTTTAATATGAACTTTGGATGGAGGTGACACACACCTCTGATCCCAGCTCTTGGGAGGCAGAGGCAGGTGGATCTCTGGGTTTGAGGCCAGCTTGGTCTACATCTAATGACATGATCCAGTGGTTCTAGCCTGCTTATGTAGCAGATTAATTACATTTATTGATTTACATTTATTGAACCATCCCTGTGTATCTGAAATGAAGCTTACTTGATTGTGACAAATGATCTTTTGGATGTGTTCTTGGATCCAGCTTGGAAATGTTTTTTGGAGGATTTTTGCATTTATGTTCATAAGGGAAAATGACCTGTAATTTTCTTTCATTGTTGGGTCCTTGTGCAGTTAGCTATCAGGGTAATCGGGTTTAAAAAGAATTGAGCAATGTTCCTCCCGTTTCTATTTTGCAGAATAATTTGAGGGATATTAGCATCAATTCTTTTTGACATCTGGTAGAATTCTGGAATGAATCCCCATGAAACCAGACTTGCTTGAGACACATTTTATTTGTTATATATCACTAGTGGTTCTAGATCTCTTTAAATTGCTTATATGACTCCAATTTCACTTTGGTAGGATGGATATATATATGTGTGTGTGTGTATATATATATATATATATATATATATATATATATATATATATATATATCAAGAAATTTATCTTTATTTTATTTTATTTTATTTTATTTTTTAGGTTTTCCAGTTTGGTGGAGTACAGATTTTAAAAAGCATGTGTTTATGACTGTGGATTTCCTTGGTATCTGTTGTGATGTCCCCCTTCTCATCTCTAATTTTATTAATTTGCATCTTCTTTCTCTGTCTTTTAGTTAATTTGGCTGAGAGATTATTAGTCATATTGATTCTCAAAAGTTCAATTTTCGTTTCATCCTTTATGTTGTTGTTCTTCATTTGTTTGTTTCTATTTTATTGATTTCAACCCTGAGTTTGACTATTTCTTACAGTTTACTCCTTGGGTTTTCAAGACAGGGCTTCTCTGTGTAGCTCTGGCTGTCCTGGAACTTGCTCTGTAGACCAAGGCTGGCCTTGATCTCAAGAATCTGCCTGCCTCTGCCTCACAAGTGCTGGGATTAAAGATGTACACCACCACTTTCTGGGTTGTTCTAGATCTTTCAAGTGTGCTGTTAAGCTCCTAATACAAGATCTCACCAATCTTTTGGTGTGAACATTTAGTACCATCTTCACTGTGTTCCATACATTGGGGTATGTTGTGTTTCCATTTTCATTCAATTTTGAAAAGTTTTAAGTTTCCTTCTTTATTTTTGTCTTGACTCTTTTTTTTTTTTTTTTATTCAGTTGTGAGTTGTTCAGTTTCTACATATTTGTAAAGTTCCTGTTGTTTCTGTTCTTGTGAATATCCAGCTTTAATCCATGGAAGTTAGATAAGATGCAGGGTGTAATTTTAAAAAAAATTTTTTTTTTTGTATCTTTGGAGACTTGTTTTGTGTCCAAGTATGTGGTTGATTTTGGTGAAAGTTCCATGAGATTCTGAGAAAAAGATATATTATTTGTGTTTAGGTGAAATGTTCTGTAAATATCAGTTAGGTACATTTGACTTATAACATCAAGTAGATCCAAGATTTCTGTTTAGTTTTGTCTGACTGACCTGTCTATTGGTGAAAGCGGGGCACTGAAGGCTCCCCCTATCACCGAGTGAGGGTACATATGTGATTTTAGTGTAGTAGTGTTTTTCTTTTGATCAGTGTCATAGGATTTCTATTGTTGCAAAGAGACACAATAACCAATGACAACTCTTATGAAGAAAAACATTCAACTGAGGCTGGCTTACAGTTTCAGATGTTTAGTCCATAAATGACATCGTGGGAAATGTGATGGTATGCAGGCAGACATGGTGCTGTAGAAGGAGCTGAGACTTCTACATCTTGATCCACAGTCAGCAGAAGGAGACTGTGTGCCACACTGGGCAGAACTTGAGCATAAGAGACCTCAAACCCACCTCCACAGTGACACACTTCCACCAAGGCCACACTCACTCCAACAAGGCCACACCTCCTAATAGTGCCACTTCCTATTGGCCAAACATTCAAACACATGAGTTTATGGAGACCATCCACAATGAATATGAAGTATTTTCTCTATCTCTTCAGACTAGTTTTTATCTGAGGAATATTTTGTCAGATATTAAAATGGCTATACCTGCTTGCTTTTTGGATCCATTTGTTTAGAACATCTTTTTCCATCACTTTACACTGAGATGACTTCTATCCTTGATGTTAAGGTGTGTTTCTTGGATGTAACAGAAAGCAAGATCCTATATTCAAATACATTCTGTTATTCTGTGTCTTTTTATTGGGGAATTAAGACCATTAATGTTAGAAATTAACAATGAGCAGTGTTTGTTAATTCCTGTTATTTTGTTGATGGCATGTGAGGTCTCTCCTACCTTGCTTTTGATTTGCTGGTCTGGGACTATTTATTCCTTGTGTTTTCTTGGGTGTGGTTAACCTCTTTATGTAGGCTTTGATTTTTCAAGATCTACTTTTAATAAGGGGTTTTAAATGTATTAACCTCCCTTCTAGCCCACCACCTACCAGAATTAGGAGAAAGGAAAGGTTAACAAGGCAAAGGGGAATGTGGAAATGTTTGGAAATAGCTCTTTGGGGGTGATTCCAATCTTTGATGTTGGGATATCAGCAATTGAGTTCACATGAATCATCAGTGTAGCTTGATCCACTTCCAAGCACAATTCATGAATCATCAATGGCAGTTCAATCCAGAAGAAACCAAGAGGCTCTGCCAATCACCCCAAATCTGTGGAAGTAGCAAGAAGCCACCAGACTATCCAAAGAAGTTCTTTGGTGCATTTCTCTCTTTGAAGGTCATGACAAACAATGATTAGCAAAGAAGGCAAGGTGAACCAATACCACAGCATCATCAGTGAAGACCAGTGTCAGCAAAGCCCAATGAAGACCAGCAAAGAGTAGCAAGGAAAACCAATGTGACAGTGCCATCCACTGTCTTTTGGGTGATACTTATATCCTTTCCAAACACCATGTATTCTTTCAAGCATTCTTTCTAGCAAAACATCACATACCCCCTTTCCAGTAAGCTTTCAGGAAAGCACTATGTGTTCTCAGCAAAACATTCTCTCATAGGATAGTTTCCAGAAAAATATCACATGATACAACCGAATCTCCAAAGAAACCAGAAACTTCTACTTCATCTTTAGGTTGCTGTTTTTCTTCTAGAACCTTCTGTAGAATTGGATTTTTAAATAGATACTGTTTAAATTATGTCATGCAATGATCTTTCTTTCTCTATTTTGACTGATAGTTTTGCTGGGTATAGTAGTCTGGGTGGCATCTATCATCTTTTTGAGTTTGTAGAACATCTGCCCAGGATCTTCTGGCTTTTAGAGTTTCATTGAGAAGTCAGATATTATTCTTTGTTGTTATTGTTGTTGTTGTTGTTTTTGAGACAGGGTTTCTCTGTATAGCCCTGGCTGTTCTGGAACTCACTTTGTAGACCAGGCTACCCTCGAACTCAGAGATCCACCTGCCTCGGCCTCCCAAGTGCTGGGATTAAAGGCGTGTGCCACCACGCCCTGCAGAATTTAGATGTTATTCTAATAGGTCTGTCTTACGTGTTACTTGTTCTTTTTCCCTTGTAGCTTTTGATTTTTTTTTTGTTCTATACACTTAATATTTTTATTATGTGTCATAGAAAATAGCTTTTCTGGTTCTTTCCATTTGGTATTCTGTATGGTTCTTGTATCTTGATAAGGGCCTCCTTCTTTAAGTTAGGGAAATTTTATTTTTGATTTTGTTGAAAATATCTTCTGTGCCTTTAACTTGTATTTCTTCTTTCCCTCTTTTCTTATTATTCATAGATTTTTGTCTTTTCATAGTATCCCAGATTTTCTGGATGTTTTGTGGTCCCTGGATTTTTAAAAATTTTTATTTAACATTTTCTTTGACTGAGGCATCCATATCTTCTACTTTGTCTTCAGTGTCTGAGATAAGTTTTGATTGTTGGTAATTTGGAAATGAGCATTTTTTAATTTTAATTTTTATTTTTTGAGACAGGGTTTCTCTGTGTAGCCCTGGCTGTCCTGGAACTCACTCTGTAGACCAGGCTGGCCTCGAACTCAGAAATCCGCCTGCCTCTGTCTCCTGAGTGCTGGGATTAAAGGCGTGCGTCACCACGCCCGGCTTCTCTGCTAATTTATTCTCTCATTTAAAATTAGTTCTGACTTTGTAAATGCCTATCAACTGGCATATGCATACACTAATTTATGTCGTAATTATATATAACACTATAATCTTTTTCCTTATATGTGAGTATGTCTATGCTTCTGATTATCTCCTTCAGAAATTGAAGTACTAGGCTAAAGTTTGGACATTTTAAAATCTTTCATTTTCTTTCTTTCTTCTCCCTCTTTTGACAAGTTCTTGGTATAGAGTCCACATTCTGGAATTACAAGCATGTACAAACAAAGTCCCTCTTACTGCTTTCGCCTCCCTGGAGGGACTGACTGCTTTAAAAGGTCTGTTCCTGCTGCTTTAGTTTCGAGTTGACTGTTAGTGAGTTTACATATATTTTCACATAGCTATATGAATTCGTATTTCTCCCTTAGGAAATTATCTTTTTGTTCTTTATTTATTAAGAGTCTAGTACAGTAACTTATATGTATAGGAAGAGATGTCCTAAGTAGAAAGAAACATTTTCTTAGAATAATTTTATAAATAAATAAAATAAATCCTTAAACCGGCCACAATAAGGCAATACTGTTTGGGGCTGAGAGATGGGTCAGTGGTTAAGTGCATGCAGTGCTCTTAAGGGAACCAGAGGTCAGTTCCCAGCACCCACATCAAGCATCTCACAACCAAGTGTGACTCAAGGTCCAGGGGGGATTTCAACCCTATGAGAGCACCTGCACTCATGCACACACACACACACACACACACACACACACACACACACACACACACGTACACTCACACATACACATAATTTAAAATACTGTTTTAAGTAATTATAGAATAATCAACTTCTGACAAATAAGTAATAAATTAATATAAATATTTTATCTCCAAATTATCCCACAAATTTTCCTGTTAGCTTTTAAGACAAAGACTAAGCCCGGCAGTGGTGGAGCACGCCTTTAATCCCAGCACTTGGGAGGCAGAGGCAGGCGGATTTCTGAGTTCGAGGTCAGGCTGATCTACAGAGTGAGTTCCAGGACAGCCAGGGGTACTCAGAAAAACCCTGTTTTGAAAAACCAAAAAACATAAACAACAACAACAACAACAAAGACAAAGACTAAATATGTAACCCAAGCTGGCCTCAAACTCTCTAACGTCCTTAATGGTACTATGACAAGCATGCACTCAGCTCCAATCCCTACGTTTTTACTTTAAAAATTGCCAGTAGCTTGTTTTTCAGTAGGTGGTTTGTGCTTTTTTTTTTTTTTTTTTTTTTTTTTTTAAATCATGCACACACTCAGCGCCATCTAGTGGTAACAACATAATCTTCACTTGGTTGGTAGCCTTCTGGCCTAATATGCATGAAACCCTGGGTTCAGTGCCCAGCACCATAGGAACCCAGCATCACTCACCTGTAATCCCAGCATCTGAAAGGCAGAGGCAGGAGGATCAGACATTCACAATTACTCTCAGCCACGTACATGTGTGAGGATAGCCTGGAATATATGAGACTCTGTTAGAAATTATTACTAATTAATGATATTTGTTATATTCTGAAGACCCAAGTTCAGTTCTTGATTCTCACACCAGATGGATCACAATCACTTAAACCCTCCCTCTTACACACACACACACACACACACACACACACACACACACACACACATACACAAATATTAAAAAATAATGTTTTTAGTTTTAAAACCAAATTGTCATGTCAATATATTCCCCCCAAAGTGAAGTTTTTTTAAAAAAACTTTTTTATTTATTCTTTGTGAATTTCACATCATGCACCCCAATCCTACCCATCTCCCCATCCCTGTATATTCCCCTCCACCTTTGCAACCTCTCCCCACAGGAAAATAAAAACTAGTAAATAGAAATAAACACAACAAAACAAAGCCCATCTCATTGTGGAAGCTGTAGTGTGTCCCTCAATACACCCTTTTGTTGATACATCTTTGCCTGCAGATGTTCATTGTGATGAGTCACTGGTGCGGTTCCAGGCTTCTGGCTTCTGCTACACTATCAATACTGGATCCTCCCTGGGACTCCTCCCTGATAGCCTGTTGTTGTCCGTTGTCATGGAGATCCTGCAGCTTTGGATCTGCAAGACCAGCCCCTTCAAGCGCTCCAGCAGTTCGTAGATGGGTAGATGTTGGGGTGAACCAACTCAAAGCCCTGGGTCTGGGCCTGGGTGGTAGCTGAGTTGGTCAGTCCATGAGCTCTCCTGCACGCACACCACTAGGACCAACTCTCCAGCACGGTCCAGGTGAGGGGCGGGGCCAGCCCTGAAGAGCCCTCAGACATCTCTATGGCCCCAGGCTGCAACCCAGACCAGGAATGTCCGCATGGCCTTCGGTGGATCATGTTCTTCAGCACAGAGCCCTGCTGCTGCATTGCCACGGGACCCACAGGCTGGGACTTCACCATGGCGTCACGTGGCAGAGCAGCCTACTTCCATCAGGCTGTTCCTCACTTCCATCCAGTCTCCAGTTCTGCCTCTCCTCACTGTGCCCACATCCTTGTGCTTCTCCTCTACCATTTCTCCACCACTCGCCTGCTCTTCTTAGCGGCACTCAGGTCTCTGGGTGTCTTCTACTCTACCCACGCTTGGTGGTGGCAGGCAAGGGTCATCTCCAAAATGTCAGGGTTTTAATAGCTCTGTCATATAAAATAAAATTGTGTGTATATGTGAGGTACTGGGATTGGATTTAGGGCTTTCTGCATGCTAGGCAGTATCTTGGCTCATATAGGCTATATCTATTGTCTTGTTTTTTTGATACAAGGTCTCGCTATGTAGCTGTGGCTAGCCTGAAATTTGCTAGACTTATTTGCTAGATAGACTAGACTAGGCTGGAATTTATGGTGTCTCTTTCTCTCAAGTACAGACACTGCACACAGAGAGAGCCAAGGATAAAGCTTTTTGTTGTTGCTTTTGTTTTTGTCTTTTCGAGACAAAATTTCTCTGTGTAGCCTTAGCTGTCTGGGAACTTCCTATATGAATCAGACTGGCCTTCACTCACAGAGACCCACCTGCTACAGCTTCCCAAGTGCTGGAATTAAAGACTTGCACCAACACTTGGGCAAAACTATTTTTTAATCTGAATTGTATTGACTGTAACTAGTAGAATTCTTCAACTTGCCTTCCATGCCACTTTGAAATGTACTGCCCTCAAAGCATATGTGTGCGTCCAAGCTTGTGTGTGTGTGTGTGTGTGTTAATGTGCTCCTGTGTTTCTGTATGTGACTGTGTACATTTATGTCTCTGTTTGTATCTCTGTATACAAGTATGTGTATGTGCAAGTTTATATGTGTATGCCTATGTGTGTATGTGTCTCTGTGTTTGTTTCTATATGCATGTTTTTGTGTCTTTGTTTCTGTATGCATGTATGTGTGTGCATGTTTTTATGCATGTGTATATATGTATCCATGCATATGAGTCTATGTGTTTGCACATGCTTTTGTATATATCTGTAGATGTGTATGTATGTCTTTGTGATTGTGCATGTGTGTGTTAAGTCTGTGTATCCTTTTTTTTTTTACAATTTTTTATTATATATTTTCTTCATTTACATTTCAAATGCTATCCTGAAAGACCCCTAAACCCGCCTCCCACCCTGCTCCCCAACCCACCCACTCCCTGTTCTTGGCCCTGGCATTCCCCTGTACTGGGGCATATAAAGTTTGTAAGACCAAGGGGCCTCTCTTCCCAATGATGGCCAACTAGGCCATCTTCTGCTACATATGCAGCTAGAGACATGAGCTCTGGGGGTACTGGTTAGTTCATATTGTTGTTCCTCCTATAGGGTTGCAGACCCCTTCAGCTCCTGGGGTACTTTCTCTAGCTCCTCCATTGGGGGCCTTGTGTCCCATCCAATAGATGACTGTGAGCATCCACTTCTGTATTTGCCAGGCATTGGCATAGCCTCACAAGAGACAGCTATATCAGGGACCTGTCAGCAAAATCTTGCTGGCACATGCAGTAGTGTCTGCATTTGGGATGCATCCCCAGGTGGGGGCAGTCTCTGGATGGTCCATTCTTCTGTCTCAGCTCCAAACTTTGTCTCTGTAACTCCTTTCATGGGTATTTTGTTCCCTATTCTAAGGAGGAATGAAGTATCCACACTTAGGTTTTCCTTCATCTTGATTCTCATGTGTCTTGCAAATTGTCTCTTGGGTATTCTAGGTTTCTGGGCTAATATCCACTTATCAGTGAGTGCATATCTAGTGACTTATTTTGTGATTGGGTTTCCTCACTCAGGAGGACACCCTCCAGATCCATCCATTTGCCTAAGAATTTCATAAATTCATTGTTTTTAATAGCTGAGTAGTACTCCATTGTGTAAATGTACCACATTTTCTGTATCCATTCCTCTGTTGAGGGACACCTGGATTTTATCCAGCTTCTGGCTATTATAAATAAGGCTGCTATGAACATAGTGGAACATGTGTCCTTATTACCAGTTGGAACATCTTTTATATGCCCAGGAGAGGTATTGCTGGATCAATTGGTAGTACTATGTCCAGTTTTCTCAGGAACCACCAGACTTATTTCCAGAGTGGTTGTACAAGCTTGCAATCCCACCAGCAATGAAGGAGTGTTCCTCTTTCTCCACATCCTTGCCAGCATCTGCTGTCACCTGAATTTTTGATCTTAGCCATTCTGACTGGTATGAGGTGGAATCTCAGGGTTGTTTTGGTTTATGGGCAAAACTTTTACAATGTATCAGTCATAGTAGACACAAGAACTCTTGGTTCCCATGCAACTATCACTTTTTGCCTATTTGACTTTGTGAGAAAGGCCATTTTTTTCAGCCTTCTTTAAGAGTACCAGGGACATCACTAAGGCAGCAAATACCACAGGTGTCATACTTACCCAATCCTGAGACACACTCTTTATCCAGAGGGTTGTGGACAGGCATGATGAAACTGCAGCCTCTGGTTTGTGTGTCTGTGGCCATTACATGTGCACAGAAGTCAGATTTGCCCATGGAGGACAGAAGAGGGTATCAGAGCCCCTGGTGCTGGGGTTACAGGCATGTATAAGTAACCAGACTTCATGCTGGGGATCATGTTCAAGTCTTCTGTAAGGGCAACAAGCACTTTTAACCTCTGAACATCTCTGAACATCTCTGAACGTCTCTGAACATCTCTTGAGCTCCTCTAGCCACCATTTTCCCTCTTAGATATTTAGTGTTCTTGCCTTAGCTTCAGAGAAAGAATGCGTGAAATAGGGATGTGGAGAATAGCAACAGAAAATTGCTGTTACAGTACCCTGAATCTACTAGACTTGACAAAAATCATAATCTGTGTAGCAGATGAGACCTGTGGCTGTCCAGGCACTGTGAGCACACAGCTTCATTAGAACACGGTTTAGTAGCCCGGGATGATTTCCCCCCCATGATCCTTTTTGGAACTCTTGTTTTAGTTCATATTTCTAAGTCTTTCTGGGTTTCTTAATTTCGAAACGGTTTGCTTTCCAACTGAATTGAGAACTCTTCAGGGGAAAATGCATCCTGGATATGCTCTCACAGACCCCCAAGAGTATCATACTATGAGCATGTGTGTGGATCGTATGATAAAACTTGCTGATGATCAGAAGGCCCAGTGTCTCTGCCAAACTTGAGTGTACAAGGTCCAGGAGCATTTTGGACAAAGAAACATTCAATAATGTTATGACAAAGGTCAGGATGTGCTGCTTCAGATCTGCGTTTACCCTTGAGCAATGATTTAAAAGAAACACAATCTCTTTGAAAATTGCTCACATTTGTATGGTCTCCAATTTCTAATTCATATTTTGGGAAGGGATCCCCTTTGGGGAATTACATAACCATAACTTGTTTTTAACAGGGAAGGAAAAAAAACTGATGAAAGTCTTTCCCAAAGTTTATATTCTGAAAAAAGTTAAACACCCAGAAAAGTTAAAAGGAGGAGACCAAGCTGGGGATAGAGGTCTAGGCACGGTGCGCACTGAGCACGCCTGAGACCCTGGATTCAGTCCCAAGTACTGGAAACCATTACATTTAACTAATCTGTATAACTATCTAAAAAAACATTTTTATTTATTATTGTGTTGGGTGGGCAGGATAGACACATATCAAACCACAGGTGTGGATGTCAGAGGACATCTTTTTTTTTTTTTAAAGACTTATTTTATGTACATGAGTGCTCTGTCTTCATGCACACCAGAAAAGGGCATACAGATGGTTGTGAGCCACCATGTATTGTTGGTGAATTAAACTCAGGGCCTTTGGAAGAGCAGCCAGAGTTCTTAACTGCAGAGCCATCTCTCCAACCCCCCTGTATAACTATTATTATCCATTATTAACAAGCCACAAGGAACAGAACCTGCCACCCACCTACATTTAGCTATTAGCTAGGATTAACAATCTTCATCTAACCATGTGTTGTTGTTGTTGTTGTTGTTGTTTTGATGTTGATTTTTTGTTTGTTTCTTTGTTCATTTTTGTTTGTTTGTTTGTTTAATGCGAGGCCTCTCTTCACAGCACTGGCAGTCCTGGAATTCACTATGTAGATCATGCAGGCTTCAAAATCACAGAGATCTGATTACCTCTGCCTCTTGAGTATTGGAATGCACCATCGTGGAAAGGTGTACACCATCATGCCTCACTTCTAACCATATTTCTGAACCACTGAAAAGAAGTTGTACATTGTCATGACATTTTACACCTAAATATTTCCTCAAGATTCATATAAGAGGTGCATTGTCCTTCAAAGTTGCATTGTTACACCTAAGGCAATGCCCTAATTTCCAGCTCAAACCTAAATGTTAATAATCGTCCCAAGACAAATGGATGTTTCTGGAGGATATCATCCTTAGTGAGGTAACCCAATCACAAAAGAAGTCACTAGATATGCACTCACTGATAAGCAGATATTAGCACAGAATGTTACAATACCCAAGATACAATTTGCAAAACACAAGAAAATCAAGAAAAAGGAAGACCACCGTGTGGACACTTTATTCCTCCTTAGAATAGGGAACAAATACCCATGGAAGGAGTTACAAAGACAAAGTTTGGAGCTAAGACGAAAGGATGGACTATCCAGGGACTACCCCACCCAGAGATCCATCCCATAATCAGTCACCAAACCCATACACTAATGCATATGACAGCAAGAGTTTGCCGAAGGGACCCTGATATAACTGTCTCGTATGAGGCTATGGTAGTGCCTGGCAAATACAAAAGTGGATGCTCACAGTCATCTATATGATGGAACACAGGGCCCCCAAAGGGGAAGCTAGAGAAAGTGCCCCAGAAGCTGAAGGGGCCTGCAACCCTATAAGAAGAACAACAATATGAACTAACCAGAACCCCCAGAGCTTGTGTCTCTAGCTGCATATGTAGCAGAAGATGGCCTAGTAGGGCATCATCGGGAAAAGAGACCCCTTGGTATTGCAAACTTTATATGTCCCAATACAGGGGAACGCCTGGGCCAAGAAGTGAAAGTGGGTGGGTAGGGGAGGGTATAGGGAACTTTCTGGATAGCATTTGAAATGTAAAATAAGAAAATATCTAATAAAAAAATCGTCCCAAGAGAGTGTATTACATATGTTTTAAAAATCATGATCTATTTATCATTTACATTAGCACACTATAGGTGTCTATGCTGTTGGTGAAGCTCTCATCTACTGGGCACTTACAATGTTCCAAAGTGCATGGCTACCCCGTTTGTCACAAGAAGACTGGGGAAGGTTTTGTTGTGATGTAAAATGCTAAAGTGGAGTGTCTATCTCTGAATACTTTGATAGATTTTAATGATCTGCCATTACAGTCACTAAACCTTGACTAATTCTAGGAACTTACTAACTGTGGGATCAATGGAATGGTATCCTTTCTAGTCTTGGGGGAGACACTGTGTGCAAGCATGATGGGAAGGTACATGAGCTATTGTGACAGCCTCACTGACTTCTCCAGACAATTGAGTGGGTATGTTTGACAAGTCTAATTAGCTAATTAATTAGCTTCCTAAAGCCACGTGGTGCAAGACAACAAACTCAGTTTATGTTGATCCTACATATTGTGCCATATTCACCATATTGTGCTCATTGTACATGGATGTATATGAGTGTATATATGCATGTGCAGTGAACATGCCCTGACTGCAAATAACTAGACTATGGGATGACACTGGGTCAGATGTCTTTCTCTACCATTTGCCACCTTGTTTGTTTGTTTGTTTGTTCGTTTAAAAGAGTCTTTTATTGGGCCTAGAGATAGATTGGGTATTTAAAAATCCCAGGTGGGGGGCTGGTGAGATGGCTCAGTGGGTAATAGCACCCAACTGCTCTTCCGAAGGTGATGAGTTCAAATCCCAGCAACCACATGGTGGCTTACTACCACCCATAATGAGATCTGACACCCACCTCTGGAGCATCTGAAGTCAGCTACAGTGTACTTATAAATAATAATAATAAAACAAATCCTTGGACCGGAGAGACCAACCAGAGCGAGCAGGGACAGCTGGAGCGAGCGGAGCTGGAGCGAGCGGGCCGGCCAGAGCGAGCGGAGCCAGCTGGAGCGAGCGGGGTCGAGTGGGGTCGAGTGGGGTCGAGCGGAGCGAGCGGGGTTGACTGGAACAAGGGAAAAAAAATCCCAGGTGGCCCTGAGGCCCACCTGTCTGTGCCTCCCCAGTGCTGGGATTGCAGGCTCAGCCTATCCCCAACTTCTATGTGGTTGTACAAGAGCTTCACTGCCCTCCTCATCTCTCCAGTCCCCAATTTTGTTTCAACATTTTACATGGCTCTAAATTAACATCAAGGGGAAAAGAATTTCCTGTCTGTCTTGCTTGGCTACAACATGTATTAAATCTGGACACCAAACTAGCCAGGACCAGTACCAAACACTGGGTTTAATATCCAGACAATTTCTCTTGTCTTTTCTTGGGTCATGGAATTTTAAGAGTCACATAAAGATACAGAAATAAACATCGATCACATTTGTACCTCCCCATCTCTGACAAGACATTGTGAGTGAGCATTGCAGTGGGGGTCACAGATCCACAGTTTCACCAGATTTTGATACATGGGTTGGTACATAATCTTTGATGGGAAGGTAGTCCTTCCTGTCATTTCCTGACCTAAAGTGTTTTCTGATTTTGGGGATTCAGTTTTCTGTGGATTATAAAAGAAAAGCACATTTGTACTTCAGAAGAGACAGATGATTGAGGAGAATAATTCTTAAATCACAAATATGATTTTCGTGACACCTTATAGGAGAATCTCAACTCAGAGTTCCCGTGTTAAACCCTGAATACAGCAGTCCTGCACACGGGGAAGGAAGGAGTTGGATGGGGCTTTGGTGAGATCTGTGTTTGTTCCTGCCTGTCAGAATCCAGCCTCCATTACCTGGCTCCATTTTCCCTCTGCACAATGATATGCTCATCAACTAAAATATTAACTCAGTCTAAAAGCATAGAAGGATGGCAGAATGGTTTCCCAGCAAATGTCAGGCCCTGGGATCAGCCCACTAAATGAAACCAAACACAATAAAGCAACTAAACACTTCACCTTTGCTGAAGTTTTTGACTCAACCAACAAAGCATGTTTTCAGATTAACATGTTCCTATGGCTTGGCTGTTTAAGTTTGTCCTTCCACAGGTCTCAGCTTGATAGTGTTGGAGATGGTGACAAGCTTTAAGAAGCCAGGCCTCCTCCTCAGAGACGGAGTAGTGAACATAGGAGATAGAGATTGGTTAGGCAGCTTAGGGTATAAAAGACCCCAAAGAGAAGCAACCAGTTTTCTTCTCAGCTAACAGCCAGTGTGAGACCAAACCAGGAAAAATACACCTTGCAGGTTAAGAGCTCTGTTTGTAGCTAAAAATATGTTCCTGCTACTCCTATGTTTATTTGACCCATGTGCACTGAATGTGCCTGATCACATGTGGGTGAGAGGTATGTGGTCAGAAAATATGTCAGGATGTACACTTGCCCCTGATTGTATCTGACGGGAAGTACGGTAGTTCTGTGGTTTTGCCTTTGTAAGCTCTTGCAAACTCTGGCATGATCAGGGCCCATCTTCCTAGTTAGTATTTAATTCAAGTTTGCTTCAAATTTGGGCTTAAAATTTGGTAGCAATCTAATTCTCTCCCAGTGGGGTTAACAGTAAAAAATGTCCCTGGACTACTTGGCAGAGGCCAGAGATGCCAAAACTATTTCAGGCTCTGATCTCTAATCTGGTGCCTAAAGGACTTTAGAGTTGCCTCTTTAGAAAGGGTTGTTAGAGCAGTAATAAAGGCCCATTAAAACAAAACCAAAAAACTCTTAGGCTGATGGATAACTGGCTCAGCAATTAAGAGTACTGGCTGCTCTTCCAGAGGACCCAAGTTCAATTCTCAGCAACCACATGGCAGCTCACAACTTTCTGTAACTCCAATTCCAGATGATCTGACATCCTCACACGGACATACTTGCAGATAAAACACCAACACACATTAAATAAATAAATAAATAAACAAACAAACAAATAAACAAGTAAATAAATTCAAGAAAAGAAAAAAAAAGGACTTCAAAGTCAGGTAGTGTGCCAGTGGCTTGCAATTAAGCTCACAAACCCCAATGTTTATGGCTTTGGGGCCAGAGTGCCCTGTGCCTGTGGTCCCAAGTGTTAAAGCCAGAGACTAGCTACCTAGGTATGGAGAAAGGCCAATCTGAAGCCAAGCTGGGTCCCAGTACCACAGTGTACAGTCTGATGGCCGTTACTTTGATGTGTGACTGTCACACATCTACAGCTAGGGTTTCATGTCTTCCTGCATGCTGAAACAGAGGTCCAGACAGGATAAAGCTATGCAGAGAAAGAGTGCCCAGATCGATACAGGAGACATGTAAATCTCTGGCTAAGTTACAATCTTTGCAGTCCTAAAGTGGATCTCTGTGAGGCTGAGTGCAGAAGAGCCGACTGGTGCTGGAGTATATGATCCTCAGAGCACACAGAGGGTCTGGAGGGGTTCAGTCTACAAAACCTGAAGAGAGAACTTATGAGGCCATCGAGAGCCGTCAGGAGGAAGCTAAGCAACGCTAATCCAGCCCTGTTGCAGTAAGCTCAATTCCAGCCGTCTGCAACAGAGTTAAACATCAACTTTGTGGCCAAAACATGGTGGTACAGCCTGTAATCACAACACTCAGAGGCTGAAGAGGGGCGATCACAAGTGTTAGGAGAGTCTGGGCTGCACATGTTATTTATGTATAAATAAAATTATATATATATGTATATGTATAAATTTAAATGTTGGGACTGGAGAGACAGTTCAGTGGTTAAGAGCTCTGGCGTTCTTCCAGAGGACCCAGGTTCAATTCCCAGCATCCACATGGCAGCTCACAACTCTTTGTAATTACAGTTCCAAGGGCTTTAACACCCTCACACAGACAAAATTTAAATGAAATATTTTAAAATTATATATATGCATATATGTGTATAAATACACATGTATATGTGTCTGTATGCATATACATTCACTTTTTCCTTATTTGAGACAGGCCCTCATATAGCTCAGGCTGGCCTCAAACTTGATATGTAGCTGAGGATGACCTTGAACTAGGAACTCTCCTTTCTCCACCTTTCAAGCACTAGGATTGTAAGGGTGAGCCACCATACCTGACTCAAAATTATGCATCTTTAATACTTAATAGTATGTAAGATACACTGCTCAACTCCATAGTTATATTCCTTAATCACTTTGGCTCACCTTAAGTACTAATGCCACCAAATAGGAAATGATATTTGGTTCAAGGCAGTATGGGACAGGAGCCACCTGGGAAGATGTGACGAGACAGACACATGGTACTTGAGCACAGTTAACCAGACACATGGAAGAATGTAGGTTAAAACAAATGCATTATCTCTACCAAAAAAAAAAAAAAAAAAAAAAGGCAGTATGGGGCATGAACAATGTAGAAAAGTAGGTGGACCCAAAGTTTATTTTATGCTTGAGTTGGGAAAGGGACATCAAGATGCGCTGTGATCTTCTTTATTTTAAGTTTTAAATGACAAGCTATGGAGGTGACTCATTGCTGTCCTTTCAGAGGACCCAAATTCAGTTCCCAGCACCCACATTAGCAGCTCACAACTACCTGTAACTCCAGCTCCAGGGGACCGGTCCTCCTCCTCTGCTCTCTGCAGACCCCCATCCCCTTCATGCCCCCCAACACACATGCCCGGCATACATTCACACAGATACATATGCAAACATGTAAATAAAAGTACTTGTAAAAATGCCTGGCATGGTGGCGCACACCTTTAATCACAGCACTTGGCAGGCAGAGGCCAGCCTGGTCTACAAAGTAAATTCCAGGACAACTAGGGCTGTTATATAGAGAAACCCTATCTTGAGAAAACAAAACAAATAACCCCCCCCAAAAAAAAAACCCTTTAAAAATCTAAATGTCTAAATGAAACATCTACCATTAAAGGATAGAGTCCAGGTCAGAACCCCGGAAAGTCTTACCCAAGTGCTCGAAACCTTGTGGATGAGGCTGTGTTAAAAGAACATTTCCTGCTGTTTGTGGAGTGGCACAGACCTGCAGTCTCAAGTGAGAGGCTGGAGCAGGAGGAATGCTAGGAGTTCAAGACTATGCTGGACTACATACTAAGTTTGACGTTAGTCTGGTCTGCGTGAAACCCTGTCTCAAAAAAATAAACACAACCCCCATAAACAAATAACCAACCACAGACATTCTCTCTAGTCGTGTGTGATAAAAATTCCCTATTAGTGTTTATCAGTGCCATTGATCTCAGCATTAGAGAGAAGGAGGCAAGGAGATCAGGCATTCAAGGCAATGGCAGCCCTAGCAACTTTGAAGCTAGCCTGGGCTGGATGAGACCCTGCTCCTCTCCTCTCCTCCCCCCTCCTCCCCCCCAAAAAAGATAAAAAATAGGAGATTGCCATTCCTAATTGCTCTTAAAAGTTGCTGTACTATGCCCTCCCTCCCACAAGGACATAGGAAGCTACCAACATCTGAATAGTGCTTCCTCAAGCCTGTCTTGGAACACTGTCAGCTTTGTGTAAGAGTTTATCAGAAATGGAGATGTTTAGACTTCATCCCACTGAATCAGGAACTCTGGGATTGAGTACCGAGGTCTGTGTTTTACTAATAATCTCCAAGGGAATTCGGGTGCCCACTCAGTGGTTAAAAATCTAACTGGTGTGTTCATTACTAGACATTAGTATCATAAGACCACAATCTTTGTCAGAAAAGTTTGCATAAAGAAGAAACTTTGCATGGAGAAGAAGAGGAGGAGGAAGAAGAATAAGAGAAAGAAAGAGGAAGAGGAAGAGGAAGAGGAAGAAGAGGAGGAAGAAATGGACCTGGAGGAACAGATTGAAGATGTGGTTCAGGTTGGTTGTAGAGCACTTGCCAAGGATGGACAAGGTCTTGGATTCAAATCTCAGCATCACATAAAACCAGGTGTGGTGACACATGCCTGTAATCCTATTACTCTGGAGTTGGAGCAAAAGGACCATGCGTTCAAGGTCACTTTTGACTATAAAATGAGTTTGAGGCCAGTCTGGAATTCATAAGACCCTGTCTGAAAAACAAAACAACAACAGAACAAAAACCAAACCAAACCAAACCAAACCAAACCAAACAAACCCCCCAGAACAACAACAACATAAAGGAATCACTTCAGCCACATGAAATGTTTGGGATGAGCAAAAGTGGACTGTGTGTCGTAGCTGCGGATGCTCATGTCCACTCTCCCACTGTTAGAATTTCATAGAGACCTGACAGCCTCTGCCTTTTGAGTGTTCAGATTAAAGACTTTGGACACCATGCCCATTATTTTCTTTAAAAGAAAAGAGTGTTTAATAATTTGCATCTGGAGCAAGTGAGCTGGCTCTGCAGGTAAAGATAGCTGTCACCACTCAGAATATGAGCTCCAATATGGAGGACCCACATGGTAAGTGGAGAGACCCAGTCCCCACACTGTCTTATGACCGCCACATGTATGACATGTGTATGCTTGTGCATACGCACACAAAATAAACCCATAAAATGTAATGAAATAACTTGCATATAGAATGGGCAGTTGATATTTGATATCTGCATCTGTCTCACAGTCTTCAAAAGTAGCTACACTTTTGAATCAGGAGAATGAGGATAGCAGATGCTGGCGAGGATGTGGAGAAAGAGGATCACTTCTTCATTGCTGGTGGGATTGCAAGCTGGTACAACCACTCTGGAAATCAGTTTGGTGGTTCCTCAGAAAACTGGACATAGTACTACTGGAAGATCCAGCAATATCATTCCTGGGCATATACCCAGAAGATGCTCCAACTTGTAATAAGGACACATGTTCCACTATGTTCATAGCAGCCTTATTTATAATAGCCAGAAGCTGGAAAGAACCCAGGTGTCCCTCAACAGAGGAATGGATACAGAAAATGTGGTAGATTTACACAATGGAGTACTACTCAGCTATTAAAAACAATGAATTTATGAAATTCTTAGCAAATGGATGGATTTGGAGGTGTACTGGCTAGGTTTGTGTCAACTTGACACAGCTGGAATTATCACAGAAAAAGGAGTTTCAGTAGGGGAAATGCCTCCATGAGATCTAGCTGTGAGGCATTTTCTCAATTAGTGATCAAGAGCCCCTGGTGGGTGGGACCATCTCTGGGCTGGCAGTCTTGGGTTCTATAAGAGAGCAGGCTGAGCAAGCCAGGGGAAGCAAGCCAGTAAAGAACATCCCTCCATGGCTTCTGCATCAGCTCCTGCTTAAGTTCCAGTCCTGA